>VSWD01000013.1:35671418-36264369 GCA_033119305.1 Pinctada imbricata
TACAAGTTTGACTTCTCGTAAACAGTTGATAAGAGCTGTTTTAGCAATTCATGCCATGTAATTGAATGTACTGAATTTATTTTTATCTCTTTACCTTATCATCATATGCACAGAAATTCAATGTAATACTGTAATGCATTTCTATATTCATATTTTAGCAGAGTTAGCGCTGCTAAGACTGCGCTAATTCAAGAATATGCTAAATCATAAATCTCTTATAGATTAATGTAGAAAATAAGTCAAAGCGCTAATTCATGATTACGCTAATACATGTATGTCAATGTACCCAATTCTGCTCTGTTTCCTCTAAAATTTGGTTGCGCTAAAATAAGTACTTGTACAGTATTGCACATACATTGTATTACAGTAAACATATAAAATAAGTAAGATTTCATCGTCAGTATGAAGTACATGTACATGTAATACATTTATATTGACTTTGATTTTATAGATGACAGAGTACCTCACCCAGAAAAACTCTTTAACAATCCTGAACTTCAAGAGAAAATGAGTAAGTAGTACCTATATGTAATGTAGTTGTACTTCTGTCACATGTATTTGAATTTTATCTTGTTCTTCATAAACCAAAATTAAGAAAAGCAATTAGTTATTTTACAACATGTAATATTTCTATTGTTGACAAATACTACATTTGTTGATAAATTCTCCTTGTCTGAACATGTGAAGTTGCATACAAGATGTCATTCCCTAAACAATGCAAAAATTGACAATGAAATACATGTATACTTGCACTGAAGATATTTATCTTTGGAAAGTGTATAGAAGCCCCCATCCAATCTTGATAATGTACATTTATGTTTATTGCAGACACAGAGTTTCTAGAGAAGCTGAACACATGCTCAGTTAAGGAATTACAATCTCTCCATACTGTTGGAGCGAAGCGTGCCAAACTTATCCATGACTGGAGGGAAAATTATGGTGTATTTAGCAATGTAAGAAATATTAAGAGTTGTTAGACTAACATAGGGCTGCAAGTGGAATACAATCTGTTTATGTTCAAATGGTTTTCTATAATGTGCATGTTGTTATTATAAAACTTACCGTTGATATACATGTATATGTAAGTGATCAGCAGCCAATTTCACGAAAATTCGTGAAATTGGCTGCAGGGCTCTCGATCAGCCTAATTTGGAGCCCATATTCGGCCCCAGTTCCAATGCAAAATAATTTCCTTTTTTCCCAATTCATTGACCATTTTTTCCCAATTTGACACTTCATGGAAAATTCAACAAAATAAGTTAAAAATTCTCATTGCAAGTGAAAAGTCATCCAAACTTATTTTATATACATTTGTATTTTCCCAATTTGTCATCCAAACTTATTAAGGATTCCGACTTCCGTCGGAATCCTTTCTGTTATTGTATTGTCTTTTCTTTATTCTTATTATTCTTATTAAGGATTCCGATTTCCGTCGGAATCCTTTCTGTTATTGTATTGTCTTTTCTTTATTCTTATTATTCTTATTATTAAGGATTCCGACTTCCGTCGGAATCCTTTCTGTTATTAAGGATTCCGACTTCCGTCGGAATCCTTTCTGTTATTGTATTGTCTTTTCTTTATTCTTATTAAGGATTCCGACTTCCGTCGGAATCCTTTCTGTTATTCTATTGTCTTTTCTTTATTCTTATTAAGGATTCCGACTTCCGTCGGAATCCTTTCTGTTATTGTATTGTCTTTTCTTTATTCTTATTATTAAGGATTCCGACTTCCGTCGGAATCCTTTCTGTTATTGTATTGTCTTTTCTTTATTCTTATTATTCTTATTATTATTAAGGATTCCGACTTCCGTCGGAATCCTTTCTGTTATTGTATTGTCTTTTCTTTATTCTTATTAAGGATTCCGACTTCCGTCGGAATCCTTTCTGTTATTGTATTGTCTTTTCTTTATTCTTATTATTCTTATTATTATTATTATTATTATTATTATTATTATTCTTACCCCCAAGCCAATCCAGAGACTTTACAACAAAGTACCGCATCATATGATAAAATGGAAAGTATCATGTGAAAGAGCAAATAAAGATCTTCATTTAAAATCTTTTTCTTGACGAAAAGTTCACATATGCCCCCGCTAGAGGTCATCAAAGGTAAAATCTTTAAAACCTTATAACTCCTAAAGTAACCGTGCGATTTGAATGAAATTTGTTTTATATTGTTCTTTGGGAAATTTGCAAACTTTTATACGCTTACATGCTCGATAAAATATTTACGGTTTTCGCGCTATTTTGAGTTGAAAATGGAACTTTAAATTGGCACAGTGCCAATTTCTACAGTTTTTGAGATTTTGAGTTGAAACTTGGATGGTAGGTAACTTATAGGTAGTCATTGATGATGACCTAGTTTCAAGGTCAAATTATGATTCTCAAGGTCACAACAAACTTTTGCCTATAGAACAAACACTATTTGACCTTGACAGTTCAAACTTCATAGATACAATCATTGAGCCAAGCCCTTTCACCTTGACCTTGGCCCAAGGTCAAATTTTGATTCTCAAGGTCACAACAAACTTTTGCCTATAGAACAAAGACCATTTGACCTTGAGAGTTCAAACTTTGCGCAAATATTCCTTACATCAAGTCCTTTCACCTTGACCTTGACCCAAGGTCATTTGTTCGATTTCAAGGTCACAACAGACTTTTGTCGATAAAAAATTGAGCTTTGATTAGATTAAGAGGACACTTGATGAGAATAAATTCAAATGCTTATCTTTTATCCATGACCTTGGTTAAAGGTCAAATTAAATTTTTCAAGGTCATAACAAAAATTTACTCTTGTAGAATTCACAGAATTTTGTCCTAAACTATTTATTCTTCACACAATTAGTACTTCTTATTTGAACTTTACATAGTAAGATAGATAACTCTTTTATTCTTGTTCTCTGTTTCTTTCATTTTTATTCTTAGTAGCATTACATATCAGTAGTTTCATGTTGTTGTCATTTTCTATTAATAGAAATTATCTCATTGCAACATCATTGTGCAATTCTTTTGTAAAGGATTAGATATTGATTGTGCATGGAGTTTAAAGCTTTCGTAAACATGAAAGGTATCTATTATTTTTTTCTTCTATTTTGTTGATAAATAAATAAGAGTCCCAAATTAGACATAAGCTCTTTTGACTCATTTGCTGAAGTTAATATGGTACTAAAACAACTATTCTTTTTTCCATCTTCTTTATTCGGATTTTAGCACTTCAGTTCCGAGGAAGGTCTAATAAAGGAGGAATCCGTCTGTTGCTTGCAACAGTAGCCATCTAGTTATTCTTATTATTATTATTCTTACCCCCAAGCCAATCCAGAGACTTTACAACAAAGTACCGCATCATATGATAAAATGGAAAGTATCATGTGAAAGAGCAAATAAAGATCTTCATATAAATTTTTTTTCTTGTCGAAAAGTTCACATATGCCCCCGCTAGAGGTCATCAAAGGTAAAATCTTTAAAACCTTATAACTCCTAAACTAACCGTGCGATTTGAATGAAATTTGTTTTATATTGTTCCTTGTGAAATTTGCAAATTTTTATACGCTTACATGCTCGATGAAATATTTACGGTTTTCGCGCTATTTTGAGTTGAAAATGGAACTTTAAATTGGCACAGTGCCAATTTCTACAGTTTTTGAGATTTTGAGTTGAAACTTGGATACTACGTTACTTATAGGAAGTCATTTAATATTGACCTACTTTCAAGGTCAAATTTTGATTCTCAAGGTCACAACAAACTTTTGCCTATAGAACAAAGACTATTTGACCTTCAGAGTTCAAACTTCTTACATAATATCGTTAAACCAAGCTCTTTCACCTTGACCTTGACCCAAGGTCAAATTTTGATACTCAAGGTCACAACAAACTTTTACCTATAGAACAAAGACTATTACACCTTCAGAATTCAAACTTGATACATAATATCAATAAACCAAGCTCTTTCACCTTGACCTTGGCCCAAGGTCAAATTCTGAGTCTCAAGGTCACAACAAACTTTTGCCTATAGAATAAAGACTATACGACCTTCAGAGTTTAAACTTCATACATATAATTGTTCAGTCATGCTCTTCCACACTAACCTTGACCCAAGGTCAAATTCTCATTTTCAAGGTCACAGCAACTTTTGCCTATAAAACAAAGACTATTTCACCTTCAGAGTTCAAACTTGATACATAATATCAATAAACCAAGCTCTTTCACCTTGACCTTGACCTAAGGTCAAATTCTGAGTCTCAAGGTCACAACAAACTTTTGCCTATAGAATAAAGACTATACGACCTTCAGAGTTTAATCTTCATACATTTAATTGTTCAGTAATGCTCTTTCACATTGACATTGACCCAAGGTCAAATTCTCATTTTCAAGGTCACAGCAACTTTTGCCTATAAAACAAAGACTATTTCACCTTCAGAGTTCATACTTTATACATATAATGCTTGGGCCCAGCTCTTTCACCTTGACCTTGACCCAAGGTCAAATTCTCATTCTCAATATCACAATCAACTTTAGTTTATAAAAAAGGACTGTTTGACTTTGAGAGTTCAAACTTTACACAGATATTCCTTGAGTCACATCCTTTCACCATGACCTTGACCCAAGGTCATTTGTTCCATTTCAAGGTCACAAATGACTTTTAGTTGATTAGATATTGAACTTTCCTCAGATTAAGATCAATCGTTATGAGAATAATCACAATACTTATTTTTCATCCATGACATTGGTTAAAGGCCAAATAATTATTCTCATGGTCATAACAATCATTTACTATTTTATAATTCAATTTTTTTATCCTATACTATTTATTCTTCACACAAGAAGTCCTTCTTATTTGAACTTAACATAGTATAAGAAAGATAACTCTTTTATTCTTGTTCTCTGTTTCTTTTTTTTCCTTAGTAGCATTACATATATGTACTTTCATGTTGTTGTCATTTTCTATTAATAGTAATTATCTCATTGCAAATTCATTGTGCAATTCTGTTTTGAGAAAGTAATTGTAAAGCATTTGTATATTGAGAGAGCATGGAGTTTAAATCTTTCGAAAACATGAAAGGTATTTATCATTTTTTCCCCTCTATTTTGTAGATCAATAAATAAGATTCCCAAATTAGACATTAGCTCTTTTGACCCATTTGCTGAAGTGAATAAGGTTTTAAAGCAACTATTCTTTTCTCCATCTTCTTTATTCGGATTTGAACACTTCAGTTCCGAGGAAGGTCTAATGAAGGAGGAATCCGTCTGTTGCTTGCAACAGTAGCCATCTAGTTATTCTTATTATTATTATTATTCTTACCCACAAACCGTTCCGGTCACTTTACAAAAAAGTACAGCATCATATGAAAAAACGGAAAGTACCATGTGAAAGAACATATGAAGATCTTAATTTAAATTTTTTTTCTTGTTGAAAAGTTCACATATGCCCCCACTAGAGGTCATCAAAGGTAAAATCTTTAAAACCTTATAACTCCTAAACTAACCGTGCGATTTGAATGAAATTTGTTTTATATTGTTCTTTGGGAAATTTGCAAACTTTTATACGCTTACATGCTCGATAAAATATTTACGGTTTTCGTGCTATTTTGAGTTGAAAATGGAACTTTAAATTGGCACAGTGCCAATTTCTACAGTTTTTGAGATTTTGAATTGAAACTTGGATGGTAGGTTACTCATAGGTAGTCATTGATGATTTCCAAGTTTCAAGGTCACATTATGATTCTCAAGGTCACAACAAACTTTTGCCTATAGAACAAAGACTATTTGACCTTGACACTTCAAACTTCATAAATGCAATCATTGAGCCAAGCCCTTTCACCTTGACCTTGGCCCAAGGTCAAATTTTCATTCTCAAGGTCACAACAAACTTTTGCCTATAGGACAATGACCATTTGACCTTGAGTCTTCAAAGTTGGTGCAGGTATTCCTTGCATCAAGTCCTTTCACCTTGACCTTGACCCAAGGTCATTTGTTCGATTTCAAGGTCACAACATACTTTTGTCAATAAAATATTGAGCTTTGATTAGATTAAGAGGACTCTTGATGAGAATAAACTCAAATGCTTATCTTTTATCCATGACCTTGGTGAAAGGTCAAATAAACTTGTTCAAGGTCATAACAAACATCTACTCTTGTAAAATTCACAGGATTTTGTCCTGAACTATTTATTCGTCACACAAGTAGTACTTCTTATTTGAACTTTACATAGTAAGATAGATAACTCCTCTATTCTTCTTCTCTGTTTCTAACTTTTTTATTCTTAGTAGCATTACATATTTGTAGTTTCATGCTGTTGTCATTTTCTATTAATAGAAATTATCTCATTGCAAAATCATTGTGCAATTCCTTTTTGAGAAAGTCATTGTAAAGGATTAGATATTGATTGAGCATGGAGTTTAAAGCCTTCGTAAACATGAAAGGTATATATCATTTTTTTCTTCTATTTTGTTGATAAATAAATAAGAGTCCCAAGTAAGACATAAGCTCTTTTGACTCATTTGCTGAAGTTAATGTGGTACTAAATGAACTATTCTTTTTTCCATCTTCTTTATTCGGATTTTAACACGTCAGTTCCGAGGAAGGTCTTATAAAGGAGGAATCCGTCTGTTGCTTGCAACAGTAGCCATCTAGTTGTATTGTCTTTTCTTTATTCTTATTATTCTTATTATTATTCTTACCCCCAAATGTTCCAGACACTTTACAAAAAAGTACCGCAATATATGATAAAGTGGAAAATACCATGTGAAAGAGCATATCAAGATCTTAATTCAAAATTTTTTTCTTGTCCAAAAGTTCACATATGCCCCCGCTAGAGGTCATCAA
Organism: Pinctada imbricata; assembly: GCA_033119305.1. Taxonomy (NCBI): domain Eukaryota; kingdom Metazoa; phylum Mollusca; class Bivalvia; order Pterioida; family Pteriidae; genus Pinctada; species Pinctada imbricata. Next base: position 35,678,240 of record VSWD01000013.1, read on the forward strand.
AGGTCAAATCTTTAAACTCTCATAACTCCTAAAGTAATCGTACGATTTGAACCAAATTTGTTTCATATTGTTCTTTGGAAAATTTGCAAACTTTTATACGCTTACATGCTCGATGAAATATTTACGGTTTTCGCTCTATTACGAGTTGAAAATGGAATTTTAAATTGGCACAGTGCCAATTTCCTCAGTTTTTGAGATTTTGAGTTGAAATTTGGATGGTAGATAACTTATAGGTAGTCATTTAATGTTGACCTTGTTTCGAGGTCAAATTTTGCTTCTCAAGGTCACAGCAAACATTTGCCTATAGAACAAAGACGGTTTGACCTTGAGAGTTCAAACTTCATACATATAATTGTTGAGCCAAGCCCTTTCACCTTGACCTTGACCCAAGGTCAAATTCTCCTTCTCAAGGTCACAACAAACTTTTGCCTGTAAAACAAAGACTGTTTGACGTTGAGAGTTCAAACTTAACACAAATATTCCTTGCATCAAGCCCTTTCACCTTGACCTTTACCCAAGGCCATTTGTTCGATTTCAAGGTCAGAGCATTCTTTGGTTGATAAAATACTGAACTTTGATCAGTTTAAGATCAATTTTCATGAGAATAACCTTCAATACTTATCTTTTATCTGTGACCTTGGTTCAAAGTCAAATAATCATTCTCAAGGTCACAACAACATTTCCTCCTGTAGAATTCACATTTCTGGTCCTATACTATTTATTCTTCATACAAGTAATTCTTCTTATTTGAACTTAACATAGTATAAGAAAGATAACTCTTTTCTTCTTGTTTTCTGTTTCTTTTTTTTTCTTAGTAGCATTACATATCTGTACTTTCATGTTGTTGTCATTTTCTATTAATAGAAATTATCTCATTGCAAAATCATTGTGCAATTCTGTTTTGAGAGTGTAATTGTAAAGGATTTTATATAGAGCATGGAGTTTAAAGCTTTCGTAAAAATGAAAGGTATTTATTATTTTTTTCTTCTATTTTGTTGATAAATAAATAAGAGTCCCAAATTAGACATAAGCTCTTTTGACTCATCTGCTGAAGTGAATAAGGTACGAAAGCAACTATTCTTTTTACCATCTTCTTTATTCGGATTTTAACACTTCAGTTCCGAGGAAGGTCTAATAAAGGAGGAATCCGTCTGTTGCTTGCAACAGTAGCCATCTAGTTATTATTATTATTATTATTATTATTCTTACCCCAAGCCAATCCAGTGACGTTACATCAAAGTACCGCATCATATGATAAAATGGAAAGTATCATGTAAAAGAGCAAATAAAGATCTTAATTTAATATTTTTTTCTTGTCGAAAAGTTCACATATGCTCCCGCTTGAGGTCATCAGCGGTCAAATCTTTAATCTCTTATAACTCCTTTACTAACCGTACGATTTGAACAAAATTTGTTTTATATTGTTCTTTGAGAAATTTGCAAACTTTTATACGCTTACATGCTCCATAAAATATTTACAGTTTTCAAGCTATTTCAAGTTGAAAATGGAGCCTTAAATTGGCAAGGTGCCAATTTCTACAAATTTTGAGACTTTGAGTTGAAACTTGGATGTTAGGTCACTTATAGAAAGTCATTTAATGTTGACCCTCTTTTCAAGGTCAAATTTTTATTCTCAAGGTCACATGAAACTTTTGCTTATAGAGCAAAGACTATTTGACCTTCAGAGTTCAAACTTCATACATATAATTGTTAAGCCAAGCTCTTTCACCTTGACCTTGATCCAAGGTCAAATTCTCATTCTCAAGGTCACAACAGCATTTTTGCCTATAAAACAAAGACTGTTTGACCTTGAGAGTGCAAACTGGGTACAAATATTCCTTGCAGTAAGTCCTGTCACACTGACCTTGACCAAAGGTCATTCGTTCGATTTCAAGGTCATAACAGTCTTTTGTTGATAAAATATTGAGCTTTATTCGATTTCATATATATTTTGAAGAAAATGATATTCTATACTCATCTTTTTTCCTTGACCTTGGTTCAAGGTGAAAATTTCATTCTCAATGTCATAACAACATTTACTTGTTAAATACACAGTGTTTGTCCTACACTACTTCTACTTCACAAACGAGGTCCTTCTTATATGAACTTTACATGATCTAAGAAAGATAAATCTTTTATTTCTATTTCTCTTCGTACCATGACTTGTCTGTACTTTCATGCTGTTGTCATTTTCTAATTAAATGTTTTAAAAATGTCTTAAAATTGAATAGCATCATTTAAATTAACTGGTAAATTTGCAGCATGGACCAGACAGACAGACTGACAGTGTAAGATAGACAGTGTTAGATAGACTGATAACGATAGAAGAACGAACAGACATACGAACAGATAGAGAGAGTACTAGACAGAAACGCAGACGATCGGCGAAAAAAAAAAAAACGTCCAGACTGGGGATCGAACCCGGTACCCTTGGCCAGCAGTCCAACGCCCTATCCACATAGCCATTGGAGTTCCTGAATGTTAGTGGTTTTTATTTTTGATATACAGATGGAGAAATACAAATGGCTGATTCAGCATTACAAGAATTATCGATCGTTCATGCAACAAGTCAGTCCTATTCATAGCTTTTTATTCAGAAGAAAAACACATTTCATAGTGCACATATTTATTTCACTGTCATTGACTTCAACGTGTATATATGGCCACCTTAGGCCTCTTTTTTTCATTCGTCAATCTTTGAAACAACTGTACAAGACCTTTGACGGAGCAATGTGGCCCCCTTGGGCTTCTTGGTTTTGTTTGTTATGTTTGTTTGTCTTGTTTTTTTAATTCGTCAATCTTTGAATCAACTGTACAAGACCTTTGACGGAGCAATGTGGCCCCCTTGGGCCTCTTGTTTGTTTTGTTTTGTTTTTTTATTTTCATTTGTTTTGCTTGTTTGTTTGTTTGCTTGTTTTTTCTTTTTTGATTCGACAATCTTTGAAACAACTGTACAAGACTTTTGACTGAGCAATATGGCTCCCTTGGGCCTCTTGTTTTTTTTTTTTTTTTTTTTTTTTTTTTCATTTGTTTTGTTTGTTTGTTTGTCTTTTTTTTTTAATTCCTTAATCTTTGAAACAACTGTACAAGACCTTTGACGGAGCAATGTGGCCCCCTTGGGCATTTTTTTTTTCTCGTTTGTTTGTCTGTTTCTTTTTGAATTCGTCAATCTTTGAAATAACTGTACAAGATCTTTGACGGTTTGTTTATCCAATGACATAGGCTAGTCCTTCGAAAGGGGGAGGTTGATAAGTTTTTGCCCCCCCCCCCCTCCGACTTACATGTTACATACGTGTACATACCTGTTTTCACCTACCCTGTCTAGATCCGCCCTTGCAAAATAAGCAAACACATTTTATTGATTCATAATTTTATTCTCTACATACATGGTCAATGAAAGTCAATAAAAAAAATACATTTGATGAAATTCTGTGTTGTTTACTCCTGAATACAAACCTGTAAATAGAATCGATCGATAAAGATTTATCATTCGGAACATGCTCGACATGTTGAGTCATATCATAGTCGCAAGATTTCATCCTTCTAAAGACTTTTGATGCAAACCTTTGTCAGTTCTGCAATAGCTCAGCGGTAGAGCGTCAGACTTCTAATCGGAGGGTCCGGGGTTCGATACCGGCCTCGGCCATTTTTTTCCCCTCAATTTTTTTCATTCGTAAGCAAACATAAAGTACAGTGCTTCAACATTGTTTTCATTTCAAAATTTATACGAGTAATATATAATACTATGTATTAGTTCAAGATGTTTTCTTACAGAATCAAGAAATATCGAATACATGTACCAGTTTAAAAACACTTGCTATATTGTCATGATTCATTGGAAAATCCCTCACATAATTAATATGCATGACCCAGGATGTGTTACAAATTTCATTGGTCAATTCAACCATGTGACCTGACATTACATGTACAAGATACGATGGGGCCTACCTTGGTGAAGGTACCTGGTTCGAGTCCAGCTGCGGCCAGTCATTTTCGCATTTTTTCAATTTTCATTTCTGTTCTTAACAAGATGAAAATGAGAGGAATCCGTCTGCTATGTCCACAGGAACCTCCATCCTTCCATTTATTAAGGATTCCGATTTCCGTCGGAATCCTTTCTGTTATTGTATTGTCTTTTCTTTATTCTTATTAAGGATTCCGACTTCCGTCGGAATCCTTTCTGTTATTGTATTGTCTTTTCTTTATTCTTATTATTCTTATTATTATTATTATTCTTACCCACAAACCGTTCCGGTCACTTTACAAAAAAGTACAGCATCATACGAAAAAACGGAAAGTACCATGTGAAAGAGCATATGAAGATCTAAATTTAAATTTTTTTTCTTGTCGAAAAGTTCACATATGCCCCTGCTAGAGGTCATCAAAGGTAAAATCTTTAAAACCTTATAACTCCTAAACTAACCGTGCGATTTTAACGAAATTTGTTTTATATTGTTCTTTGGGAAATTTGCAAACTTTTATACGCTTACATGCTCGATAAAATATTTACGGTTTTCGCACTATTTTGAGTTGAAAATGGAACTTTAAATTGGCACAGTGCCAATTTCTACAGTTTTTGAGATTTTGAGTTGAAACTTGGATGGTAGGTTACTTATAAGTAGTCATTGATGATGACCTAGTTTCAACGTCAAATTATGATTCTCAAGGTCACAACAAACTTTTGCCTATAGAACAAAGACTATTTGACCTTGACAGTTCAAACTTCACAAATACAATCATTGATCCAAGCCCTTTCACCTTGACCTTGACCCAAGGTCAAATTCTCATTCTCAAGGTCACAACAAATTTTTTTCTATAGAACAAAGACCATTTGACATTGAGAGTTAAAACTTGACGCAAATATTCCTTGTATCAAGTCCTTTCACCTTGACCTTGACCCAAGGTCATTTGTTCGATTTCAAGGTCACAACATACTTTTGTTGGTAAAATATTGAGCTTTGAATAGATGAAAAGAAATCTTGATGAGAATAAACTAAAATGCTTATCTTTCATCCATGACCTTGATTCAAGGTCAAATAAACTTTTTCAAGGTCATACCAAACATTTACTCTTGTAGGATTGATAGGATTTTGTTCTCAAATATTCATTCTTCACACAAGTAGTACTTCTTATTTGAACTTTACATAGTAAGATAGATAACTCTTTTATTCTTGTTCTCTGTTTCCTTTTTTTATCCTAGTAGCATAACTTGTCTCTTCTTTCATGCTGTTGTCATTCTCTATTTATAGAAATTTTCTCATTGCTATTTCATTGTGCAATTCTTTTTGGGATAGTAATTTAAAAGGATTCAAAATGGATAGAATAGATCTAGGAGTTTAAAGCCTTCCTTAACTTGAAAGGTATTTATTATCTTTTTCTTCTTTTTTGTCGATAAATAGATAAGAGTCCCAAGTTCAACATAAGCTCTTTTGACTCATTTTCTGAAGTGAATGAGGTACTAAAGCAACTATTCTTTTTTCATCTTCTTTATTCGGATTTGAACACATCAGTTCCGAGGAAGGTCTAATAAAGGAGGAATCCGTCTGTTGCTTGCAACAGTAGCCATCTAGTTATTATTATTATTCTTACCCACAAACCGTTCCGGTCACTTTACAAAAAAGTACAGCATCATATGAAAAAACGGAAAGTACCATGTAAAAGAGCATATGAAGATCTAAATTTAAAATTTTTTTCTTGTCGAAAAGTTCACATATGCCCCTGCTAGAGGTCATCAAAGGTAAAATCTTTAAAACCTTATAACTCCTAAACTAACCGTGCGATTTTAACGAAATTTGTTTTATATTGTTCTTTGGGAAATTTGCAAACTTTTATACGCTTACATGCTCGATAAAATATTTACGGTTTTCGCGCTATTTTGAGTTGAAAATGGAACTTTAAATTGGCACAGTGCCAATTTCTACAGTTTTTGAGATTTTGAGTTGAAACTTGGATGGTAGGTTACTTATAGGTAGTCATTGATGATGACCTAGTTTCAAGGTCAAATTATGATTTTCAAGGTCACAACAAACTTTTGCCTATAGAACAAAGACTATTTGACCTTGACAGTTCAAACTTCACAAATACAATCATTGATCCAAGCCCTTCCACCTTGACCTTGACCCAAGGTCAAATTCTCATTCTCAAGGTCACAACAAAAATTTTTCTATCGAACAAAGACCATTTGACATTGAGAGTTAAAACTTGACGCAAATATTCCTTGCATCAAGTCCTTTCACCTTGACCTTGACCCAAGGTCATTTGTTCGATTTCAAGGTCACAACAGACTTTTTTGGATAAAATATTGAGCTTTGAATAGATAAAAAGAAATCTTGATGAGAATTAACTAAAATGCTTATCTTTCATCCATGACCTTGGTTCAAGGTCAAATAAACTTTTTCAAGGTCATGACAAACATTTACTCTTGTAGGATTGATTGGATTTTGTTCTTAAATATTTATTCTTCACAGAAGTAGTACTTCTTATTTGAACTTTACATAGTAAGATAGATAACTCTTTTATTTTTGTTCTCTGTTTCCTTTTTTATCTTAGTAGCATTACTTGTCTGTACTTTCATGCTGTTGTCATTCTCTATTTATAGAAATTTTCTCATTGCTAATTCATTGTGCAATTCTTTTTGGGATAGTAATTTAAAAGGATTCAAAATGGATAGAATAGATATAGGAGTTTAAAGCCTTCCTAAACTTGAAAGGTATTTATCGTCTTTTTCTTCTTTTTTGTCGATAAATAGATAAGAGTCCCAAGTTAGACTTAAGCTCTTTTGACTCATTTGCTGAAGTGAATAAGGTACTAAAGCAACTATTCTTTTTTCATCATCTTTATTCGGATTTCAACACTTCAGTTCCGAGGAAGGTCTAATAAAGGAGGAATCCGTCTGTTGCTTGCAACAGTAGCCATCTAGTTCTTATTATTATTATTATTCTTACCCCCAAGTCAATCCAGAGACTTTACAACAAAGTACCGCATCATATGATAAAATGGAAAGTATCATGTGAAAGAGCAAATAAAGATCTTCATTTAAAATTTTTTTCTTTTCGAAAAGTTCACATATGCCCCCGCTAGAGGTCATCAAAGGTAAAATCTTTAAAACCTTATAACTCCTAAACTAACAGTGCGATTTGTATGAAATTCGTTTTATATTGTTCTTTGGGAAATTTGCAAACTTTTATACACTTACATGCTCGATAAAATATTTACGGTTTTCGCGCTATTTTGAGTTGAAAATGGAACTTTAAATTGGCACAAAGCCAATTTCTACAGTTTTTGAGATTTTGAGTTGAAACTTGGATGGTAGGTTACTTATAGGTAGTCATTGATGATGACCTAGTTTCAAGGTCAAATTTTGATTCTCAAGGTCACAACAAACTTTTGCCTATAAAACAAAGACTATTTGACCTTGACAGTTCAAACTTCATAAATACAATCATTGATCCAAGCCCTATCACCTTGACCTTGATCCAAGGTCAAATTCTCATTCTCAAGGTCACAACAAAGATTTTCCCATAGAACAAAGACCATTTGACCTTGAGAGTTCAAACTTTGCGCAAATGTTCCTTGCATCAAGTCCTTTCACCTTGACCTTGACCCAAGGTCATTTGTTCGATTTCAAGGTCACAACAGACTTTTGTTGATAAAATATTGAGCTTTGAATAGATGAAAAGGAATCTTGATGAGAATAAACTAAAATGCTTATCTTTCATCCATGACCTTGGTTCAAGGTCAAATAAACTTTTTCAAGGTCATAACAAACATTTACTCTTTTAGGATTGAGAGAATTTTGTTCTTAATATTTATTCTTCACACAAGAAGTACTTCTTATTTGAACTTTACATAGTAAGATAGATAACTCTTTTATTCTTGTTCTATGTTTCCTTTTTTATCTTAGTAGCATAACTTGTCTGTACTTTCATGCTGTTGTCATTCTCTATTTATAGAAATTTTCTCATTGCTAATTCATTGTGCAATTCTTTTTGGGATAGTAATTTCAAAGGAATCAAAATGGATAGAATAGATCTAGGAGTTTAAAGCCTTCCTAAACTTGAAAGGTATTTATCATCTTCTTCTTATATTTTGTCGATAAATAATTAAGAGTCCCAAATTAGACATAAGCTCCTTTGCCTCATTTGCTGAAGTGAATTGGGTACAAAAGCAACTTTTCTTTTTTCCATCTTCTTTATTCGGATTTTAACACTTCAGTTCCGAGGAAGGTCTAGTAAAGGAGGAATCCGTCTGTTGCTTGCAACAGTAGCCATCTAGTTTGATATATTTTCCCAATTTATGTGAAAATGTGGTTATTTTTCCCAATTTCAAAGGCCCCTGGCCCCAGTCCCAAAAATGGGTGTGATGTCCAAATGCTTGTTTGTCCTTAATTCATTTGTATATTAAAGTCTCTAGGTAGAACAAAATCTTAGTAATCAATAACACCATTCTTTTATCCAATGATTAATCCTTTGCTTGTATACCACTCCTATTAAACAAGTGACTTTTGACCTTGGACTCTGGCAATTTTTTTTTCAGAAAATCTAGGTTGATCAATATCAGTTGAAAGGTACAGGACGTGTTTTTATACGCCCGTCATTTGACGGGTCGTATTATGGTATGGCGAAGTCCGTCCGTCCGTCCGTCCGTCCGTCTGTCCGTCTGTCCGTCCGCCTATGGAACGCAATAACTTGATTATACGTCAACGGATTTTCACGAAATTTATACATTATGATTGGACTGTGGAGAGGAAGCCGCCTTTCGATTTTCAGGTTAATCCGATTTGTCGTTACAGAGTTATGGGACTTAGATTTTTAAAATACAGTGAAAATATACTAAAATAGTTAAAAATTATTTAAAAATCTATTTTTGATCGAAATGTTTTGAAATTTGGTATACTTCAAGTAGTAAGGATGTTCTTTGACATATGTAACGGGTTTTTAATTTTTTTGTCGCAAAACCGAGATATTTGTAATGGGAAGGGGGGTGGGGTATATGCACATACATGTTAAGCTAAGGGCAAAATATAGGCGCATGGAACGCAATAACTTGAATATACGTCAACAGATTTTCATGATATTCATACATTATCTTTGGATTGTGGAGAGGAAGCCGCCTTTCGATTTTCAGGTTCATTCGATTTGTTGTTACAGAGTTATGGGACTTAGATATTTTAAAATACATTGAAAATATACTAAAATAGTTAAAAATTATTTAAAAATCTATTTTTGATCGAAATGTTTTGAAATTTTGTATACTTAAGGTAGAAAGGATGCTCTTTGACACATGTAACGGGTTTTTAATTTTTTGGTCGCATAACTGAGATATTTGTAATGGGGGGGGGGGGGGGGGTTATATACACAAACATGTTAAGCTAAGGGCAAAATATAGGCGCATGGAACACAATAACTTGAATATGTGTCAACGGATTTACATGATATTTCTACATTGTGATCAGACTTTGAAGAAGAAGCCGCCTTTCGATTTTCAGGTTCATCGGATTTCTCGTTACGGAGTTATGGGACTTAGATATTTTAGATACAATGTAAAATTTACTAAAATAGTTAAAAATTCTTTAAAATGTATTTCTGGTCAAAATGTTTTGAAATTTTGTATACTTCAAGTAGAAAGGATGTTCTTTCACATATATAACAGATTCTTAAATTTTTTGTCACATTATCCAGAAATTATGTGTAATTGGGGGGGGGGGGGGGTTATATGCACATACATGTTAAGCTTAGGGCAAAATATAGGTGCATGGAAGGCAATAACTTGAATATGCGTCAACGGATTTACACGATATTTGTACATTGTGATCAGACTTTGAAGAGGAAGCCGCCTTTCGATTTTCAGGTTCATCCGATTTGTCCTTATAGAGTTATGGGACTTAGATATTTTGGTGTTGTGAAAAAAATCCCAACGGGCGTATCTTGCTGCGTGAGCGTAGGCTTTATTGATATTTCACATGAAGATTTTCTATGACCAGTGGTTTCATTTGTTCCTTTGACCTTCATCCCTATGGCTGTGTAATGTCAACAATTTTATAAAATATTCACCCATAACAAAGTTCACACATCATACTCATGTATATTTACTTATTTTGTTTTCAGTATGAGGATTTAAAACAGATACCAGGATTTACAGAGAAATACATAACTAATCTACTCAAGGTACGTGACAACTCGAATCACTTTACATTCCATAAACTGTGTGTGTATTAATTATAGCGGGATTCATATTCTAGAGAAGTCTGCGCTAATTTAAATTACTTTAAATCATTAATTTCTAATATAATAATGTGGAAAATGAGTCAAGTGCACCAATTCATAACTACGATAATACAGTTTATGCCAATAGTCCAAAAGATCTCGGAATCTACCGTTAAAACCCTTGATTTTACACATCAGACTACGGACATCAAGTACACTGGCAAACTTTCAAATTGTTACATCACAATTAATCAAATCACAATTAATCAAAGGTTTTACGTTATGTTTTAAGTGCTTGATGTGTGACGTCACAACAGAAAACGTCGCCAAAGTATGTGATGTCTGCAGTCTAGCTATCAAATGAAGCATCTTGGAAATTGTCTATTTGCCCAGTTTTGCTCCATTTCCGTAATTTTGTTGCGCTAAAATAAGTACTCATACTGTATGTAATTTTGTTGATTTTGTTTGACTGAAATCGTCTGTCTCAATACATTATGGTATCGTTGTCCTCGTCTAACAAGGGTTATATCATTTCAGAGTAACTTGGTGTGCGTAACATGACGAAAAAATACAACTTTTTATTACAAATGGATGCGGATATTGATTTACGAAGTATTAAGCTTCAGGGCAGCCCATCTGTACAGTGAATATGTACATACCTATTAAGTATGTATAGTTACTGTATTATATAGACCTTGTGTACAGAGTTGGTGTACAGACACAGCAGGATTGGGCCGGCATGTCGCGTGTACAGATTATATTTAATATGAATAACGGCAGTTTGTGAAAATGTCATGAATATGGAACAGGATGAAATAGCAGATAAAGTATCAAATGTATATAATTGTACAGAGTCATAAAGTGACAGATACACGTGTACCTCCATACATGTATAGCAATTACATTCAGGAAGACACAGAATTTACTTTGTAACGGGAAGTGAACGGTGATTACAATACATGCACATTGTAAATGGCCTACATACATGTACATGTATATCCACATTGTGCTGAAACCCTAAGTATACTATGGTTTGTTGAGTATCAATTTGTTACAGTGAAAAGTTTATTCTGTGCAATGACATCAATCTCAGCACTTTTAAGAGGAATTAATGCAGTGCAAATCAGCAAGCTTAAAAAATTGTGCATAGAACTATCTGGTTATTGTCTGTCTGGGATTTTGTGTTTATTGACAGATTTACTGAAAGCAATACATATGCATCTTATCAATGTTCATTAGATAGTAGTATTTGTGCAATATGAAGAGCCGTACCTTATAATTCCGTTTTTTCGATTTGACATGCCTACGTTCGATTTGTGCAGGTATATGACGTAAAAGCATTGTGACGTCATTAAATTCCATTGAAAACGTCATGTATGTAACCCTGTTTCCCTGAATTTCAGGCTGGTTTCCATAAAAATTGCGTTGACGTCAGATACCTGCACAAATGGGAAGTAACTCTGTATTTCGAAAAGACCGAATTCAACATCTCATCAAGACAAACATGTACATGTATGTAGAAAGCAAACTTAGGAGATAAATTTCTAAGAAATGTATATGTCAAGTGTAAATATCAACATTACAAGTTTATGTGATCTCAATTTTCTATATCATACGGTGATATTGTGTAGTTTTGTACATCAAAGTAGTCTTCACATAAAAATTTTTTTAACCACCAGCCCACAGACAAATTCTACTAACCAATCCTATAGGTTGTTAGATAATGTCTCCAAGCCCAACAAAATTTCTATTGGCCTTGGGCAAGCAGTCTTTCCCAAAACTCACTAGCCCGACGTCCAAGACTACCAAAATTTTTCCTGAGCTAGTAGAAATTCTTTTAGAAACTACACAAAAACTAGGAAATTTATCGTCTGGCTAGTGGCTGAAAAAAGCTTTCGGAAAGACTGGGCAAGTCCATTTTTGTGAGGACCATCCAAGCCTTTTCATTTAAATCTGGTACTGTTTGGTAAGGAAAGATCGTCCAACAAAATATTCTTTATATCATGTAATGTTCATTTTATCACATTATACCCCTTATATTTGATTGCATAACACAACTGAATTATTTTTGTGTTATGACACACAGATAGCTCAAAATTGATCATGATTTCACAATTAGAATTGCAACATTGACCCATTGATTTCATGAAATGAAGATTTTTTTTCAATTTTTAAATCTCCAGATGAATTGTTTATACAATCTTATGTTGCCTGCAATGCAAAAGCAACACATAGGGATCATTTTGTCCAGTGCCTGTCTGTCCGTCTGTCTGGTAGTCATATTTTCACATATAAATGACTATAACTTGATTGATATGCAGGCATGATGAGACTCGACATTTAACGATAATTAAGGTCATCGTCACATACATGATTGTATTTAGAGTCAAACAGGCAACATAGCTGCTCTTGAACAGTTCTATTTTTGGCCGGATTGCAAAGCAATTCCAGTCTATAGAATGATGATGTCCGTCTGTCTGTCTGTCTGTCCGTCCTTCCGTCTGCTGTCAACATTTTGGTTAAAGTTTCTGGTTGTAACAAAATCTAAGGAACTATATGCAGTAGAAACTTTATATTATACATGAAGCTTGCCCATCACAAGACCTTTCAATTTATGTCGTAACATTTGACCTAGTGACCTTGACCTTGGACTTTGACCTTTTTAAAGATTTTGGTTAAAGTATCTGGTTGAGGCAAAATCTAAGGAACTATATGCAGTAGAAACCTTATATTATACATTTAGGTTGCCTATGACAGGACCTTTCAATTTATGCCGTAACATTTGACATTGTGACCTTGACCTTGGACTTTGACCTATTTAAAGATTTTGGTTAAAGTTTCTGGTTTAAGTAAAATCTAAAGAACTGTATGCAGTAGAAACTTTATATTATACATGTAGGTTGCCTCTGACAAGACCTCTCAATGTATGCTGTAATATTTGACCTAGTGACCTTGACCCAGTTGGTGACAAAAACTTACTTTGAAATCCGACCATACCGTCTTTAGCTGTGTTTTATGATGAAACAAGTGGCATGATTTTACACAAAGTATTTCATATATTTGAATCTAAATTGAGCAAAAATTCATTTGAGATCTGTCAGAATTGGCAAATTTTGGTGTAATAATGGATATCATCATTAATTTTCAAACATATTCATTTGTGTCGTACAAAATAACTATGACATACATTTATTACGAGTTTTAAATAAAACATGAAGGATTATCACTCCAAGAGGAATTAAAGTTTGAAACCTTTTTTTAATTCGTTTTAATTTTGGATGCACTGTATACCTTTACCATTTCAAAGATAATTTTTAAAAAAAATTCTTTTATCACATTGACTCTTTTATTTTAGACTACTTCCTAGAAAATTTTACATCTTATTTAAGTGAACATTAAATGTATACTGTTGTCTAAAAGATATAAATGCTGAAAGATTTCTATTAGTCTTATTTTCATTTAGACACATGTAAGACATTTCAGAGTGTTACAAAATACACGCACAAAAATACAGTTTATATTTTACTGCAACAAATTGGAAAAGGAGTTCACATTCTTGAATTAGTACATTTGCTAAGCCTAGTACATTGCACACAGAGGCACAGGTCATGGTGTATTTTTAAAGAGGCGACCTCTTTACAGGCCTAGTTATTCTCAAATAAAAATTCCACTGACATAAGTACACTTACAGTATAACAATATGTACATAATTTCATATGTATTATTATGGTAATTTCTATTTTTTTGACTTGCATCAGCAATACAAGTGGTTTATATATTGTCTTTAATGACAAATTCTTCATGTTCCTGTTTGTTGTATGATGTATTAATGGTACTATCTACAGTCTGTACAGTAAACTTCACCTATAACGAACAGGTTTATAGCGAAATTCTGCTTGTAACGAAGTAAAAAGGAAGTCCCTGCAGAAGTCCTATTATCCTCCATTAATTTTTGCACGCCTGTAACAAATTTGTATATAACGAACTATTGGCATTTACGAAGCCATCCTGTGGTCCTGTGGTCTTAGTTTCTTCACTATTTTCACCTGATGTAACGAAGTGCCCTCCAGGTATTCCCAATTAGCACACTAATTATCAAATAATTGCTCTCCCCGTCTGTTGTCCCCGCGCCAATTACCTATTAGGAGACGTGTTGCATACACAAGGAAATTATTGCCCATCATTTAATACTCTCGGCATGTTAATTGTAAAGAATGCTTACTTATAGCTACTGAATACTGGTCTTAACTTTTCATTCATATTTAGCATTAAAATGCATGTAACGAAATATGGCTGTAACGAATTTGGACTGATGGTCCCCTGGGCTCCATTATATACGAAGTTTACTGTATTTCTGTATGAGGGATACAGACAAAACCATTAGTCCTAGGAACTTCATACTCCCAAGAATGATTTGAAGTGGCTTGAAGAATAACCCTATTGATTTTCAATGTCAAAGGTCAAGGTCAACTAACTGCCATTGTAAAACATTGATGGTGAGACAAAAGATAAACTCAAGATCATCATAATATCCAACAATAATTGCAATGGCTATTTGTACATTTTGTTTGAGTGGCATGTCTACCTGTAGATTTATTTGATGAGGCACAGCACAGTCACAAAATTTGTTTCAGTGGCTCAAATGAACATACAAGATAAGCAACTGCATGATCTGGTGCATTTTACCTAGATGAAAATTTGGACAGTCTAGAAATCAAACGTAAGCCTGACCTTGACGAGGCAGATTCTAGATATTTAGTCAACCACATACAGTACAATGTACTGCAACTGTCACTCTGAAAATACAATTATCAATAAATAACTGAAGATTTTAGGGAAAAAAACATTTAGGTTTTAGTCTGTCTGAGAAAAATATTTAACCTTCACCAAACTCTTGATTGCTATGATATATAGTTTTCATATTTCTTGTGACAAAATCTATCTATTGGAACCAAATGACCTTGGAGTGTGAACTACTTTTATACACTTGGCCATCTCCTTTTTAATTGGCAAGTGATATGGCTTTTATACTTTACATGCATACTCCTTAACATAAAACCTTTCGATTATTTGTAACACTTTTATGTGTCGCCTGCGAAGCATAGTGGCACTTAGTGATCACTTTGTCCGTTGTCTGTCTGTCACACTTTGGGAGTCACTAACCATATCTTTTGATTGGTAATTGATAGGCCTTCGATATTTCACTTGTTTATTCCTTGTGACAAGACCTATCTACTCATATCATAATGTTTGACCTAGTGACCTTGACCTAGATATTTGACCTACTTTCAAAAAAATTAAGATTGGCTATATCTTTTGATCTGTTAGTGATAGGTTCTTGATATTTCACATGTGTATTCCTTGTAACAAGACCTTTCTACACATACCATAATTTTTGACTAAGTGACCTTCACCTAGATGTTGACCTACTTTTTGTGTCGCCTGCGAAGCATAGCGACACTTAGGGATCACTTTGTCCGTTGTCCGTCCGTCCGTCCGTCCGTCAGTCAGTCCGTCTGTCTGTCTGTCACACTTTGGGTGTCACAGCCCATAACTTTTGAATGGTTAGTGATAGGGCTTTGATATTTCACATGTGTATTCCTTGTGACAAGACCTTTCTACACATACCATAATTTTTGACCTAGTGACCTTGACCTACATATTTGACCTACTTTTCAAAAATAATAAGATTGCTTATATCTTTTGATTGGTAAGGGATAGGGCTTTGATATTTCACACATGTATTCCTTTTGACTAGACCTTTGTAAACATACCATAATTTTTGACCTTGTGACCTTGACCTAGATATTTGACCTACTTTTCAAAAAAAGTTAAAATTTGCTATATCTTTTGAATGGTTAGTGATAGGGCTTTGATATTTCACATGTGTATTGATTGTAACAAGACCTTTCTACACATACCATAATTTTGACCTAGTGACCTTGACCTATATATTTGACCTACTTTAACAAAAAATTAAGATTGTATATATCTTTTGATTGGTAAGGGATAAGGCTTTGAAATTTCACTTGTGCATTCCTTGTAACAAGACCTTTCTGCACATACCATGATTTTTGACCTTGTGACCTTGACATAGATATTTGACCTATTTTTCAAAAAAGTTGGGATTCGCTATATCTTTTGATAGGTTAGTGATAGGTCTTTGATATTTCACATGTGTATTCTTTGTGACAAGACTTTTTTAAACATACCATAATTTTTTACCTAGTGACCTTGACCTACATATTTGACCTTTTTTCTAAGGATTGCATATATCTTTTGAATGCTAAGTGATATAAGGCTTTAATACATGTACTTCACACATATATTTCTTATGATGTGACCTTTGTTTTGTTACCAAAGTATTTAGGTAGTGACCTTGACCTAGTTGATTGACACTATTTTCTGAAAATTTGAGATTGACCATATCTTTCAATTGGTAAATAAGAGGTCTGATATTTCACATATGAATTTCATTAGACAAGACTTTTATAGTGATACCAGTAAATTTGAACCATGTGATTTACCTCCTAGAATAGGCCGCTTCGCAGGCGCGCAAGCATTCCTTGGATTGCTATTTTCATATATTAAGACTGGCTTTATCTTTTGATTGGTATGTGATACATCCTTAATATTTAACACATGTACATTTATTTCTAATGACGAGTCCTTTCTCCCATTTGCCCCCATGTGGGATAGAGTTTGCCCATAGCGACGCGTCAGGCAGGGTCACTGTATCCCACATGTACCTCGCGTGAATTTTGACGTCGGCCGCATAGGCCGTATCCATATTGTGACGTCGTTGTTATCCATTGTAACGTCATGATTTTTGCACCTAAAGCGGCGACCTCTCAACAAAAACGTCGTTTTAAAACTCTTTTTTCTACAATCTAATTCTTACTAAATCGATTAAGGCTAAGGACTACGGTTTATTCTTTTAGAATAAACCATTTTTGAGGGCGCTGAAAACGAATATTCCTTTATTTTTCGAATTCGATAAAGTTGAGGATTTCATGATTTCGTGGAATTTCAAGAAAGGCCCCTAGAAATGGGAGAAAAACGATCAACCATATGTTTGTCATGTGGGATGAGAAAAGCCCACCCTCGGGGTCTGGTTTCTGGTCAGGGAACTCGGCATGCCTCGTTCCCTAACCAGAAACCAGACCCCTCGGGTGGGCTTTTCTCATTCCACATGACAGTATATGGTTGATAGTTATATTCTTTTGTTACCAAAAATTTTTACCTAGTGACCTTGACCAAGATGATTGACCTTCTTTCCTGAAAATTTGAAATTGACAATATCTTTTAATTTGTAAGTAAGAGGTCTAATATTTCATTTGACAATACTTTCCTACTGATACAAATAATTTTGAACCAATTGAACTTGACCTAGGCTACATATTTCATCCACTCTTTAAAGATAGCCACTTCGCATGCGACACAAGCATTCCTTGGATTGTTTTTTTTTTTACCTTGTGACCTTGAACCATAAGGCTCTAAGTTAGATGTGGTTAGGGCATCGGGTCGGTAACCTCAAGCCTCAATAGAACGACGTATACTATTCTACGTTCTGTGTTTATATGCGAAAAATGTCCATATATGTGTAAGTCTACATGTCCCAAGGGGCCACATTGCTCACCTGAGTTGCAAACAAAAGAATGACAGTGGACAATTTGGGGGAATCCATGCTTCATGGAATTATGAGCAACAGTTTTGGAGATGTCGAAAATACGTCAGCCAGTCAGAGCCCTCAGACTGACCATATTTGTAAGCCAATCGGCAGGAACAACACAAACTTTGTAGAGGATCACGAGTACTTGCTTCCTGTAACCTGGTTTTGTGAAGTTCTATGCAGCCATTTCAGAGAATTCAAAAATGCATCAGCTAATCAGAGCCCTTGGCAAAAATATTTGTTTACCGATCGGCACAATAAACACAGTAGAGGACCTCAAGTACTTGCTTCCTGTATGGTTTTGTGAATTCTGTGCAGCAGTTGCAGAGGAGAAATCGAAAATGTATCAGCCAATCGGAGCACTCGTCAGCCATATTTGTTGACTAATCAGCACGAAAAACACAAAATCTTGAGTACTTGATTCCTGTAAGGTTTCGTGAAATTCTGTGCAGCAGTTGCTTATGAGAAGTCCAAATTGCGACAGCAAATCAGAGCCCTCTGTGGCCATATGTGTTGACCGATTGACACGAAAAACTCAAACTTGGTAGAGGACCTTGAGTACTTGCTTCTTCTGTGCAACGGTTGTAGAGGAGATGGCGAAAATGTCTCGGCCAATCAGAGCCCTCCGCAGCCATATTTGTAAACCGATCTGCACAAAAAAACACAAAATTGGTAGAGGACCTTGAGTACTTGTTTTCTGTAAGGTTTCGTAAATTTCTGTGCATAGGAGATGTCAAAAAAGTAAAAAGTTTACGCCAGACGGACGGCACGCTATAACAGTAGCGCACATGCGCTTTGCTCAGATGAGCTAATAAGTTAGATCACTAGGAAAGGTAAGTGATATTGCTTCCAAACAATTTTGACTTCATACAATGCTGAAAATGAAAAATCTTGTCTTTGCTTTGGTAAATGACAGATGTCCATTAAAATCTAAACGATGCAAACTCTAATGGAACCTTCTCAAATCTTAAGAAATGAGGAAAAAACTAGTTGACTGGCATGAATATGTTTATTTCATGTACCTGAGATCAACGTCAAACAAAATCATCTTTCACTATAGTATAAAACCTTCATTCAATATACATGAACCGGTATGACTGATTGATGTAGAAATTCTATCACAAGCAGGAGAACAATGGATCATAAATACATGTATCTCTAAAACAACAGGTATTGGCAATGTATTGACAAAATGTTTCTTCATAAAATAAACAACCCAAATTCTTGTTGAATGTTTACTATTTGATGACTGTTATCCAGAAATGGAAATCTATTTGTTGATTTTCTCCACTCTGACACTGTATTAGTTTTTTATCACAGAAATGTTGATTTTAGATCTGCATACCTGTAAAACACAAGGATGTAATTACACAGAGTCTTGTTCAGGTAGGAATGATGCCTAACTAGTATTATCATTGTTTCTTTTTAATAAACATATTAACATTCCCCCTTATAAAAGCAAAACAAATATTTCAAACCAATGAGAAATCTACCATTCAATATTTTCAAAATCTTGAGTCTTGGGTGACAGTTCTTTTAAATTCTATTCAAATCCATGAAAACAGCTAAGACATGATCTTCACATTCTTTTCCAATGACCTTGACTTTGCAGATATGACCTTGGTTCATACTACAGCTTCTTAAGCTGAAACTAGTTTAAGGCGAGATAAAGGTTAAAGTTACACAATCAGTATCGTATAACATTTAAACGTTGGAAAGAAAATGGAGATACATATGTACCATACTAACCATATCTCATCTTGCATTCCTTTAGAGCCTCGTTAAAGCCGTGACACAGTGAGATATCAGACTGATTCTGTGTACAATCCAGGAATTGTTTCAGCTCAAACTGACAAGCAGGTTGTTGTTGCTGTTGTTGGTAAGGTTGCTGGTATTGTTGTGGTGCCTCCTGATATTGTGGTGCCGGGGCGGGAGCCTCCTGGTGGTGTCCCCCTCCCATACCCCCAGTCATGGCAGCTCCGATGGTATGACCCTGAAATCACAAAGCTTCAAGGTAATTCTTCAAAAGCAGAAAAAAGTTTTACTTGAATAAATTACTGGATGGTTTTCATAAACATGATAAATGAGTTAAGTTCTTCAAATGCAAAAGTTTTCTTTAATGTTTGCATAATAAAATGAGTTGAGTTCTTGTCTTTATTTTCAGGTGATATTTTTAATTCACAGTCAACATTTGAATTGGTTTCAATTGTAAAGGATCCTGAATTTAGACAACATCGTGTAAGTATCCTGTAGTGAGAAAATTTGAAATTCACTGTTTCAGGAATTAGCTCCCTAGAAACTTGCAAAACTGATCTTGACTTTGATACTTTGATAGGTGAAAGGTGTTCAGCAAATGTCATGTACATGTATGTATCAATACTTTGCATCTTCTTACAAATTTAAGTTCAGTAAGTTTGGTGATACATAATAACTAACCAGTTAATAAAAATTTGAACATAATTAACGAAACACACAAAAAGACCTCAAACTTGATTTTCTGAGATTAACATGATTTTACTGGCAAAAATTAAAAGTTCTTCATAGTTTGAAAATAAATGTAAACATTGAAGAAAGAACTGAATAGGATGTTTAATAATGAGTAACTTTTTTCTAACTAACCACAGCAGATCCGACAGCTACACCGGCGGCTGTGGTGGCCATCTGAGCCATCAATCCCGGCTGTCGTGGCTGCTGGTGCATCATGGGAGCTTGAGGTGGAGGATGGGCCGGCATGGTCTGGGGTGGAGGTGCTGGCGCCCTGTAATATATCAAGGTAAATAGTGTATGTTGCAAATACATGTAGTAGGTTTTTAAATCACTTGATTTAAAAGAATTGTTGAACAAACAATTTCTACGAATTACTCTAATGTCTCATGTGGGCATGAGGAGTCCTTGGTGTAGAATAAAACCAGAGTGCAAATGTACCCTGTATCTTTAGAACGGATGGGGAAAGACCTTACCCTCCCATAGATTTCATTCCAGGGTCTTAGAGGAGGGAAATAAGAGAATTTTCTATAGGTATTAATGATAATGTACAAAGTACAATGTAATTTCAAAATGAGTTGTTATATTGGCTAAGTGGGATGGGACTTTGCATTATGTAAACAACATGCCAGAACATATATTTTGTAAACTGTTTACCTTCAATCACCAACTGTTGGCATACGTCCAATGTGTTACAAAAACAAGATAAACATGTAACAATTTTTATGCCCCCGGAATCAAAGATTCGGGGGCATATAGTTTTTGGCCTGTCCGTCTGTTTGTCTGTTTATCTGTTTGTCTGTTTGTCCGAAAAACTTTTACATTGGACATAACTTTTGAATGGGAAGTGATAGGGCTTTCATATTTCACATGTGTATTCCTTGTGACAAGACCTTTCCATTGATACCAAAATTTTTGACCTCGTGACCTTGACCTTGACCTTTGACCTACTTTTCAAAAACTTTAACATTGGACATAACTTTTGAATGGGAAGTGATAGGGCTTTCATATTTCACATGTGTATTCCTTGTGACAAGACCTTTCCATTGATACCAAAATTTTTGACCTCGTGACCTTGACCTTGACCTTTGACCTACTTTTCAAAAACTTTAACATTGGGCATAACTTTTGAATGGGAAGTGATAGGGCTTTCATATTTCACATGTGCATTCCTTGTGACAAGACCTTTCCATTGATACCAAAATTTTTGACCTCGTGACCTTGACTTTGACCTTTAACCTACTTTTCAAAACCTTTAACATTGGGCATAACTTTTGAATGGGAAGTGATAGGGCTTTCATATTTCACATGTGTATTCCTTGTGACAAGACCTTTCCATTGATACCAAAATTTTTGACCTCGTGACCTTGACCTTGACCTTTGACCTACTTTTCAAAAACTTTAACATTGGGCAAAACTTTTGAATGGGAAGTGATAGGGCTTTCATATTTCACATGCGTATTCCTTGTGACAAGACCTTTCCATTGATACACCGATTTTTGACCTGGTGACCTTGACCTTGACCTTTGACCTACTTTTCAAAAACTTCAGCATTGGGCATAACTTTTGAATGGGAAGTGATAGGGCTTTCATATTTCACATGTGTATTCCTTGTGACAAGACCTTTCCATTGATACCAAAATTTTTGACCTCGTGACCTTGACCTTGACCTTTGACCTACTTTTCAAAAACTTTAACATTTGGCATAACTTTTGAATGGTAAGTGATAGGGCTTTCATATTTCATATGTGTATTCCTTCTGATAAGACCTTTCCATTGATACCAAAATTTTTGACCTCGTGACCTTGACCTTTTAACCCAGTGACCTCAAATACATGTACTTAACAGAAAAAAGTGTTCATAATAACAAAGATGCCACCAGGGGCATTCGTGTTTCACAAACACAGGCTTTATTTTTGGTTAAAAAACAATTCCTATGTACTTGTATGTAACAATTTACATATGAGACACTTAAATTATTTTTGTTAATTTTAATCTTATTGATACTTACTGACGCTAAAACACTTTCTTTCATTGCACATGACTGAGAAATGGTGTTTTTTCTTAGCTTTTATTGATGACATGCAGAATGAAATTGCATCTTTGTCTAACACTTCAAAGTTTAAGAATGGTACTTCTGCATATATCAGTAGGGACATAGCATTTCACAAAAACATCATAATATTTTGTTAACAGTTGTTCCCTCCCCCCCCCCCCCCCCCCCCCCAGGGGCCCAAAGGGAATATCTGGAAAGTAATTACTTAGTGATTGGGAAGGACAGGGGCTGTGCAAAATGGCCAATTAAAGTCTCATTTCTTTCTTAAGAAATGGCCCATTGAAAATTTAGAAAATCATGGAGAATGGTCCAATCACTAATCCTAATGAACAGTCAGTTTATTTTCTAAACTGAGGTTTGTTTCCTAAACTGTGTAAACTTAACAGTGACAATATCATACATACTACATAGTATGGTAGACACTACTGGTCGAGTAGAGATTTCCAAACTGAAGATATTTCCCAATGATTCTCTAGTTCAGTTACTTGGAAGTACTTTTTCACATTTTCCGGTATTTTGGTGATAAGGGCGTTTAGGTATTCAGAAAAATAATCTACATGCAAAAGGAAATCTCAAAATAACTTCATTTGGTATGTTTTTAGTGTTGTTTCTCCTGCAGTTTGTAACTTTTGTCTGTTTAAGAGCCGGGGAAAGTTACGTCATGGACTTCTGAACAAATGAAACAGATCTTGACCTAACAAATGAATACATATTAACATGCATTAAGAGGGACCAGGGCAGGATAATGAACGATGAAGTAAAGAAATTTCATGTAACAGAATACAAAAAAACATTGGAAATTTATGGTGGCATACTTCTGCCTCCTAAATGCAAGATATTTTCTATAAATCACAATTGATTATGTCCTCATGCGACTTATTTATGTCAACATGCAAGATAAATATGTTGATATGCAAGATAAATATGTTGACATGCAAGATAATTATGTCGCATGTTGACAAAATAAGTTGCATGTTGACATAAATAAGTTGCATGTTGACATAAATAAGTTGCATGTTGTCATAAATAAGTTGCATGTAGACATAAATAAGTAGCATGTTAACATAAGAAAGTCGCATGTCGACATATTCTACAGAAAAATATCTCTCTCACATGTAGGAGGCAGAAATATGCCACCATAGAAATTAAATATGAAATAACTGTATCTCATCATTGTATAGAAAGGCGCTTAATAACTACCTTTCGTAATTTTTTTACGTTTTACGATGACATAGAATTCTTCATTAAGGTCATATAACGTATAAATATCACAAAGTTTTCATACATTTGATCCATATTTGACACCAGGAGAGGCGTAAATGCAGATCGTTCAGAAATACCATAAGTAACTTGCGTAGGGAATATTAAAATACACTCAAAATTTCAAATCACCTTTTCACTATCAAATTTACCGTCTCCTCGAAATTCCGAATGTTCAGGGTTTCCCGCGCTTCAGCAGGGGCCCCACGGGGTCCCTGTAAATATCTTTGGTGTACTATCCACTTGACTAAAGTAGATGCAAGAGAGGCATCGAACAGAAAGATTTATTTTTATCAATGCGTACTAATATCAAGTGACTCTTCCTGTTGATATAAAAAAAATAGTTCCTTTGAAATGATCAAGGTAAGTTCATTTTTATGCATATTTACAAACCGGAAGTGACATTTTAGCTGCATAGAAACCATCTGCCTCGTGTCATAAATTAATTTTTTTGAGTTTGTTCTTATTTTTTGATGACGATGAAAAAAATCATGAGTGACCTTGACACTTCAACGGATCTTGTCTATTTTTTTCATCAGGTGTCAGAAAGGGGAACGATGGTGTCAACTGCTTTAAATACTAATGCTGGCAAAAAACAGACGTTTATTAGGCTAAATCTGTGTAATAAAATGTTGAGAATTTTTATTTCAGTAGAAATTGTCCCATTTTATCTTGCAATAATCCAATCTCTTCATTTTATTGGAGAATTCAAGCGTATGATTTATCAATTTTTTTGAGAGAAGACGAAAAAACGTATGAGTTGTCTCTCTTTGCGGGAGACGGTTTTTAACTGGTAAATTTGATAGTGCATTTGTAGATCAATTTTCAAAATTATTTTTACATAGGCATCTGTATAAAGGGTAAAGCATTATTTGTACCAAGTTTCACAGTAAATTGGCATGAAGAAGCCGAGTTATTGATGAAAAATGCAAAAATCGTTCAGAATTGTCTGCTCAACCAGCTCCCCCCCCCCCCTCCCCCAACCACATACCCACTCTCAGCTTTGTTTTCTGCTGGCCATCCTTTTTGTAACTACATTTCATAGAAAAACAATATCACTTCTAATTTATAAATAATTTTCCATGATCAATAAGTTCTCTCAAGATTCACGATCTGATGTAACAGTCCTTTTGCTCGAATTTACTCTAACAAAGGTTTCTGACGTTCAGAAATGATGAAATAAACTGATAGGAAATAAATAAATACCTTGGTGCGGGTCGTGGAGAAGGCGATCTTCCTCTTCGTGGCATCTTGTTTTGTCGTATCAATTTACTCAAAGCTTATAGACTGTGCTGTCACCTTGAACAGACGAAAATGTACTGTTTACATAACGTGGAAGCCGAGAACGTTCTTTGATCGGGATCGGTACGGAAAACGGAATTTTAAGAATGAGAATTTTCCGGATACGGAAAGAAAAGACTATTTCGATCACACTGCCTCAGAAGCTTGCTCGCATTTTGCACCTTTCCTATAAAATGGCCGCATGCATTAACTAGGATGAAAAAAATTATATGTGAAAGTTTATCATTATATCCTTTTGTCATAAACGTTTTATCTCAGTTAACGCATGCAGCCACATTGGATTCTTCCACAAAAGACAAAATCCCAAGCAATTTTCGCCAAATTTTGTCAATAAGTACTATGTTTGGTGATATTTTTCTTTTCGTTAAAAGCGGTGAACAATCATGAATTTTCATGAGAGATATCAAGTATTCCCCCATGAAATTTATTTCAAGAGAAAAATCGAGGGCCGATTTAGGGGTCTCGTGGCCCTACCCCTTTATATCAACAAAACTTAATCGACGCTACGATATAATTCCAGTTCACGTGTATGTTTACATAATCGTGATGCTCGTTTCAATGGCTAAATCAAGAAAGCAAAACAACGGAAACAATGGCAATAACAAAACATAAGGTAACTAAACAAAAAGAAAAAAATCAAAACATTTACAACAGCAAAAAAAATCAGAGCAGTGAGAAAGCAAAACAACAACAGCAAAACAACGACTGCAAAATACCTTAACAACGACCACAAAATACCAAAAACACAACAGCAAAAATAACAAAATCAACGACTGCAAAATACTAAGACAACGACTGCAAAATACCAAGACAACGACTGCAAAATACCGAGACAACGACTGCCAAATACTAAGACAACGACTGCAAATTACCCAAAACAACGGCTACAAAATACAAAAACAAAACCAACAACAAAATACCAAAACACAACAGCAAATACCAAAATCATCGACTGCAAAATACTAAGAAAACGACTGCAAAATACAAAGACAACAACTGCAAAATACAAAAAAAAAACAACAGCAAACAGCAAAATACCAAAATCATCGACTGCAAAAAAAAAAAAAACAAGAAAACGGCTGCAAAATACCAATACAGCAACTGTAAAATACCAAAACAACAACAGCAAATTACCAAAGTCGTCGACTGCAAACTACCAAATCGACAACAGTAGCAAAACAAAGTCAGCACCAAAAACAAAAAAAAAAACAAAAAGCCCACAAAGCAACGACAGCAAAAGACCAAAACAACGACAGAAAATTACAAAAAAAAGCCAACGGTACCAAAAACAATGACATCAGCAAATCAATGACAGCATCAAAAGAACAATAGCCAATCGCCAAAGAAACAGCAGAAAACACCAAAACAACGACAGCAAAACCATTTTAAACAACGACAACTGGTATTATCAATGTCTAAATAAATATTTATTCAATAGCTCAGCAGTCTATTCTCTGCT
Source organism: Pinctada imbricata (assembly GCA_033119305.1). Taxonomy (NCBI): domain Eukaryota; kingdom Metazoa; phylum Mollusca; class Bivalvia; order Pterioida; family Pteriidae; genus Pinctada; species Pinctada imbricata. Next base: position 35,704,678 of record VSWD01000013.1, read on the forward strand.
GAATAAAGCAAATGTTTGTTTAACCGAGAGGATGGTGGTACTTCAACCATTTGTCCTTCCGTTCCTCCGTCTGTCCATGCATTCTCTTGTGGGTGGGATACAGTGCTAAGGTCCCAAAACAGCCCACATAGAAACATCATGACAAGAGAAAGAACTTAGATTATTTTCAAGCCAGGTCAAAATTATTTTCAAGCCAGGTCAAAGGTCAAGGTTACATTACAAAAATGCTACTCCTGTTCAGACTTTTTAGACGGAGACATTGGTATTTTAAATATGAAATCGTGACAAATTTGAAAAGGTCTCTCTCTCCCTCTCTCTTCTCTCTTTCTCTCTCTCTCTCTCTCTCTCTCTCTCTCTCTCTCTCTCTCTCTCTCTCTCTCTCTCATATTCATCGAATCTTACGTGGAAGAGCCTGAAGCTTCAAGTCTTCCCAACTCATAATTCACAATGTCCGCGGAACCACCGAAAGCAAACAAGAACATGTTTAAAATATCAAATATTAAATGTAAAGGAAAAGGGATCCGCCTCACGAGGAATTAAATGAATTTAAATCACTTTCACAATAGGCATGATCTGTTTACTTTACATTTAAACCTTCCAAGCTTCTCCATTTGACCTATATGACAGTCTTCAACACCCACTACCCCCAGTCGGGTTTGTATAAGTGTCATGGGAACAGCAAGCGTTCCTCCTTTGTCCCCGCTGCTCTACCATTGATCCTTTTGTAAATCAGCCTTCAATGGGCTGAAAGTATGGAATTAATAGAAATCTTACATCAATCTATGTCCAATTAGCATATCCCTGGTCTATCCCTGCTGAAAATGATCGAATATTTGCATGACATTATAAGAGAACCTTAACAGGACGGAGTCGGCATTGATTTGCCATGCTATGCTATTTGATCTGATTTGTTTTTGATCATTCTTACGATCAATTGTTCTGTTTGCTCTGTCATCGAAAGTTCTTTATCAAAGTTTATAATATGAATATATTTGAACTACGTGTAGTAGGGTAATGCAGTTTGATGACAAACCCAAATATTGGTGAACATTTAAATTTTCTTCATTGTGAAATGGGACTTATATAATAACACACACCTCTCTTCGTTTTTGAAACATGGAGGACGGTGGTGGTAACCAGCCCTCACAGAGAGCGGCGGGGAGGCGCTGGCAGATCGAGTCCCAGGAGGAGCCCATCTCTGTGATTAGAGAGGAGACAGAGGAGGAGTTGAAGCAGGTGGAGGCGCAGAACCGCCCTGTGACCAGTAATGGTAGATTACAGACCCATTACCCACAGCTTAGCCGCCCGGGCACCAGCTCCTCACGATCACAGCGGCCCGGGAGTAACAGGTCCACAGAGAGACCGGGCACTGGCAGTAGAAAGGTAGGGTTGTACATGTAGGCTTATCAAATATAGAATACGACGTAATTACACGATGAAATGTGGCTAGTCGCGTTGTCACCGACCGATAGGGGAATTAAAGATGATATACATGTACCTTCAAAATATAAGATAAACTAATTTCAGACTAATCTTAGAATCATTTCGCCCTCGATCAACTTAACCGGTTAAGGACTCTTAAATTTCTAGACATTTCTTTATATGAAAAATTGTGAAGTATATAGCCAACATGGTTTGGCCTCTTGACCTCGACCTTCAAGATGTGTCACGGAAGGGGGATGGGGTTGTTCTCTTTCTGACTGCTATATCAGAACAAGCATCGTCAGAAACCCAGGCTCCATTGCGTTACAAGAGTAAGCGCAATTCGAGCCTGGGTTTTCGAGGATGTATAGAACACGGATGTTAAAACAAATCTCTGTGATATCGTCTCTCAAATATGACGTCTCTCGTTTGTTACCTTGGTCTTGAAGACTAGAGTATATGGAAGCAACACAATTTGATTACAGACGGAAGGGGGGGGAGGGTGGAGTTGTTCTCTTTCTGATTAATATATACTATATGTTTTGATAATATTATTTGGAAGTTTTGATAGTTTTATTTTCTTCAAAAATAAGTTTTACATTATTGTTGACATTGGAGCACAAAAAAAAAAATAGTTTATTTTTTTTTATTGTGCAATTTGTCGGCATTCGATTCTGTCGCGCTCATGGCAAAGTCGTAATGCAAACTTAAGTCCAATTTCCTTTTCTGGAGTTGTTAACCATTATTTCATATCATTTAATCGACAATTCTATCCCTTTGTGTAGTAATGATTTGTCACGGCAATAATGGTTATTATATAATAACTACTCTATCGAATCTGTCGATATTCTTGCATATCATATATTGTTGATGATTGGTCCCTGAGGGAAGGCAATGAAAGATTATAGACTTAATATGGTTCGTGATTTGTGTATGATTTGAAGTGATTGCCGAAGAAATTATACAACCTTCTGAATAGTGCACGCACTGCGCTCTTTGCAAAAGAAGATGAGATAATAGAATAAACATATCGAGATCCCCTCGCGCAACTTTGTTGCCAAAATGATATAGTAATCCCGCCGTGGATGGGTGCGTGCGAGTGTGTGTGTGTGGGGGGGGGGTCCAGGCAAACTTGTTAGCACTATCTCTGGAGATCAGGGTTTATTTTGGTATGTTGATTTTCAGCATCAATGGTCAAAGTACAAGGTCATAAATGACAGCGATAGAAAAACCTTGTGGACACTGTAGAGATCACAGATTTCTCTGGATTGTCACCAAACTTATCACGTGAGTTGTCCGTCGTAAAAGAATGGAGTAGACCCCCAACAAGACTCGGTTACTAAAATAAAAATCCGGATTCACTCTTGTCTTCCATAATACGAAAGTACTGAAAAACAAAACTTATATGTCCAAACTAACAAGATTAAAGTTCGCGTGGGTAATTTCATTAAATTATCATCCAGTCATTTTGACTGTCTGAAATATTTTCATAATTTCTGTATTTTCTTTGAATTTGTCAAAGAACCCAATTTCTCAATTTAACTTTAATTTAAATTGTTAAGATTTTTCTTATTTTGGTCATAAACATTTACAACATTTCTTTCTTAAAATTTATTTATTTTTTCTGATCATTGATAACACTCTTCCTTTTTGATCAGACTTCCTATTTACATTAATTGGTAAAAATGTCACTTTTTGGAGCCTTGAGCAAATCAAATTAATCCCGGAACAAGCAATGTTTAGATTACTTCACACTTTTCAAACGGACATTTCTTTGATATAGCCTTATCTCAATTAACATCAGGATAGCGGATTAACGTGTCAATTGTTCGGACCGATGCTATACCTATATTTTTACCGGAGGTCCACAATGGTTTGATTTATGGCTATTACTCAATTTTCCTGTCAATTAACCCTTTTTGAACCTACCTTGACCAAACCGCCAAAGTCCGAAATTCTGTAGCGTCACTTTTACGCTGGACTTTGAGGAATAAACACAGAAACTTTAACTTCAAGTTTGGTCATCTTTTCAGGTAGGAAACATTTCTTATATTTTATCTAATAACTTTTATTTCATATTTAGAACTTAAGATTTATTATTGGTATTACTTATTTTAACTTGTATGTGTAATATATATGTACTTTGTGTGTAGATTTTGCATTATGAGAACTTAGCGTATTTTCACAGTTTTAGTACAAAACTGTCTATTGTCAAAAAGTCATTTTAATATTTTCATTCTCAATGTTTTTGATTATTCCGAATTCACTAGAGAATCTATGTTTAAATCTTTCTTGCATAAATTCATATTTCCCGTAATTTTACTTTCCGGAATCTTTGTACCATTTTGGCTTGTACTTTAGACACTATTTAAACTTTCCGCTGCAAAACACATTTTTCGCTCGAATCAGAAAACTGAACAAAATGTTGAAGTTTCAAGTAATCAGTGACAAATCTACCTTGTAAGTGACTTTAGACATATTGTTCATTTATGTAATTCATGATCTTAGAGCCATTTTTGAATCTGACCTACTTTTTAGCGTTGGCCTCATTTACATATCAATGTACTGATACAAATGTTTACTTACATTGCTAAAGTTTTACTTTCTCCAAGTTTTCATACAAACTAATCATTTATAATAATTAGTTAAAAGTCTTGAATGAAATCATGAACTATTTAAGTAGAAAATTTACAGTTTAAGTGACTAAATCTTTAAATGAGCTGTTTTAGGCCAAACAAATTGTACTGACATGTTAATGTTTCTCATCCATATTTATTCACCCATTATAAGTGTTTATAGAATATGGTCATGTACTTGCTCTATTTAAACTACAATTTACTATATTACTACACTTAAATTTGTTCTGTATTTGCGAGTTACTGCAATACTTTATTATTTTCACTGTGCAAGTGCCCTGCACAAGTTTAGGTTATTTAGATTACTTAACTACATATAGGTCAATTTAATCATCATTTAACTGTCTTTGACTTATAATTTTCATGGTTAATTTTCATAGTTTGATTTTGTAATTACTCTAAAGAATAACATATTTTCTTAGCTTTATTCATCTTAGTACATTGTCTGTTGTGAAACTGTAAACACATAATTTCTTACACTTGGCCTTATTACATAGTCATGGTACCTACTCAGCAGAAAGCTAAGCTCTACCTATTAGTTAATTTTCCCCATTCTACATTATTCTTGTAATCTTATTTTTGAGTTAATTTTCCCCACTTTATATCTTTTCTTATTTCATGAACTTTATTATTTACCATTTTGAATTTAAGAACATAACTACTTTTGTAAGAGTTATCTCCCCCTTGTCATAAATTCTTGTATAAGATATCTGGTTATGAATATTTGTACTTAGGCGCCACTGTATATTGTTTATAACCTTATGTTTTATATGACATGTTATTTGTTTATTATACACATTAGTTACCATTATCATTATTATTAGTCACTTTTACGCTGGACTTTGAGGAATAAACACAGAAACTTTAACTTCAAGTTTGGTCATCTTTTCAGATCACTATATCACAATAGAGTGTCAACCAACCACACCCCAAAACCTGGTTGACAAGTTGGTGGAGTATGAAAGGTCATCCCAGACTATGAAGACCAAACCAACAAATTATAACTTGAGATCTACTGTAACAACAGACAGCCAAGAACAACAATCAGAAATTCAATTGGAAACTGCAGTCATGGCAACTGGAGGAATGCAAAATCAGGACAGTACATCAGAGCAACGCCTCATAGACATGGACACCAACACAGTTGAAAGTCCTGAACTTATACCGTCCATACAATCTCAAGAACAAACAGCTAGTGTACATTCCTTAGGCGCCAGTATACCACCAATAGGAAACATTGGTAGTAATACTGAGACAAACAACATCGTCATCCAACAGTTGATGAACTTATTACAAACTCAATTACAAGTACAACAACAAACAAATGCAGCCTCTGCACAATTGCAGCAACACCAGCTGACAGTGCCAACACCATCTGCTGCCGTCAAACTCAAGAAATATGATGGAAATGGGTCAGTCCAGATATGGCTGAAATCACTTGACAACTGGCAGTCTTTTCACAAATACAATGACGCCGACACTCTTTGTGCAGCCAACTGTGCCCTGGAAGGAGATGCCGCAACATGGCTTGAAACAGTCTCCCAAGACAAATTGAGCACTTTAGCCTCATTCAAACAAAATTTGAAGGACAGATTTGCTCCAAAACAATTAGACTATAATCTATTCAGCATGACCCAACAACCGAAAGAATCGGTTGACACATTTCTAGCAAGAGCCGAAAGGTCATCATTGGGCCATGACCTATCCGAAGCTTTTAAAGTACAGTTTACAGTGAAAGGACTAGAACCAAGGATCCAGGAGAAGGTTATTTCTAAAGAACCAAAAACATTCCAAGAACTTCGCCATGCTGTGAACTTAGCCAAGGCGGAATTAAACTGTGCAGCCGTGAGAAATGACAATTCTTTTAATCTGGACTCGTTAGTATCCGCTTTAAATCAATGTATGGCAGGACGCGAGACAACACAAGAATCTGTCCAACAAGTGAATGCAGCCCCCGCAGAGAATCCACAAGTGTACCATAATAAACAAAGAAATAACTTTCAACGCCGAGGACAGGGTCAAAGACACTCATTTCGGAACCGCCATCATGGGCAACAAGGACAACAACAGTGTCAAGGATGTGGTAAGTTTTGCTACCCAAGGTTTACTTGTCCTGCATATAACTCTAGATGTGCACATTGTGGTATTGTAGGACATCTAGATACAGTCTGTCATAAATTACAAAGAGATACAAGACAACAGCCACCAGCACAACCACATCATTTTCCTATGCAACACCAAATCCAGAATGTGCAACAACACCCACAAATGCAACAACAACTGCAACATCAACAGCAATATTACATGCATGCTCCATCCCAGAATCTGCCTCCAAATTTTTCTCAATAGGGACACGCGCCTGTCCTTTTGCATGAGGATAGGCACCTAACTAACAAAGCTTCATCAGAGCTAACTTCCCTTCATTCTATGCATGACGCAAATAACACATCTACTCCTTCTAATATGTGCATGAAATCTCAGCACACTATAAATTCCAATTCATTATCAAATTCCAACACCATCCTTCCCACTCAGGACGTCAATTTGATCATGCCTATTATGAAGAACACTGTTAGTACTGAAATTTATGGTCATGCCATAAGGGCATTAGTTGACACGGGTGCAACAATCTCGTGTGTAGCATTATCTCTCTTGTCTAAATTAGGTATCGATAGAAGTCTGCTACGGTCAATTGATGCAACAGATGCTGTCGCTGTCGGCGGCGAGAAGCATTGCAGTCTCGGTGCACTATCCCTCCCTATTTCATTTTCTGGCTTTGTTATAAATCATTCATTTCAGGTCTATGAGCACTTTCATCAACCTCTCATTCTAGGTTTAGATTTTCTTAAGGCCAATGATGCTATATTCAATATAGCACAGAACTCACTCTCACTAAGAGATCCTGTTACTCAGAGTGTACTCGCTGTTGACATCAACTCAGGTACTTGTCGTCTTAAGTACCCTGTTACTATTGAACCACACTCAGTGTCGTCTGTACAAGTGTACATTACTAACATTGCTAGAGACAGTCATGTTCTTCTAGAGCCATCTCATGAATTACCAACTTTTGGGTTAGCAGGTGCTAAATGCTTAGTTGACACTTTGAATACAAACACTCAGTACTTACAAATTTTGAATCCAACTGATGACACTATTACATTGTCTACTGACACAGTCGTAGCATCTGCATGTACTATCAACCCAGACACTGTACTATCTCTTGACTCTCCATCTGAGGAGAAGGTGACATACAATGAACAACACTCACAAAGTGATAAAGTTGATTTTGATCTGTCTGATTCAGACCTTACATCTGACGAAAAGAAACTTCTCCTTGCCTTTTTACACAAACACAAGTCTGTCTTTGCCACTGATTTGACAAAACTTGGTAAATGTGATCTCCAACCACACAGGATTGAAACAGGTAACAATCCCCCTGTTCGTCAGAGATTTTATCGTCAATCTCCCCAGGTCAATGCAGAAATGAACAGACAGCTAGAGGAGATGTTGAATGCTGACATCATTGAAGAGTCATCATCTATGTGGCAAAGTCCTGTAGTCATGGTGAAAAAGAAAAATGGTGAACTTCGATTTGCCGTCGACTACAGGAAGTTAAATGCCATCACACAACAACACACGTTTCCCTTACCTAGGTTAGAGGATGTTTTTGACACAATAGGCATTTCTAAGGCAAAAATCTTTTCTACTCTGGATTTAGCATCTGGTTTCTGGCAAATCCCCATGGATCCAGAAACTGCGCACAAATCTGCATTTGTCACACCTACAGGTGTATTCCAGTGGAAAAGAATGCCTTTTGGCTTAGTAAATGCCCCCGCAAGCTTCCAAGCTCTTATGACCCAAGTGCTTAGAGGTCTAAATTGGAAGACTTGCCTTGTGTATGTTGATGATATTTTGGTATTTAGTGCTAATTTCTCTCAACACCTTCAACATCTTAATGAGATCTTTGAACGTCTCACCACTGCAGGTCTCACTCTTAAACCTAGTAAGTGTTCTTTTGCAAGGAAACAGGTCCAGTACCTTGGTCATGTAATCACTAGAGATGGTGTACAGGTTGATGTCACCAAAACTGATGTTGTACAATCGTTTCCTGTACCCAGATGTTCAAAAGATGTCAGATCTTTTCTTGGGCTTTGCAATTACTATAAGAAATTCATCAAAAACTATAGTACAATCACTAGTCCACTCAATGCTCTTCTCTGCAAGGATACAAAGTTCACTTGGTCGACAGAATGCGAATCCGCATTTACCCAATTGAAACAGGCTCTGACTTCCCCACCTGTACTAGCTTACCCTGACAATTCCAAACCCTACTTTCTCACTACTGATGCTTCGGGTACAGCTTTAGGTTTCATTCTTGGTCAGTTTGATGACACACGAAAGGAGCGTGTCATAGCCTACGGTGGCAGGTCTCTCAATAAATTTGAGAAAGCATACTCTATTGCTGAACGAGAATGTCTAGCTATCATAGAGGGAATCAAGAAGTACCATGTTTATCTTGCTGGTAAGCCTTTCTATGTCTATACTGACCATTCCGCTCTGAAATGGCTTCAATCTGTCAAGCATGACACTGGGCGACTTGCCAGGTGGTCTATTCTCTTACAAGGATACAATTTTCAAATCATACACAGAAAAGGTAAGAACAATGAGGCAGCTGATGCCCTGTCAAGGAGACCATACCCTGAATATCCTGAAAATGCTACAGAGCCTGAGGATGCCATCCCATGTGCCAACATCTCTGTCATAACCACTCCTGAGGAAAATCATGACCACAATCAGGTAACATTTTTCTACAAGAATGATCACATCGAACAACATCAAGAGCCAAACATGTGTCCAGTCAATTTACCAGACTCTATAGGCAAACTTCAGCAGGAATGCCCTGATTTTGGACCACTTTATGCCTACTTCAAAGATGGTGACCTACCAACTTCCAAACCGGACCGAGACAAAATCATCTCAGAGAGCAACCATTTTGTCTACCTTGATGATACCTTATACCATTTTCATCAACCAAGATCTCAAAAGGTGTCACAATTTCAGCCTGACTTAAAACAACTTGCAGTCCCGAGATGCCTAAGAGAGGATGTTTTGCGATCCTACCATGACTGTATTGCTGGTGGAGCCCACCTTGGCTTAGACAGGACATACAGAGCCATACAGCTAAAGTACTACTGGAAAGGTATGTATCAGAACGTAGCTGACTACATCAGATCATGTGACGAATGTCAACACTCCAAAAAGCAGTCCCATCCTGCAAGGGCACCCCTTGTCAACATGCCTGTGGAGGATACATTCTCACGCTTACACATGGATATTTTGGGTCCACTTACAACATCTGAAGATGGGTACAAGTACATTCTCTTAGTAGTTGATTCTTTCAGTAAGTTTCCTGAGGCATTTCCTCTCAAAACCCAGGAATCGAAAGAAATCGCTCAGGTACTTTTCTCTCAAATCTTTGCTAGATATGGAGCTCCTAGAGTTATAGTAAGTGACAGGGGACAGAACTTTTTGAGCAAACTAGTCACGGCGGTTTGCGAAATTTTTCAAGTGACGAGACATTTTACAAGCGCTTACCACCCACAAACAAATTCTGCATGCGAACGCATGAACAGCACCATTGCGCAATGTCTTCGCACTTATGTGAACAAAGATCAAACAAACTGGCCCAGTCTCTTACCAGGTGTTATGATGGCACTTCGCATGAGTCCATCTACACAAACTTCTGGTCTCTCTCCATATCACCTCTTATTTGGAAAAGAGATGAATCTACCTTTTGACACCTCTCTCATTCCAAAAGATGGTTTAAGCAAAGATGCCAAGTCGCATGTCACAGGTCTTATGTCACACCTTAAAATTGTCAAGGACATTGCAACTCAAAACATCAAAAAGGCACAGGTGAAACAAAAAGAACAATATGACAAAAAGACCACAACTCCTAACTTTCGAATTGGTCAATCAGTTCTTATGCACACTACTCGTGTACCACAGGGTCTGTCACCCAAGCTACACAATCCTTGGGATGGTCCATTCTACATAGCAGCCATAGGACCAAACAACACGTATAAGATCAGGAGGTGTTCAACACACAAGGAGCTGAAATCCTACATACATGCAAACAGGCTCAAAGCGTATAACAACCCGACACATCGTCCTCTTTTAGATCCTCCTACTGACCATTCCAGAGACAACACACATTTGCCACCTAATACCAATGTGAGTGACACAAATGTGCAGAATCAGGACAATGGTGATTCTCAATGCTCAAATGATCCAGTATCAGCACCAACTGACACTAACAGTACTCAAACATCTAGCCAGTCACAGAGCTCACAAGCTTCCCAGTCAATCAATCAGAACACTTCAGGTCAAAGTCCAACACAAACCCAGGCACAATCCCAAACCCCTTATCATGTTGAAAAGCTCCTACGCTACAAGTATGATAAAGGGAAGAAAATATTTCGTGTGCAATGGGTCGGATATAGCGAACGTACATGGGAACCTGAAGAAAACCTACCCCCAGTCTTAGTTCGTCAATTTCACATCACCAAAACACAAAGGGGAACAGCAAAGAAGAAGAAGAAGAAAGGACTCAACTGTTTTAAACAGAAGAACTAAAAAGATTGTTGTGCATGTCCACTCCATTGTACCTACCCTTTCTCTATACCCTTTTATTTTCTATCTTTGCTCCCTGAGCCACTCGTTATGTATCATTGTTAATGATTAATATATGCTTTAAAGTGATTCAAGTGAATTTTCAATATATAACAATTGTTAACAATGATTACATGACACATTTTCTATATACTTTCCCTTCTCTTCCTTCACCAGGTACCCTTGGACTAAACGCACCAATCATCATGATGTCAATCTTCATGATACTGCTCTCCTTTGGATCTGCCAATGAAACACCAGAACAACGACTGAACTATGGAATTTTGTTTGAGCCAGCTGGAAAACTTTACCTTGGACAAGAATACTGGATCCATACCTTCGAGATCCCACTTCCTAAAAAGATATCCTTACAAAGACCACTCACGTGTCATGCGAACTATTGCAAGTATGCTCAGCATGTTCTTAAGATGCTGAATGCTCTTCATATGCAAATGATGTCACAAGTCAATTCTACTGTTCACCAGATTCATTCCTTATTGCCACAAACTCATTTACCTAAACCAGACAAGTTTATTGGGTCCTCTAGGTCAAAACGAGGTCTTTTTGATTTTATTGGAAAAATATCCAAATCACTCTTTGGTACTGCCACATCTGATGAAGTAGCCACAATACGTCGCCATATGCAACTCTTGAACAGAAATAATGCAAAGATTGCTAAAGCTATGGCAATACAGGAACAGCATCTTTCTTCTGTTATCTCAAATGTTAATGACAGATTTGACAATGTTATGAATGCTGTCCAAGAAAATCACCAAGATACTGTTGCATTAACATCTCTGTTACAGACATCTATTGACGCAATGGAACATGAATTTGCTATTTTAGAAAGTCTCATTCTTAAACAAACAAATGCTTCTGCACAGTTACAGAATGCCTTAGAACATGTGAAATTAAGTGTACATGAATTGTTGAAAGGCAAGTTATCTCCCTTCCTCATTACACCACAAAACATTAGATCATCACTACACCAAGTGCAGAGCATCATTGATAACAAATTTCCAAAATTTCATATCATTCACAAAGATCCACTCTATTATTTCTCATATGGTGAGTTTCTATACTCTAGAGTGCATTCTAATCTATATCTGTCACTGAAAATTCCTATTTCACCATTTCAGCTTCCACTGTCAGTATACAGTGTTTATTCATTTCCTGTACCTGTAAATGCTTCATCATCACATGCCACTAAGCTTATGGATACTCCTACCTACTTTGCTCATACTAGTGACAATCAACATTTTACAACACTTACCTCATCTCAACTCTCTAAGTGTAATGGACAGGATTCAGATACAAAATTTTGTTCTTTTCATCTCAGTCTTACCTCATCTGCATCACCTACATGTATTTCTGCAATTTTCTACAAGAATAAGGCACTGGTTCACAATTTGTGTGACTTTCGCTTTATTATTGATGAAATAAAGCCTGCAATCATTGAGTTATCTACCTTAAATACACTCATGTATCGTACAGATATGATTGCTTTGGACTGTCCTTCTGGACAAAGGATTATTAAGGGTTGTTCATTTTGTGTTATGCAAATACCTTGTCTGTGCTCCCTTACCTCAGGTAACCTATTCTTACCACCAAAAGTAGGGTCTTGCACAAACAACTCGGATACTGTTACTGTTCTTCATCCTGTTAACTTAGCTTTGATTCAGGAATTCTTTGATCCAAGATTTCATAAAGCAATCTTTGGTGACACTTCATTCAGGGAACTTCGAGATATTAACTTTCCTAGTTTCAATATCTTCAATCATTCTTTCTTGCAATATCTCGCTAATGACAAGCAGCACCACTTGAGTATGAAGAAGATGGCTAAGATAGCTAAGAGAGATGAAACAGTGTTCAAATCTTTAGCAGAATCTATGCTTGCAGGTCAAATTGACTTTTCTACCTCCTCTTTTCCTGATACTGATGGACTTATTGCCTTAGTTGGAACCTCTCTTGCTTTTCTATGCATTATTTACTGTATTTGGTCATACTTTAAGATCCGCAAACTAACCACTCTTCTCGCACTCACTCATGTCACTAATCCCTCCCATGCATTTCCCACCCTTCATCCTGATTTGTCACTCATGTACACAAAGGCACCAGAGGTGGATGAAAAAGTAACAATTTTTGAGAACATATATACATCATTCACCACACCATGGCCATATGTGACACTATCAGTTTTCACTACACTTTTCATATGTTTTTATGCACACAAGCTCTGGAAGAAGTTTAAGAGTACACATAAAACAACTCTTCATATTGAGCTCACTACAGGCACAGAATGCATACTCCTACAACTAGCCACTCTACCACTATGTCCAGATAATTGGGTCATTCAACCACCACAAGACATCCATAACATCAACATTCACAGAACTTGTCTTTTATGGGCTACTGTAACACTGGAAACATCAGAGTTTGCAATTCAGAACGTACATACAAACAAACAGCTCAACATACCCACATCATTTAATATCTCTGTTATTAAGGCTTACAGACTGAGAAGGTTGCTAAGGCAACCGTATACTGCATATTTTCTTTTATCCCATCATCGTTATTTTAGGTTATTACAATAGATTGTGTGCACGGGTAGCAAACTTACGAGTGTTTAGACATTATGTGACATTTTGATGACATTTGGGCATGACATGCCAAGTTTTATCATGAACTCTCATAGTTCGAATTTTGCAAATTTTTGTCATATATTCTTGTGCATTTTAAATTTCATGAGTATTCACATTCATTTTACTTACTCATATGCTCATATCCATTAATCTATTAGTGTCATGCAGTGACTCATCACTAGTTTGATGTAAACTGATTTTTGTTTGTTTGACATTAGTGTGATTAACATTTTTCATATTCAGCTTCCCAAAGCTTGACTATATCATATTTTTGCATCCCCAGCGATGCTGATTCGCCAATGAATCATTACTATACATGTTATATGTGCACACTCAAGTACAATTTTCAATGAGACACCTTTCAGTTTTGATATCCAATGTCTGATATTAGCTTGATTTACTTTGCATCCCCCGTGGTGCTGTGTCTTGATGGTCCCTACCATATCTAATGCATATTTTACTGGTCTATTTTCAATTCTTCAAAAAGGGCACATTTTCAGCCTTGGTATCCTATGTGATGTCAGCTTGACTTATTTTTACATCCCCTGTGATGTTGTGTCTGATGGTTCCTACCATATACTCATATGCAATCAAAATAATGCATATACTTTTGCGCTTATTCTCAAATTTTTCCATGGAATGTACATATACATACTTAGCTAGCATTTTGATTTTTATTCACCTAATTTTGTCTTAATTCAACATGTATACAATTTTTCATTGACATTATTTCTTTGTTTGTTGTGTGTCATACATATATAGATTTTTGCTTTTCCTAGAAATATGTATTTTGTTTTTATGTACATAATTTTCTTTTGAATCTTCTTCAATGAGGTCCACATACAACTGTATGATTGTTTCATGTGTAGATCATGTAGATATAATATTTTTATCGCTGAGGACAGCGATATTTTTCAAGCGAAGACGGAATTATCATCCAGTCATTTTGACTGTCTGAAATATTTTCATAATTTCTGTATTTTCTTTGAATTTGTCAAAGAACCCAATTTCTCAATTTAACTTTAATTTAAATTGTTAAGATTTTTCTTATTTTGGTCATAAACATTTACAACATTTCTTTCTTAAAATTTATTTATTTTTCTGATCATTGATAACACTCTTCCTTTTTGATCAGACTTCCTATTTACATTAATTGGTAAAAATGTCACTTTTTGGAGCCTTGAGCAAATCAAATTAATCCCGGAACAAGCAATGTTTAGATTACTTCACACTTTTCAAACGGACATTTCTTTGATATAGCCTTATCTCAATTAACATCAGGATAGCGGATTAACGTGTCAATTGTTCGGACCGACGCTATACCTATATTTTGACCGGAGGTCCACAATGGTTTGATTTATGGCTATTACTCAATTTTCCTGTCAATTAACCCTTTTTGAACCTACCTTGACCAAACCGCCAAAGTCCGAAATTCTGTAGCGTCACTTTTACGCTGGACTTTGAGGAATAAACACAGAAACTTTAACTTCAAGTTTGGTCATCTTTTCAGGTAGGAAACATTTCTTATATTTTATCTAATAACTTTTATTTCATATTTAGAACTTAAGATTTATTATTGGTATTACTTATTTTAACTTGTATGTGTAATATATATGTACTTTGTGTGTAGATTTTGCATTATGAGAACTTAGCGTATTTTCACAGTTTTAGTACAAAACTGTCTATTGTCAAAAAGTCATTTTAATATTTTCATTCTCAATGTTTTTGATTATTCCGAATTCACTAGAGAATCTATGTTTAAATCTTTCTTGCATAAATTCATATTTCCCGTAATTTTACTTTCCGGAATCTTTGTACCATTTTGGCTTGTACTTTAGACACTATTTAAACTTTCCGCTGCAAAACACATTTTTCGCTCGAATCAGAAAACTGAACAAAATGTTGAAGTTTCAAGTAATCAGTGACAAATCTACCTTGTAAGTGACTTTAGACATATTGTTCATTTATGTAATTCATGATCTTAGAGCCATTTTTGAATCTGACCTACTTTTTAGCGTTGGCCTCATTTACATATCAATGTACTGATACAAATGTTTACTTACATTGCTAAAGTTTTACTTTCTCCAAGTTTTCATACAAACTAATCATTTATAATAATTAGTTAAAAGTCTTGAATGAAATCATGAACTATTTAAGTAGAAAATTTACAGTTTAAGTGACTAAATCTTTAAATGAGCTGTTTTAGGCCAAACAAATTGTACTGACATGTTAATGTTTCTCATCCATATTTATTCACCCATTATAAGTGTTTATAGAATATGGTCATGTACTTGCTCTATTTAAACTACAATTTACTATATTACTACACTTAAATTTGTTCTGTATTTGCGAGTTACTGCAATACTTTATTATTTTCACTGTGCAAGTGCCCTGCACAAGTTTAGGTTATTTAGATTACTTAACTACATATAGGTCAATTTAATCATCATTTAACTGTCTTTGACTTATAATTTTCATGGTTAATTTTCATAGTTTGATTTTGTAATTACTCTAAAGAATAACATATTTTCTTAGCTTTATTCATCTTAGTACATTGTCTGTTGTGAAACTGTAAACACATAATTTCTTACACTTGGCCTTATTACATAGTCATGGTACCTACTCAGCAGAAAGCTAAGCTCTACCTATTAGTTAATTTTCCCCATTCTACATTATTCTTGTAATCTTATTTTGAGTTAATTTTCCCCACTTTATATCTTTTCTTATTTCATGAACTTTATTATTTACCATTTTGAATTTAAGAACATAACTACTTTTGTAAGAGTTATCTCCCCCTTGTCATAAATTCTTGTATAAGATATCTGGTTATGAATATTTGTACTTAGGCGCCACTGTATATTGTTTATAACCTTATGTTTTATATGACATGTTATTTGTTTATTATACACATTAGTTACCATTATCATTATTATTAGTCACTTTTACGCTGGACTTTGAGGAATAAACACAGAAACTTTAACTTCAAGTTTGGTCATCTTTTCAGATCACTATATCACAATAGAGTGTCAACCAACCACACCCCAAAACCTGGTTGACAAATACAAAGTCATAGAAATCCATTTGGAAATATCGACGTGTTGACAAGTTATTCAAAATACTGTGATACATTAACTTGTTTGTAGTTGGTTTACATTGGAAGTTTGTTCTAAATGAAAGGATGTTTGAAATGAGCCATTTTGTGCTGAACATTCTTCGTCCCATTTTCGCAAGTTAAGCCATTCTTTCATATTGCTTCCAAATGACCTTCATGGGTATGAAAATGACAAAAATAATATAACCTTACTGATTTTCAAAGTCAAAGGTCAAGGTCATAGACTTTTCAGTCTCAAGGCCATTATTTTCGAACTTTTCATGATTGATTCATACCTGTATGACAAAAAGAAGAACCATTTTGGATTTCAAGGTCAAAGGTGAAAGATCATGACCAAAGCCAATCGGCATGTAGTAAAATCTTGGGATAATGTAGAAGTGATTTGCCAAACCTTATAGGAACAGGGAGAAAGCGCAAAAACTGGGAAAAACTAAATCCTTCCAACAATACATTGACTGTCCAAAATTTGACATTAAAAATTAAAAAAGTTATGTGGCCCACTAAATTAAAAGCCGTTTGTATCTTATCTCCTTTGGGTATATTTTGGACACAATAAACGACAAATTGACATTGCTTTTACAAATATATGGTATAGTCGTTCAATTTCTACGCTTCACCGATAAGGAAATTAAAGAGATTAGCGTAAACTGCACGGTAAATTAAATTTGAAAAATATCCCTGCATTCCATATGTATAGAAATAATGAGAAAAGTTGTATCGATTTTAAGTAAATTGAATCAGTAAATAAGGTTTTACCTCAATAAACGACTGAGAATTAAAGCTATAAATATTGTGCACGAGTCATTACATAAAAGATGAAGTATAATTTACGAAGGATACATTAAAGAAAATGTACCCGGCGCGTAACCAGAGTACTTTTTTTTAAGTGGAAACACTTTTTTTTCAGACAGAGGATTTGGAAGCCGCCATCAGACCCGAAATGGGTTCAGGAAGAAGCCCTAGGGGATTCAAGGGGCAAAGCCCTAAGACTTTGATTTTGAACATTTCCAGGGTGGTTTTCTGAATTAGAAATGACCTTTTGTACAGTATTGTTTCCATGGGGGAGGGGGGGATAACGATGTGTAAGCACCTGCGTAATTGCATACGCCTGGCTAGGCGCCTGTGCACATACCCCATTATAAGAGTTTACTTTAAGGTAGAGCATCCCTCAGGTCTTAGATGCTCATATTTTTTAAATAACAACTTTTACAATATTTTAATTTCCATATATTCAAAGCTTGTGTTAAACCTGATATACAAACAAAATATCATTCGTGGTTTCATGATTAAACCGAGAACTTAGGCCAATAGAACTTTAACATTGGACCCTATGGGAAAAGTAAGAAAAATTCCTTTTAGAGGTGATAAAATATAACTATAGAAGATTCTTTTCCCAAAACCATATTATTTTGATAATCTGAACAATATTCTGAAAAGAAAAAATATGGTATCCAGGAAAAAAATACCAGCAATTCTGACCTGAGGGATACTCTACCTTAAGAGTAAGTCTTTTATTTTAACTGGAAAATCAAGGCACCAGCATCGACATGACACCCGGTATCTCATCTAGCTCTCCATGAGTTTTATTTGGTTTGATCATATTTATATACATGTATATGGATCCAATGTGTAATTTCAGAGTCACTATAAATGTAAATTTACTTGGTATCTACTGCAGGATGTGGTGTACACATTTGAGTGTGTGTTGGGTTGGGGGGGGGGGATACTCCATGATTTCATTTTAAGAATGCATTCAAAAATGTCCAAAAATTCGCAAAGTTGATTTAAACTTTTTTTTTCAGCAAACCTTATAAACATTTCGTAATGAAATCTCCATTTACATTTGTTTGTCATTTATTAAAACATACAGTATCAAAACTTTTCAATATGTATTTATTGATAAATCCCCCGGAGAATCTGGTCGGAGGTGTATTTAAATGGTTATCATAATAAACCAACTCCTGTGGCATTTTTGGGTTACGATGGTAGGGACGTTATTTTTATCTATAGGCATGTCTAAGGGGATCAGAATGTAAGAGGATTTTATTTTTAGTATTTTACCACCGGCTCTTAAAAATAAAGTGATAAAACCATGTGTAACTAATGCTAAGCAGTGATTTGTCTTGGACAAAGAGATACTTGGGATCTTGGAATCACTCCGCGCGGCGGTCACCGAGCGGCGCAGAATGTCAGGCCTGACTTCTGACCATTTGATACCCTCATTATTCGATTTGTTTTGACGGTAGGAGGGTGTTTGCGAGCTCTTGTTTTGGACTTATGTTAATCTATCCATGGTCATTAATGGATTACGGAGCTGATACGTACGTTTATAGATTAACCGACTATACAGTATAATCTGTGAACGGACAATGGGACTGGCCTTCGATCGAAACTTTGTGTGTCAGTGAAATAAATAAACACTCGTTACGGGGTATATCCATTTAATTGCAGTTAAGCATTTGAAATTCTCTCTTTCAAAATTTAATACCATTCCAAAAGAAGGCTAGTGATCCAAATGGCACATGCTTAATCTTTATAAAACGAGTGGCACTTCGCTCAGAGCGCTTCACTTTACCATGAAATTCTGGTTCTATAGAAATCTATTGACGCGAGTTTGGACTATATTAAGTTATTTGGAGAATTGATCACTGATTGTTTGCGCGCGTTTGTGTTTTCTTTGAGTGGAGACATTAATGTTGAAACCAGATATTGGGTTTATATATCTACTAGGGACGTAATTAGAGTGATTAAGCTTACGAATTTAGTTTAAATCAACAAATGAAGAGAGTAAAAGACTGATACGATCGCAATACGAAGGACAAACTTACCGTCAATAGACATTTTACAAGGATGTAGAGAAAACTTGAGTGAAGGGGAGCTTTGAAACCGTTAATACCTGTAGTGTATACCTGTGGAGAAAAGGTATTTTGAGGATAAATAAAGCTGGTATATGTTTACATTGACTGCAAAAAAAAAGTGAGAAAACATTTCTGGTCGGTCGTGTATCCAATTAAAGTGAAGTTCAGTGCATTTCTTTAAAAACCAGAGTTAATTATAGGGAATAGACGTGGATTATCGTCCGTTAATATTTACGGAGAAAAAAATATGGAATGAAAAGAAAACATTTTTGGTGAAACCACAGCAGGAAATTTTCGGAATTGTTTACCTTAGTTACTTTAGAACATAAAGGGGCATCGATTACGGAAACTCCAATGAAATTAATATGCGCTAAACGCTAAAAAAATCGAACGCATTTAAAGCTAAAAGTGATGTTTTTGTGAAACTTTTCCGTTAATATCATATTTCTGTTGATTGGACCAATAGGAATAAAAGAGAAAAAAAAATGAGTCTATCTAAACCGCACACGAAAAACGTCCGTCTGTCACAAATGGACTGGTTATTGACTAGGTGTGACGAGGCGGAGGAGGAAGGGTACGTCTCTGATGGGGCGGAGGCGGATCAAGAAGACGAGGGGTATGATGAAGAGGTGGATCCAGAGGTGGATCTGAATAGAATGGTGAGTTTGTTAGGACTTTACACATGTAGACGGACAAGTTAAATTTTGTACTAAGTATTGAAGTTATAACTTTACTCTCGTAATTGCTGCTATTGAACACTCATAGAGATAGACACATTTTTTGGTTGAAATTTTGCGCAACTTATGCATAATTCTTGCGTAATTGTGTCGATTAGTGACTGTGCGCACAATAAGAGAAAATTATCGTAACCAATACAAGATCATTTAATTTGCGCAAATTTGAAAAAGCAGTCAAGGTCTTTGTTGTATTTCTAGATTAATTATTTATGATTTAGCGTTCTCATAAATTGGCGTTTTCCGTCACAGAATCCGCTAATGAATCAGATTTCCGTTAACTAATTTACTGTAATGTATTACTTTCTGTTATTACATGTAAAACCTGGTCCAGATTTCCAGCATTTTCTAACAGCTTTATTTCTTGAAAAGAAAAAAAGGACAAATATTTTGCATATAGAATAAAGTGTTGAATTTCCATCTCGAAATCGACTTTTCAATATCGATAATTTTGTTAGAACTTAATATTGGTTTTTCTCCTCAAAAGAGTGCGTCCACTGTCCTATAAAAGCCCTTAGCAAGAGGCATTGATTATTTCTTTATTAGTTAATATGGAGTATAATAATGCACGAAGTCGCATGCAGGTCTGAGTAAGAAAATTAATTCAAGTCACGAAAAGACATCCTACTCCCCGATAGATCAAAGTCCTTCCATTATAGATACAGGTAAATCAAGTGACTGAACAAGAGTAACACCAATAAATAGTAACATAACACTGGAATAAAATTGAAGAAGTCTGAGACAGAAATTGAACGATATGGATAGGGTAGGGGGAAAACCCACAAGAAATAGTAACAAAACACTGAAATAAAATTGAAGAAATCTGAGACAGAAATTGAACGATATGGATAGGGCAGGAAAAAATCACAAAAAAAGTAGTAACATAACACTGAGATGAAATTGAGGAAATCGGAGCCATATTGATATATGACAACAAAAATCGTAAAAACAGTAACATGACACTGAAGTAAAAATTGAAAGAAATCGGAGCCACAATATTGATATAAGCTACGATATTGAAAGGGCAGGGGGGAAAATCACAAAAAAATAAAATTGAAGAAATCGAAGCGATGTTGATATGACAACAAAAATCATAAAAAAAACAATAACATGACAATGAAGTGAAATTGAAGAAATCGGAGCTGCAATATTGATATAAGCCACGATATTTGAAAGGGCAGGGGGGGAAATCACAAAAAGAATTGGTTATTTAAATAAATTCTGCGGAGATATAGAATTGACTTTAATCTGCGATCAAGTCTGGTTACCCAACTAAGTACTGGTAAGAGTAAATCCCCTACCACTGTTTATATTCTGACTTTAATACTAATGTAGACATATTAATACTTGCTGGTAGTCATTGTTAATGTAAAATGTACGAGTAAGCACTGTTGTTAAATTCAGTTGACAGTTTTCATTTAGGCTTTAAAGAATCAAAACTAAGGAAAAAGAAAACGAAAATTAAAGCAAAAAAAAGTTAAATTTAAAAAAAGACCATCAAGACAATAAAGGCAAAACATACAAAACGTCCTAATTTCATCGTCAGTAAAAAAAAAATGTTGATGTTATAGTATTTCAAGAGGAACTTCTCATCTTTTATCAAGAACAGGATTAAATTGATTTTACAGATAAGGTGCAATGGAATTAAGACCTTGTCATTATACAATGAGAACATCTTCTCGGACAGTATAGTTCACCGCAGTACCTAATTTTCGTTTCTGTCTGTCTGTCTGTATGTATGTATGGTCCAATGTTAAAGTTCAGACTCCTTACGTTCTCATGATAATCGTGAAACCACAAATTTTATTTGGTTAATTTGTATATCACAAATTTCGAATATATGAAAAAGAAAATATTTTAAAAGTTGAAATTTTGGAAATATTAGAATCTGAGACCTGAGCAGGCTTTCTACTCTACCTTGATGAAAAAGTAGGAAAAAAGTAGGAGTAGTCAATGAAAAAAAGTAGGAGAAAAAGTAGGAATTAATAGGGGAAAAGTAGGAAATTTTCCATCAATTTTAGCAACAATTTTCAGTAAGTATGACACACAAATCACAGTAAGCAACTGATTGTAGACTGGTAATGTTCATCTTTGAGGAAATCACAGAGAGTCTCAAATAAGGACAGATTGATTTTTCATGTAAAAATACAGAATGGGCGAGCGAAGTGAGCCCGAATTTTTTTAAAAACTTTGAATCAGATGTCGATGACATGTGAAGCAAGTAATTTTTTACTTTTGAGATGAAAAAGTAGGAATAGTAGGAGGTTTTGAAGAAAAAGTAGGAAAAAATAGGATCAAAATAAAATAGTAGGAAATAGTAGGAAAACGTAGGAACAGTAGAAATGCTCTACCTTAAGGACAACCTTTATACACTTGATGTGAGATGTTTTGTCTTCGCAATATTTCCATAAATCTTTCTGTTGGAAACCATTGTTCTCATTTTCCCTTTCTTTATCACACGAAATATAGATTGCATTTACTATGTATTTACTGCACAAGCTCTGGGAATTTACCTGGTGACAGCATTCCCCCATATGAAATACGACTATATCGATCTAAATAAAGTAAGTCTTGAGTACCCGGCCTACTTCACTTACTATACTTATAAAGGCTGTACTGTTTGTGTAGCACTCGGTAGTATCAGGGAGACAATATCGTATATTCTCATGAGCTCAGTACAAACACCCGAGGTAGTCAAAGCAAGGTGTGTGAGACGATTTGTTACAATAAAATTGAAATTTGAAATTTTATATTATGAGAAATTTGGAATGAGTTTTGTGATTGGTAATGTAGAAAAATGTCAAAGTCATTGAGCCTGACACCCATGTTCTAGTAATTGGTCACGTGGTCGTGAATTTGATTGTCTCTGAAATTGTTATTGCGTTATACAAAACCATCTTCACGAGACACGGTTGTCTTCTCTTTCTGAGATGAGAGATGTGACAGTCTTGAATGTTAAAATTGGGTGTAATTTCCACAATGTATAAAATCATTAATTTGTATTTTCTGAAAATTAAATCATTTTATTCGTTTACGACAAAGTGGTATGTAAGCATATCGTATTTTGAAAAAAAGGGTTTTACTAGCAACAAAAAGGGGATGGCTGTTCGTGAGAAATAGATTCAGAACAAAGGTCAATGTTGCTTTGCAAGAAAATAGTTTATATAAGGTGTTCGTTTCTTTCCCAGACTGCAATTTGTATCTTGAATTAGATCAAACGCACGATATCTGGGGGAAAAAATCGCAGAATGGTTGCTCGCAAAAAAAAAAAGTGCTGCGTAGTTAAAATTATACACTTTCAAAAGGCGATCTTATAGAGAAATCACTATGACATGTACACTGCCATAAAAAGAGGTCGTTACGAGGCATCTACATTTATGTTTGATTGGACAATTTTACACGTGGACAGATCAGCACAAGTTGTCTCCCCGTGGTATTTCCACCTCCGTTTTGTCGGGTTAATTGATATTTTATGTAAAGCATGGTCATCAATTCTTCCAACAAGACTAATCTGTTTATCCTTTGGCCTTTTGCAATATGTACTTAGCATATATTTACAAAACTGGTTAAAATTTTATTATGAATCGGAAGGAGTGAAAGGCAATGCAACTCGAAATTCCCGTTGTTGTGAGAAATAATTTTGTTTCAATGTATAGGTAAATATGCATTGTGTATGCCTGCAGATATAAGGCGATCGTTTTCTCCTATATGAGACGGATTTTGAAAGCAAATACTACAATTGTCGCATTTTAAAAATCTTGTTGATTTTGTGTTTATTTCGACAATTGTCGGCGTGCGATTTCCCTCCTTATAAAAACCTAAAGCTGTATTGTGCATTTGATATTTGAACAGAATTGTGCATGTGCAGTGTTTAAGTGCGGAAATTATTACGAAAAAGAGGGAATTTCTTTTCTTATTACCTTCTACATGTAAATTGAATTCGCTAAATTGGACTTTGTGATTGCATGGTCATAAAGACAAATGCATTTCCTGGCTTCAGTTTTTAATTTTGTCACCAATGTCCTTCTTCTGAGAATGAGCATCGTATGGATATGGTCATTAAATTCACATCAAGCCCGGGAAGTATCACGTGCTCGGGGATGTTTATTTCTCCTTGTACCAGACGATCATCTCTTGATTCTTTGAGGTTTTGAGCGGGATTGATCTTCGTTTAGTTATTTCTTTTCAATAACGGATATTGCTTTTGTAATCAAAGGATTTGAAGACATTTATTTAAAACGTTGCCATGACGACGGATACACCATGAGTTTTATGACAAGGTTCAATCAGCTACTGCCGGAGCTACCGTAGAAATATCAGTGTATGTTGTACAGGATTTAGAATAAATTGGACCTTTCGAACGGCCAGCGAGATGCTGATTTCGTTCAAACGACCTATACCTAGCCGGCTGATCATCAAACCGCCACCAGTTACACTGAAGTGTAAACATTTTCCTCGGGTAAGTTTACATGGCATTTAGCTTAATAAGAGGGGGGGAGAGGGGGCTTTTTCTTTGTCTCAATACTGAATAACCAAAATTAAGCGAAAAAACTACTATTAAATGTGACATATAAGGTCGAATTGCAATTATAGATACTGGAATAATTTACAAGGGACTTTGTGACGTTTAGCGAAACCAACTACATGTACAGTATAGTACTAGTATGCTTGCCTAAAATCAGTGAAACATTTTATTCCGAATGATATCTTTGGCTGTTCAGTAATACTAATAGTCAGTTTGAAAATTTCAGAACCTAGAAATGTCTTTTCCTACGAACTTTTTTGATGATTTTTATCTATGGGATATAACCCCATACCCATTTAGCTGAAAGTGTATTTTTTTTTCCTTAAAAGGGTACTGACCTACGTAGGTCAGATTTTATTTTTTTTAATTTTTTTTTTGGGGGGGGGGGTGCCTTTCGCATTTGGGAAAAATTGCGACATTTTGTTGAAATTTGGAAAATTGTTATACAAATTCTCACAAAAGTATAGCCCTAAAGTATATCATTTATGAACGCTGCTAATCCATTGATTTCCTTAAACTGGAACAAGGGATGGATGGAGAACTTCAAAATGCACTTCAGAATAGGACATTTTGCGCTAACTTCCAGGTTTTGAGTCTTCTTTTCTCAGGTGATTTTTTTTCATAATTCCTCCTTGGGAATTTAAGAGTGATTTTTTGGGTAAAATAGAGGAAATTTTGCATTGGGAAGGGGCCGAAATTCGGCTCCCCCAAAAAGGGGAAAACCTGCCTAAGATGTTTGTTTTAAGTTTCAGATGTTCGCTACAACACTTTAGTTTTGGAAAATGAGTAACCATCCAAATAGCAACCTTTTCTTAGGCCATTTTGGACTTCGTGTCTTAATTCTATATTAAGAATGGGCTTTGTATTAAATGACTTTCGCTTCCAATTATTGCTTTGTGCGTATATTCAGATGTAAGCTTTTGACTTGACGTCTATAAGAAAACGTCATTTCGAAATCTAGATAATCAAGCTTTGTCTGTTACCGACCAGGAATGTGTCATAACTCATAACCTTGACCACGGTCTCGGAATTATGGTCAGAATCACAGAAAATTGGAAGGGGGGGGGGGTATCAACCCAAAGCAAATAGTTACATTTTATAGGAAATATAGACTCTTAGTGTTTCATTTTGTTTCTCTATATATAGCCATTACCAGTGATGCTGAAAAATGCCAGTCCGAAGGATTTGACTGGCAGAATTTCATTCGGACTGACAAAAAGTTTTAAGTTTTGCTACACATTTCTTTATTCGGACTGGCAACATTTTCAAAAATGACTGGAATGCCTAAAAAGTTTTCAACATCTCTGCATTATATATTTTTTTCAGGCCGAATTACTAGTATTGATCCATTGAGCATGTTGAATGCCAATGAGTGTTCAAATCAACATGTAGAACAAAGCCTTAACATTTTGGTGTGACGTCCCAATGTGCGTCTGTAGTCTGCAAGGATTCCGCACTACTTGAAGACTACCATAGCTACCCAGATTATTTGATGAGGCGGTTTTTATAAATTCTTCTCAGACTACCCATTACTACCTGCTGTTGTTTGATTGGTCTGATCATTAAGTCTACAACTCCATACATGTTTGTGTATCCCTGAGCACCGTATTGGTAGTCCTGCATAGGCGGATCTAGAATCGTTTTCCCAAGGAGGAAGAGGGGTTTTCAGGAAGGGAGTCCAGCCTTAGAATTTGAATAAAGATACATAAAATCAAGGGAAATTAAGTTGTTTTTTTTTTGGCAAATTCAAGGAAGGGGGATCCTAAACTACCCCGCCCTTCTGGATCCGCACTTGCGTATGGATTATTGTTTAAAACAAGAAGTGGCAGGGCAGTGTTTGTTCTGTATATTATAGCGTTTCCTTATATATCCTGGAGTTGATCAAGTTCTTGTTTACATTGACACATAGCAAGAATCTGTATTGAAGAGATAAGTCTTCATACCTCCATGTTCTTTAATGTTTTAGTGCAATTTCAAGTTTTCCCACTTACGTGATGAGAGGTCTTAGCTCACCTGAGCAAAAGCTCAAGTTATTGAGCCATTGTCATTGCGTGTCATCCAGCGTCCGTCCGTCGTAAACTTTTAACATTTTTGACATCTCCTCTGCAACCACTGCACAGAATATCACGACACTTCACACGAAGCAAATATTTAATGTTCTCTAACCAAGTTTGTATTTTTTCGTGCCGATCGGTCAACAAATATGGCCACCAAGGACTCTGATTGACAGAGTCACATTTAAGACATCGATCTCCTCTGAAACCGTCGAACAGAATTTAACAAAACCTTAATGGAAGCAAATAATTAAGGTCGTTAACCAAGTTTGTCCTTTTCGTGACGATCGGGCGCGAAACCAACTATGGCCGACTCATTTTTTACATCTCCGCAGCCGCTGGGCAGAATTTAACAAAACCTTACTGGAAGCAAGTACTCAAGGTCCTCTACCAAGTGTGTGTTTTTCAAGCCGATTGATCATAAAATATGGCCACTGAGGGGTCTGGCTTTGATTGACTGAAGCATTTTGACTACTCCTTTGTTACTGCTGCATAGAATTTCACGAAACCTTTCTACATTGTCTACCACATTTTGTCTGCAACTCAGGTGAGCGATACGACCCCTTGGGCCTTTTGTTATCAGAAGATAACGGAATTACTGCAACTCTTCATTTTCATTTTGCCTGCAGCGCGAGAACGATATATGAAGGGATCACTCTGTCAGGCATCCGTCTGTCTATATGTCTGTCTGTTTGTCCGAAACATCAACATGGCGTTTTATCATTTTGGGTTAGTAACTTGCACAAAATATCGCTGTTGACGAGAGCAATGTGTTTCACAAAAACATTTTTTAACGAAGATGAGATACATGTATGTACAGGATCGATGACCAATGATACAAAAGGATGAAACTCCATCGGAAATACAAGGGTACAAAGTCCTTGTTCCTGTTTGGATGCTGCCATTTGTGGAGCAGAAACGTATAGATTTTCTTTTTCACTTACAGTGCCATCATTTACTGCTCACCTCAAGTCATTAGTACCCAAAAAAATTATTTTCATTTAATTCTGAATTAATTGATTTTGCCCCTGTACCTTAGTTCAGAGAACACGTGGTTGGTTGACAGTATTTATTGATCCCTGCGCTAATCTACCATTGTCAGTAATGTTTGACGGTGATGTACACGAGCCCCCTAACAAGGGTAGATAATCTGTCATAAGTTCCACTGTAACCATAAACTACATGACAGGCATTTATTCTGCTCTGACATGCAAGGGTCGTGCATGCCATCTTCTTCATAATAAGGTGATCGGTCTTGTCTTAAGCATCCGATTCCCCCAGCTGACTCAAGTTTACAAGAGAATGCAATAACTGTAGTCCTCCAAATTATGTGGGCTACAGACATCAAAAACCTTTTATTTGATTAAATAAATCGCAATAAGACAAAGAAGTGTTTACTAAACCTACGAAAGACATTTAACTCGGAAAATATTGTCCAACAATAGCCATGCAAGTGCGGCATCCGCGATAAATGTGTTTGTTCTATCCCGGTAGCCGTGAGGTGGGTCCCACATATCACCGCAAAGATACCAGTACAGCGGCGAATCCAGAAAGTTTTTGTCATGTTTGGGAGGAGGGAGTCCAGCCGTCAGGGAGCCCAACCAACGATTTTGAAAAAAAAATACGTGATAACGGGGAAATCAGTTTTAGGCCAAATTTCAGTGGGAGCCCTGAATACCACACGTCCCCTGCGTAACACACCCCTCCTAAATCCGCGCCTGCTGAGTAGGTAGATATTGCTCGTCAAGTGGTCATATTCACTTCATAAGGATATAGCATCCCCTTACCTGTGATTTATTGAGGTTTTATGGACAATAGATCGCGGCACGGTGATTTCTGCAATCAAACCGTACCGTGCAGGGTGATTGACGGAGAGACGAATCACACACACAGAGTTTGTGACAGTCTCTGAATGACAAAATATCAAAACGGAATCTTACATATTCAAAGAGGAAAATGATGATTTAGTATTTATAAAGGGATTCGTTAATGATTTCTGGCTTAGAGTGTCGATTTTGAGCGTATGAGAGGCTGTTTTCATCTCGTTCAGAAGTCGAGTGCTAACGAGATATTTTGAAAATATTACGAGACATCTTCTGGATTGACAAGACTATTCTCATTATATTTTTGAGTTGAATTACTAATTATATCGGTTTTCATATTTGATTTGATAGCGGGAGTTAATATTTGTAATTCCTTAACACACTGAAGTGATGTTATAAATGGACCTTTTATTTGCTCTAGTTCACGAGAGTGTATTGTTATGAACACTTCAAAATTATTGTTTGTATAGAATAAAAAAGTTCAATCGATAAGCACACCAGAATTCCAGTTTAAGTACAGTGAAAAATCGGTAAATCTATATCTATCTTTCAAGTTTGTAACACTTCGGTCAAGTTTTGAATACTGCCATTCGGGATATTGACCGCACCAGAAACTAATTAATTTCTAAGTGAATTATGGACCCTTTCCTTGGTTAATAAAGAAGGGCAATATGATACCTAAGCTCTGAATATAAATAAACCATGTTCTACTTAATTGGAAACCGACATTAATGGAAGTTATAAGCAGTCTAACTAGACGAATTTGGAGTATTTGCAATGGTGATGAAATATGGAATTAATCTTGAATTCTGATTGGATTTGTCTTTGATTCATACCTGTTGTGTATAGAACTGTATTAAATGGTTTATTCAGCTAGACAATAAAGTATGAAGATTTCTACATTTTCTTAAGAAATTTGGATACTAGTATTGTCATATTTGATTTTGGTGCTATATATTAAAGATGAGTCGTGTACCATTAATCCGTACACAAACTCATCCGAGTATCAACTTTAGTGTACGGAGAAAGACGTGTAGCAAAAAGGTACGAAACACATTTAGTTTCATTAGTTGTTGGCTTAAGAAAGATAATGTTTTAGAGTATAGAATCTTAAAATACCATTAAACTAAATCCGAGAAATTATGAAATCTATAATTCTGAATATTGAATGAAGATTTTCAAAACAAAAAATATACTTTTATCAATAAAAAGTTTATGTTTTCCAATTAATTTTTTTTCGGTATGTATTGTTTAAAAATCAATCTGTTAAAGGTATTAGTAAAATATCTTTTTATCCATCCATTTAGGGGGGGGGGGGTTAAGATGGATTTATCTTTCTTTTTTTCTGTATTATGTTTTCAAATTTTCTCGTCTTTTCTGGCATTTTGCGCGTCTATATCGGATTGAATGGGAACTTTTTACTCCCATATCGCATTTCCAATTCTCTGGATTAAATGGAATATTAACATTTGAATGCATTTGGATGTAGAAATAAATGTAAATGGCTTTGAATATGAAAGTTTAGGATGAATTAGAAATTCAATACGTCGCTTTCACTTTTATTATTGGCACAAATGATTCCCGCTGTGATGTTAGTTTTGTTGTCAGGATCCTTTATTATACCTGAGCTATAGTGTATATCTCGTGTTTACCTGATAATTAACTTACCTGACATCAATTTTTACAGGTAAATTTCTTTTGGGATTAATTCTTTGTATGTAAATTTGTATACAGAAAGGTACAACAAAATTGAATCGATAAAAAGTCTAACGTGTTATAAAAAATATGATGGACCCGGATTAGAGAAAATCTTTGTCTGGAATACATAAAACTCCCCAAAAAACTTTTATTATTGACCATCAAATATTCATAAGCTACTATTATGCATGCAACATTTCTTCGAGTAATGGTCTAAATAAAATCATGTGGTGTTAGGATTGCTCTTAAAATCACGAAGAATACAAAAGTGCGACTCTGTGCAGTAGATTGATGAAAATCTAATTTGCAAGTGATATTGTTTTCATTTTCATTTATTAAGTTAAATTTAGAAAAAACTTATATTTCCGACTGTTAGATTTAAGATTATTTCATATAACATATGCAAATATTGGTTTTAAAGGTCACGGGTCAAAGACAAAGGTTAAGACAGGTAATCGTAGAAGAAAAATGGGGCAATCTAGAAGTCACAGTTTACAACAGGTTGTCACCAAACTTTCCATGTCAGCAACCATTGATAGGAGGTTGATGTCTGTCGATTTTCAATGTCAAGGATCGAAGGTCAAGGTCACAACCGTCAATAGGCGATCGCAGAAAACCTTGAATACTGTAACATTGGATGGTCATCAAACTTAACTTGGTTGTTGCTCAAGATGCCACATAATATACCGAGAAAATACTATAGATCTTCTTTTTGCAATTCCAAACTTGATGCATTGCTTTCTGTCTATTCCAGACTATCAGTCGGGCTAGCAGTCGGAAGTCGCGACCAGAAAGCAGTGGTTCTCGACTGGAGAAGTACCACGTATCAGACAGTGAGAGTGACGATGAGACACGCCCTAAACCCCCACGGGAGGTCACATCAGATTATGACTTTACCTCTGTCGACATTACAGACGAGAAAGCTTTTGACACAGACTTGGAGGTCGAGGGTAGGTCCGAGATGCTTTGAAATGATTTTCCATCTGTTTACCATGTAACGCTAATCACTCTTTCGTCATTCTTTTCCAATGTACCAACCATGTAACTACATGTATTTATTATCTATCATTTTTTAAATACGTAATATTCACTGGCGGATCTACTAGATATTTTTTCCGGGGGAGGGGGTCCGTCCCATCAGAACGATTCAGCAGATGAGTTTGAGTAACCAAAAAAAATAATATAAAAAATAAACATCTTTGGTTACAGTAGGGAGTCCTGGTCCGCTTAGCCCTTCTAGATCCGCGCTTGATTTTTACAAGTTTCCGAATTGATCAAATAAAATCCGTTTTTGAAAGCAATTGGGAGGGGAATGTTACATCCAAAAGTAAGAACATCTGAAGTATATTTCATTATCAAATTTTTCACCGTTTTGAACAATTCCGCGAGGAACAAAATATTTTTATATCTGGGATTTCTAAATTTTATTATTTTACAAACAATTCAAATAATTTAACATTCCTCTTTGCATGCATCCAGGAAAAGGAGTGACGTCATCAGGGGGAGGAGTTTCAATGGAACTTCTCTCGGATTTTCAATATTTACGAACAGCTTATGCTTTAGACACGAATCTTAAATTCAGTGACAATATTTTCACGGCTCTGAGTAGGTTATGATCACAGTTCTGCCTTGTAGAGTAGATGCACTATAAGACACGAAAATTTTCTTCTAAAAATAATGTAGAAGAAATATTCATCGTAGTAATTCACAGAAGCTAGCAAGTGCCATATGAAATAGAAAAATTATCTCGTTATTACAAGGTATTGATTCTTGCTATGTTACGAAACAGCGGATTTCGCTTTAACGAGATAACGGATCTCGCTGAAAGAATTAGGGGGTAGTTCTACAGATATATCTCGTTATTACGAAATAGCGGGACTCGTTATTCGCTTTGTTACGGGC
Organism: Pinctada imbricata; assembly: GCA_033119305.1. Lineage (NCBI taxonomy): Eukaryota > Metazoa > Mollusca > Bivalvia > Pterioida > Pteriidae > Pinctada > Pinctada imbricata. The sequence continues at coordinate 35,736,756 of VSWD01000013.1, forward strand.
TGAAATACTATAAAATAAGAAGAAAAAAAGAGTCAATATTTCGATTTTTACGATATATCTGAAATCTGATCTTTTCATAGCGAGATACGAGCGTAACGTATTTCATTTTAAGAAAGGTAATAGATTTCATGTTTAAGAGATAATCTATCTCTTTATTATTAGATTCTCAACGCTTTGTAGTAAAAACAAGATTCTATCTTTTACTTGTCATGACAAGATCCGCTATCTAGTTATAACGATATCTACTGAAGACCGTAGGTGACAAGTATGAATTATAATTTATCTGCCACTTAATTTATCTGGCGGTCGCCACTTAATTGAACTGGCGGCCGCCAGATAATTATTTGGCGGCCGCCAGATAAATTACGTGGCGACCGCCAGATAAATTAAGTGGCTGTCGCCAGATAAATTAAGGTTAGGGTTGCGACTACAGGGAGATAACCCTATTTACATATCACATAATATTTGAAACCGACATAAACGATACATGGTATAAGCTCAGATTAATACATCATTTTAGAAAAAAATAAAAATCCTTGAAATGTTCATTGCTGAATGGATATTTTTTTGAAAAATGCATATTTTTCAATGAAAAATCGCTGAAAATAGGAAAAAAACTGTTATTTTTGCATGAGTTCTGCTACCAAAGATTCTAACATCAGAATATTTACTATCCATTATACTCTTTAAAAGCGAGATAATTAGAAATTCGAACTTTAAGTTAAACGCTATGTTTTTGGGTCAAAATGCTGATTTTTTGCATAAATTATTGCGCTATTCATGGAAACAGTCATTTTGCTTAAAAACTAATTCAGGTACATATTGCTTTGACTGCCTTAGGATAAAGCAATACCATAGATACATATGTAGAAAAAAAAATTGTGTAGCTGGCGACCTTCTAGCTATTAATAAAAATAATGAGTTGTTGCCATGGCAACCAGCAACATAGTTTTTATAAGAAAATACTCTCCTTAGAACTGATTATTTTATCAGAATTTCGGAAAATAGCCTTTAATTCATCCACAAGCTATAAGAATCTTGAAAAATAAGGATACATATGAAGTTTTGAAATTTCATGCATTTCAGAGGTATGTAAAGTTATGATGTGGTATTCTCTAAAATGACAAAAATGTTAAAATAGGCAAAAAATGGACGTTTATAGCCAAAAAACGAGACGGGCAAATTTTGATTTTTTGGTCTGAATAGTTCAAGGAGATGTTCCTCTCCATATGAACCTATCCATCTTTCTTCTACCTCATTTCTATTAAAAGTCGCCACCCTGACCATAGGCGAGGCGAAGCCGAGCCTTCCATAGATTTTACCAACCCGACATATCTCCGTAGACGGTCTGTAACTGACCAAATAAGTGTTTTATTTTGCCGAGGACCCTTTCATCACAAATTTCCCTTACCTTTGTGAATTAAAAAGTGTGTCACAACCTACATAAACGAGTCATCAGCTAAAAATAGATTACGTGTAGTCTGAGCTATATAAACAATATTTTTTACTTATATCCATAAGCATCGGTGGCTCAGTGGTAGAATGCTCGCCTGCCATGCGGGCGGCCCGGGTTCGATTCCCGGCCGATACAGTTCTCATATTAACGTTCGCCATCTTGGATTTCCCACTTCGAATTTTTGTCTACTGACGGTCTATAAGAAAGTCTATAGAGTTATAGACCGCTTCCACGTGACGGGCTCTATCCAATCAGTTTTCGACATTCTAGTCCAAGGCGAAATAAAATTATGTGGCGGCCGCCATTTAATCTACTGTAAATTGGTTTTTATTCGTCAGATACCAATTTTCGTCATTTTCGTCAGTGCCTTCCTTGACGAAATTACGTACCGACGAATATAAGTACTCCTCACAAAATATAGATTGTAGAAGGAAAATTGAATCAATCTCTTGGTAAACTTAAATATAAACCGGGAGCACTGCGGAGGAGGAAGGAAGAAGCTGTTAAAAGATTCCGAGTTTTAAGACATTGTTAATAGTGTTTTTACGACACGCAAATGGCAAATTAATGAAAACTGAATATGAACACAAAGTCGCATATTTTGTACTTATAATTACTAAATAATATGTTTTCACAGTAAGGTAGGTAATACATGTCTCTAATTGTTTGTTGACCGATAATTGTTAAACAAACATTGAAAACAAACACATAAGACGGATTTGACTATTTGACGGCAGATCTATAAATTTGCTTGTGAACAGACGAATTTCAGAATGAAATAAGTTTGCTTGTGAACAGACGAATTTACATTTTCGGAATCCTTGGATGACGAATTTACGTACTGACGAAATGGTCATTTTTAACGAATTGACGAAAATTGGTACTGACGAAAATAAAGCAATTTACAGTATCTGGTGTCCGCCACAATATTATCTGGCGGCTGCCAGATAAATAGTTTTTGTGTCGCCTGCGAAGCATAGCGACACTTAGGGATCACTTTGTCCGTTGTCCGTCTGTCCGTCCGTCAGTCCGTCTGTCTGTCTGTCACACTTTGGGTGTCACAGCCCATAACTTTTGATTGGTAAGTGATAGGGCTTTGATATTTCACATGTGTATTCCTTGTGACAAGACCTTCTTACACATACCATAATTTTTGACCTAGTGACCTTGACCTAGAAATTTGACCTACTTTTCAACAAAATTAAGAATGGATATATCTTTTGATCGGTAAGTGTTAGGACTTTGATATTTCACTTGTGCAATCCTTGTGGCAAGACCTTTCTATACATACCATAATTTTTGACCTTGTGACCTTGACCTAGATATTTGACCTACTTTTGAACAAAAGATAAGATTCGCTATATCTTTTGATTGGTAAGTGATAGGGCTTTGATATTTCACATGTGTATTCCTTGTGACAAGACCTTCCTACACATACCATGGTTTTTGACCTATTGACCTTGACCTACATATTTGACCTACTTTTCAAAAAAATTAAGAATGAATATATCTTTTGATTGGTAAGTGATAGGGCTTTGGTATTTCACATGAGTATTCCTTGTGACAAGAACTTTCTACACAGACCATAATATTTGACCTTTTGAACTTGACCTAGATATTTGATCTACTTTTCAAGAAAAGTAATATTGGCTATATCTTTTGATTGGTAGGTGATAGGGCTTCGATATTTCACATGTATTTTCCTTTTAACAATGCCATTCTACACATACCATAATTTTTTACCTTTTGACCTTGACCTAGATATTTGACCTACTTTTCTAAGGTTGTACATATCTTTTAATTGGTAGGTGATAGGTCTTTAATATTTCTTATGATTAGACCTTTTTCTTACCAATTTTTACGTATTGACCTTGACCTAGATGATTGACACTCTTTTCTGAAAATTTGAGAATCACCACATCTTTTAATTTGTAATTAAGTGGTCTGATATTTCAAATGGATTTCATTTGAAAAGACTTTTTCTACTGATACCAATAATTTTGATCCACTTTTAAGAAAAATAATCAAACCGCTTCGCAGGCGACACAAGCATTCCTTGGATTGCTATTTTTTACATTTAATCTGGTTATTTTGCATCTGTCATATCAAAAATATTAAATTAAAGAGAGGATGAATTTAGCACCGAAGGACAAAAAGAGCATGTTATGCATTGATTTTGTTTCGATTTATTGTAAATTATGTGGCGGCCGCCAGATAATTATCTGGCTGCCGCCACATAATTAAGTTGCGGTCGCCATGAAAATTATCTGGCGGCCGCCAGATAAATTATAATTCATACCCGTCACCCACGGGCTTCCGTAGAAATCCGCTTTCTCTTTAGTACCAAATAAAATTAACTTTCTTGCTTCTACAGTGATATGATAGTACACATGTTTGTTGAAATTATGACCAGAACTTGTTCTAGTTTTTTTGTCACGTATATATAAGAGCACTATTCTTTGCTTTTACAATTTTCAAATACTTTCGTACTTTATCTTCCGAAACCCATTGATGAACTAGATTTTACCATGCATTTCTTACGTTGCACTGTACAGAAGTTTGTTCACATTTCATGTTCAAGAAGTCTTCGATGTTTGCATATTTGCACTTTTACTGCAGAGAAACATGGTGATATGTACTATGTGTACAAGCTGTCCCTGGGTAAGGCATTTTGTCCCCTGGGTAAAGGTATTCTACCCCTTGGGTAAGGCATGATACAGGATAGGAAGGGTTGATTTTGTATATATCCTGGTTGTAGATTTATTAGAATGTTCTCCACAGTTCGGTTCGGAAGATGTACGGGTTTGTACGTTTTGAATAGCGAACTGTGATTTCTTAGTATTTGAGTATTTTACTGGTGTGTGGTGAATGTGTATGTAAAATAGATATGTAAAATAGTATTTACTATAGATTAATTAATTTAATTAGAGGATTTTGAACTTGTAGTACATTGATTCCATTTCAGTCTGTGTGTTGCTTGTGTGAAGTACTCGGTATTTGATAAATGGAAACTTAAAGTATGTATATATATATATTATCATAATCATCATCATCAGTATGTATCAGACAATATCATTACGATTAAAACATGTAAAATCTGTTTACAGAGGCGACGTCCACGTACGACCACTCGGGGAGGACGACGTACATAGAGGGATGTAAAAAAGTGGGCGTGGTCCCAGCCTCCTACTTCTTACGTCACATGCACGACCCCAAACTGAGTATGAAGCACCACGGGCTGGGATCACATGGCATGAAGGCTATAGCAATGTCATTAGTAGTAAGTTATCATTATTGTATATACTGTACGTTATACATAGAGGGATGTTTAAAAAGTGGGTGTGGTCCCAGCCTCATGATCACGAACTGAGTATGAAGCACCACGGGCTGGGATCACAGGGCATGAGGGCTATAGCAATATCTATAATAGTAAGTTATCATTATTCTTTATACTGGGGTGCTAAAAAAGTGGGTGTGGTCCCAGCCTCCTTCTTCCTACGACCCCATGCGGGCTATAGTAATGTCTATGTAGTAAATTATCAATTACTACTTTATGTACCGCATATGGGGCCTCTCTAGGTCCTGCTTAGTAATTGACACGACCTATTTATACCTTAGATATATACTCCATATTTCCATAAATTTTTTATTCAGAGTCACACTTTGTAAAACAGAAATGCATGAATATTTTATGGACAAAAATTCAAAAGTATAGGGTTTTTTTGTATAGAGCAAAAGCTTAAAAGATCTATAGGTATTGAACAACTATAGGTTGATCCAAAGTAGCAGGGTATTTCTAATTCAGAATTTATATTATCACTAACTTATATCATTTCTGTTTCAATATGCATAAAGTATAGATTTTTCCTCTAAATTGCAAATCAGTTGATCATTTCATAGCCATGTAAAATATATGTTAACCATATGTGTTTTTAAACTATTGACTAAAATTGATCATGAACATATTTCTAATTTTAGTCCAACACAAAGATCCTTGAGCTTGACCTCAGTGATAATTGGCTAGGTCACGACGGAGGTTTAGCTGTGTGTGAAATGCTCAAAGAAAATTGTTTTATCACAAATCTTGTAAGTATATACATTTATAAATGACTTTTAATATAACCTATAACTTTAGATATTTTTGAAATTCACAAAAAAAGAAATATTAGAGGTAACTTTAAAAAAGGTCAGAGTAGGTCATACCATACATTATTTTCATGTTCACATTTAATAAATTATCAATCAGAATATATGATGTTAGGTATTGTATACATGCACTTTCTCTTTTAACAGAATTTATCAGACAACAGATTAGGGGCCCGTTGTGCAGAAACATTGTCTAAAATATTGCAACAAAACACTACGCTAACTCATGTACGCTTGTCAGGTATGCAGATGGATTGATCATTTCAATTTTTCTCAGACAGATCTTAGCTTGAGCATTAATGTATTAAGTGAAAAAAATCTATGTGCTGCACATTTATGTAAGTTTCATTTAATCTTTGAGAGATAAAACTTTGAAAGGACTCAAGACTTTTCTCCTCACTTTGGCAATTTTTTTGCCAAAATTAAAAAATATCTTACATTTATTTGTATCACTTAATGAAAATTTGAAGTTTGATACATATCCTAAATGATAATTTGACAATTTAAACATTTCACAATGGTTTATCAATTGGTTCTACAATTAATTAATTATAGGTAATGATTTTGATGACAAAGCTGCAGTGCATATTGCAGATGCATTACTAGTAAGTGAACACAGTTACGTTCTTTTTTCATGATTTGGCACTTTCATTTTAAAGATACATGTATATGTAGATATCACTCGGAAAATGGACTAATGAACTGGTTTCATTTCAGTAATAATTTCTTTTCAGAATACAACAAAACTAGAGTACTTAAATTTAAGCCATAATTTATTCGGTGAGATGGCAGGTCTCATCCTCGGTCCAGCAATCTCAGAGAACAGCTCGCTTAAAGAACTCGATCTCAGCTGGAACTCATTACGCAGGAAGGGAGCCGTGGCAGTAGCTCAGGGAATCAAAGTAAGAAGATAGTAACATAAATGTATAGCATGAATTTTTTGGAGTATCTAATGTCATGATTTTAATGCAAAACAAGGTGTCCTTATTTTTGCAAGTGCAAATTTTCGCAATTTGAAAAGAAACTGTATGAACATGATAGGATGTGTAATATGATATATTTTTATTTTAATGAACTTTTGTCAAAGTATAAAATTGGTATCATTATAAATTTTATCAATTTGCATAATATTGTACCCTGCGAAAAATTTGTGTATTGATAGAATGAATTGCATTATAATGAATTATATTTGTTCTCAAATGCATGTTGTTGTGCTAATGTTCTGATTGAATCTAAAGAAGTTTTTAATACGTATCATTGAAATTATATTCTTTCTTTCATTTTACAGCAAAATATATTTTTACGGAAAGTGAATTTATCGTGGAATGGTTTTGGCTTAGATGGTGCTATAGCGTTAGGCGATGCATTAAAGGTTAACTGTGTATTAGAAGAGCTCAATGTATCGTAAGTTATCCAAATTTTCATGAGATTTATACAAAATTGAATTTTTACATTGTGTGAATTCATAACTAATAATGTTAATGGCTGTAAGCTTTTCCATAAATCCCTTTCACACTATCTGCAGTACTGAGTTTGAAGCTCACTTCTAGGGGAGAAGCAACAGATAATGCGCATGCACTGGTGACATTATTTGATTGTTACAAAACGTTTTATTGCGGAACAATTATAACACGATTCCGCACAAAACTTCTTATAACAATCAAATGACGTCACCATTGCATGCACAATCTGTTGTTTGTCCCCGTAACTAAGCTTCAAATTCAGTACCGTGAAAGGGTCTATAATGGTTTCAGTCATTCATAATTTAAATTCATTTACAACTTTTGTTTGTGTGAAACTGTTCTGAAACCATTATAGACCTTTCACATTATCTGCGGTTTAACTGAATTTGAAACTTAGTTACGGGGGACAAACAATAGATTGCGCATGCACTGGTGACGTCATTTGATTGTTAATATTGCCATATTGTAATCAGAAAATACCTCACAATTTGTATTTAAATATCTGTGTGATTTTTTTATTTGTAGAAATAACAGAATAACAACAGAAGGTTCTGTTTTACTCGGTAAAGGTTTGTCAGCTAACGAGACTCTACAGGTGCTAAAGGTACGTTATGGTAACATACAGATATTACTGGATCCATTATTTTAGAACGAGAATATATCTTACCCATTTTAGGAAGAAAAAAATATTTTTTGCGTTTTAAAAATTATTTTTTTATTTTAAAAATTATTTTTTTATTTTAAAAATTATTTTCTTATTATAAAAATTTTTTGTTTATTTTAAAAATCATTTTTTGATTTTAAAAATTAAAATTATTTTTACAATATACATGTAAGTATCAAAATTAAATCATATAAAAATAGACACTTCTTAATTTTCAATCTGTAATTAACTTTGTATTGCTGAGCGTCAGTTCTCAAAATTAGTCTTCAGTAGAAATAATCATAGTGAGGCAACTTTAAATTTGTATATATGTAGACTTCATTTTAAGTTTAATATGCAAAAAGAAGTTATATATATGTTAAATATTTAACTCGTTAACATCTTTTACAGTTGGGTAGAAATCCTATGCAGACAGCTGGTTGTTATGCAATTTGTGCTGCAATTCTCAGAAATCCAAACTGTACGTTACAAGAAATAGATTTCTCAGTAAGTAATATTTATTATCCTCTGTGGTTTTTGTGTTGCCTGCGAAGCGTAGTGACACTTAAGGATACTGTCTGTTGTCCGTCTGTCTGTCACACTTGGATGTCACACCCTACATAAAAGTGATTCCTAACATTTACAATAAATTACATAATATTGAATTCATTACTGTCCAATATACAAATTTTATATTTCATTTAAAAAATAATAATACATGTAAATGAACCTATAGTCCAGAATTTATAATGATACATGTATGATTATAATTTTCAATAATGCATTGACTTTAAAAATAGAAAATCTATCTCATCCTATAAACACTGTGCATGCAGCTCTTTAACCTCATAATTTTGACTTTGTTAGGATATATTGGTGAACAAAGATTTCGAGGACATATTCAAACAAGTACAAGAACAGCTTCCGGACATTAAGATGAGGCACGGAGGGATGGAGCCGCCAATGAAGCCCCGCGCTCGGATCCACCCCATGATCAAACTGACAAACTACATAGAGAAAAACAACTTACGATTGGTGGAGTTTTTCAACAAGTTTGACAAGGACGGCAGTATGAGTGTTACGTACGAGGAATTTGAACAGGGTATAGAGGTACGGAAAGTGAAGCACCTATTGATTTATGGCTAAGTGCTTTTATTGCTACCTTCCGCTAACAATAGTTTTGTGCAAGTGAATTGGAATTTACAACCGTATTTCAAATATATTTATTACAGTCCTGCAAACCTTGGATAAATTCTTTTTTATTTATTCTTTTATTTTTTTTTGTTGCTTCTTTGGTACTTCTGGGGATTTCAATCCTTTTATAATAATATCCTGTTTCTCAAGGTCATAAGGAAAGTTACCAATATCTTATTCTGAAGGTGAACTGTTAGAATAATTTAATTTTGACAACTTTTTTAATGAAAATTCCTTGATGACAACAAGAATTTAAACTTCTTTGACTGATATACAGATATTTCTCCTTTGCTGCATGGACAGTGTCATTACATGTCAAGGTCAATATGAAATTATGAAGCTTCAGGTTTGCCAGCAATCTTGAAAGTTTTCAAGGTCAAGGAATTTTAGAATTTGGTCAGTAAAAAATGAAAATCCATAAAAGTCAGGGAAAAATTATTTCAGAGCTGAAAAAATATTATTAAGATTGAAATTTTATGGCTTATATATGGCAGTCATCAAGTGTTAAATTAAAGTAATTAGAAATGGTTTTTGGCCGGATTGCAAAGCAAATCCGGTCTATAGATTGACAATGTCCGTCTGTCTATCTGTCCGTCTGTCTGTCTGTCCGTCCGTTAACATTTTGGTTAAAGTTTCTGGTTGAGGAAAAATCTAAGGAACTTTATGCAGTAGAAACTTTATATTATACATGAAGCTTGCCCATCACAAGACCTTTAAATTTATGGCGTAACATTTGACCTAGTGACCTTGACCTTGGACTTTAACCTAGTTAAAGATTTTGGTCAAAGTTCCTGGTTTAAGCAAAATCTATGGAACTGTATGCAGTAAAAACTTTATATTATACATGTAGGGTGCCCATGGCAAGACTTTTCAATTAATGCCTTAACATTTGATCTATTGACCTTGACCTTGGACTTTGACCTAGTTAAAGATTGTGGTTAAAGTTTCTGGTTGAAACAAAATCTATGGAACTGTATGCAGTAGAAACTTTATATTATACATGTAGGTTGCCTCTGAGAAAACCTTTCAATTTGTGTTGTATTATTTGACCTATTGACCATGACCCAGTTAGTGACAAAAACTTGCTTTGCAATCCGGCCATACCGTCTTTAGCAGTGTTTTATTTATGATAAAGTTCTCATAAGAATACTTTCATGTTGATGATTAAAATATTGAAAAAATAAACAAAAAACAACCGGGAAAAAAAAGGCGGATTGGACAGCTAATGGGGAGGTCAGGAGGCTGTTTTAGTGTTTGGCAGAAAAACATGAATTGGTCAGTGAAAAGTCAGGGAATTTTGTGCTTTGTAGTGTGATGAACATGACATACAAAGTCACATTCCTAATATGCACTGAACAGCCACCAGGTGAACATAATCAAGTTCAAGGTCACCAGAGAGCTTAGAATTGTTTATTGCGCCATCCAATTTACGATAGCGGTGTTCCATTCAATTACTTAACTTGTTAAACTATTTCTCTACATATTGATATGTATCTTAGCTTAACTAACTGAAAGGTCAGTATGTCCAAGGTCAAGGTTGTTTCCAAGCTTTAATGAGATTCCGAAATATCTTTAGCGCAAAATGCGCAAAATAAATAATGAACAATATACTCATGATCAACAAATGTAGTAGCTAGGGTAGCATACATCAGTAATAAAGATGTGTGGAAAAGTATTGTATACAGTTGTAGTCATTTAAGAAAACATTTCAACACAAGGAATTTTAGATAAATTTAGCATTAAGTCATTCATCTTTAGTTCATGAAGTTTCTATGCAATTTTGTAAATCTGCTGTTAAAATTCAATTTAGTGTGCAAAGGCAGCTCTGCATAAACTACAGAGAGAAAGTTCTCATAAACAGGTAGAATAGATGTCATCAAACACTATCAACACATATGTATTATAATATTTATCGTACACTTACACTCAATGTTCTTAAATCTGTCACCTTTGTAAACGATTTTAAAAAGTTAAAAGTGAGCAAATACGCCAGTATATTTTTTTAATGTTTTTTTTTTCAAGTTGCAAAAACTGACTTCTTTAATTTGTCTGCATTCAAATGAAATTTGACACATTTAATTAAGAAATTACAAAGTCACATTTTGATGGAGCAAAGTCACTGCAGGTCTCTATATTGTAACATGATGTGCCTCTAAATAAAAAGAAGGGAGGAGATCTCCAACAAGACCCCGTTGCATCATCAACAGTAAAACACCAAAACACCCGATGCAAAAACACAAAAGACGAGTACAGCACGAGACGGAAAAGAGACACACGACATGTAAACATCAAACACAAAAGACTACACATAAACCGACGAGACCAATGGGTAACCGGTGCCGACTTTGGACGGCCATCTGTCACACAAGTAGCAAATGGTGTGGTTATCCTGGATTACGTGCGCACAACCCTCTCACTTCTCCAATTACCCAGAGGTCTCGAAGAACGTACAATTGTGGTGTAAAACAACCTCCTCACTGTAAGATGACATCACACAAACAAGACCGCAAAACGCGGAGGCCCCAGAGACACAGATGAATATGTAAATGGATATAAAAAGAGGGCATGCGTAATACAGTCCGTGCTCTGCCGGCTGTAGCGAGCTCATGTATGTAATCACCCGAGGAGTCCGACTGACATTCAGAGAGGACAGGTGGTCGGGGCCCTGTCTTCTCTAAAGAGGTTTGGACAGGGCCCGTCATGGAGTCCCGTCGTCAGTCAGTCAGAGTGCAAGTCTCAAGGATGCGCTTGTACAAGACTGTAGATTGGTCAAGTACCAAGCCTATAGTGTCCGTCTGGTGACATTAGGATCATATCCACGATATAAAAGGCGTTTGATGATTCTGACGCATTTTCGATGGTTATGCTGCCTACCTTTGATCCTTTTTATTTTGTTTATTATATCACCATAAAAGACAGGTTGTGTAATACCCATAGTAATGTACTCTGTTGCATGTATAGATCCGAATTTTAAAAGAAGTTGACTGTAATTTTTGTAAAATTTCCAGAAAGTCTTAACTAGTTTATGAAAGCGGAAACCTTGACCTAAAAGTTTTTTGGTAATTTGTAAATTTCTACTGTGAAAATCCAAAATATCAGTACATGCTCTAGCGTAAAGAATCATAAAACAATAAAATATATACCGTTTCATTGATATTGTGCAGATCACTTGCAGAAATGCTGTGTTCTGTTGGAAATAAGAAGACTGGAAAATTTAATTTTTAAGCAATATACATATATACTAGTTTCATGTCCTATTCATCATTTTACAGGAGACTGGGCTAAAATTAAGTCATGAAGAAGTACAGATTTTATTGAAGGAGTTGGATAGCGACGGGGACGGAGAAATAAATTACAGGTACGTACTACAATGGAGAATATCTATATATTACATGTTAAAAGAAATTTGTAGGTTTCATCAAATTTATGTATCAAAAATTAAATTATATTACAAAGATAAAGCATGGCTTGAATATATGTTGCATTTTTGTCTAGTAAGAGACAATATGTAATTGTATGTGTAATTGTATTTACATTGTATGTGTATGTCGTTGTCCATCTTTTAATCTTACAGAGATCGACTCATTGTAAATTTGATTTTTTGTACTAACTTATTGTCTGTGATGTTCAAAATCATGTTAATTTAGCCTACAGTAGAATTTGAATTTTACTTTATTTCTTAATGTCAATTACCCAAACTTCATTATTTCTTCAAGGAAACTTCATGAACAAGTCACAAATATGGGAGCATGAATTCAATGGTTTGTTACCATGGTTATGGTAAACAAATTGCACAATAATCAGAAAAAAAAGAATAAACTTAAAATTTGTGCTAGAAAAAGAAAACCTTGATTTAATTATGTCAGCTATCCTTAATCAGCTGCTTGATTAGCTGTTCCACTTTTCATACAACGACATATTTTAAATATTAGTTTATTTTAAATATGTGCAATTTGCAACTTGTCAGTCATGTATTGCATATTTCTTTTTTTAAAATTCATAAGCATTTTGTAAATATATAAAACAATTTTCATGTAGATTTTAATGTTATGAAATGTTGGCTTTACCAATATTTATATATAAAAGGAGCAATTCATCGTGAAATGAAGTAATCAGTATTATAATAAGGTCTTGACCAACTCTTGACCTTGTCTTTCAATGCGAAATGTTGTGAAAAATATGAGACTTTAAAATATCTAACATTCAAATGACAAATAGATTATTATTGACAAAATGTTTTATAATTAAATGCATACTGACTGACAAATTCGCTTCTTTGATTTTTATAAGCATATCTAATGACTTGCAATCTGGAGAAATGTTATTTGTAATTGTTACGCAATCAAAATAATTTGAAAAGGAAAATGAAAAATTAGCAGCTGGTTAAGAAAGTTGTACAAATAATGGAACCCTAATTATGGTGTGGATACATCAGTACTATACTGCGCTTTATTTACCCCAATAGCTCTACTGCAGCTGAAAACCTTAATCTCTCTCTATCTTTCTCAATCTATCTACCACATGTAATAATGGAGATGGCAGTTCACTCTATAAAATCGATAGGTTGAACCTGTGAGATTCTATAGAAAATCCATCAAAACCCAAATCAAATTTCTTTCTTTATAAATATATGATATTAATGACGTACCATTTTATTTAAACCCATGTCCTTAACATGATCCATATATGTAGCTCCTTATTGAATTCTGATCATATTTTATATATATAAAACCAATTGTATAATTCTTATTTGAACCCCTCCTATCTGATGTATGATTTCATATTTTACTCTGGATAGTAGAAATTAATGAATTCATTACTTACCGGTATTCATGATGGTTCATGAATTTACAATTATATGTTATAAATCAGTAGCATCTAAATTTAGAAAGATGATTATTTAGCAAAATTGAGAAAATTAAGACAGGTACTTGGAAAGACTTTATCGTTGAACAAAAAAAATAATATGTATTTGAAATGAATTTAGCCATTTTTACTGAATATGATAGAGATAATCTTTTAGATCATATTAAAAAAAATAATCAAATGATGGATAACTTTTAGTGAATATATTTTAGTAAAAAGAGTTAGGTACTTTGAAAAATTCTCAGGTTACAAATAAACTTCTATGCTAATAAAATTATTGTCATTGGTTTGACTGCAGCTTAATATTTGACCAATCAGCTAATTAATATTTGATAGATGTGCATGGTGTTGCATATAGAATACTTGCTTTAATTTCAGCTTGCTAATGGTTGCTGGGTGTCGATTAAAAAGTGATTAATAAGATTACATTGTAATAGATTTAAAAAACAAAATCCCATTTAATAAATGGACTTATTTTAAATTGTCAATTATTTTAACTTCATGTGAATATTTACACCCCAAAAACATAGTCAAATTAGTATTTTTAGTAAGCCATATTTAAATTTACCTAGTCGATTGACAGATCCAACTTCATTGCAATTGATCCTAAAGTATTTGCTTCTGAAACTGTTAGCTTGCCATTTTAGTTAATGAACACAATGAAAATTTATCTACTAGTATATTTATGTATTTAGTGAGCAGCAGGCCTTCAAGATTGTATTTAGCTTGTTATATCTATTCTATACTATAAATAAGTTACCATGGCAACATTTAAATGAGTAATGAATTAAAAAAAACAAAATATTTTCAGTGAGCTGGTGAGTGGACACACAGGATTTCAGGAGCAGCAACAGGAAAATATTAACATCATTCTGACTGCTACTCAAGGGAGGCCTCTCACTACATGATGTTGCCATGGTTACACATCAGCCATGTTGTTGCCGTGGTGATTAAAGATACAAACGATTTTAATTGCTCCACAAACAAAATTAAGCATCCTCTCATTTGGGAGCAATTATAAGTAACATTCTAAGCATTCATGTACAAGTACAACGGAACATTGACATTAGTACATACCTTTATTAGATATCAAATAAAATAAATAAATACTTATAGCAGAAAATAGGTATCCATGATTAAAAGGTTCATGATTCAGTTAGTTGCATAGTGGATTTGAAATCCACAAAGGAGCTTGAATGAATGAAGCAATATGGCTTTAAGAGAACTTTTTGATAGACAAAATGTACATGCACATGCATCCTTTAAAATTCCTATAAATTATTTTTGAGTTAATATCAAACATTATCAGTTTTATGTATACATGTACTCATTGACAATTTGATGTATCAGTTTACTCCTGTTTCTATATTTATATTGTTTAAATTTGGTGCTGATTAAAAAAAAGTCTATATTAAGTTGATGATCAAGAATTATTATGGGTAATCTAGACTATGTCACAGCTCTCACCTCAGATAATTATCCTAGAAGTTGGCTGTTTTAATGCAATTTGAATAAACTGCAATACTTGTAAGTTTTACTCCTACATAAAATTCTATGTAGCTAATTATTATTCTGTGTGATATCAGTATTACGATGTATTATGTATTTATACAAGATTAACCTATACAAGTGTTTAACAAAATTGTCAGGCTTTTTCTTAATATTAAGTTATTTTCATGCGATACAAACTACTTATAAATGTATATCGCATGCAAAGCGATACTTGCTTTGATAGGTCGTATGTTTGTCCATCTTTCTTGTTGTCAGACTTTAGAAATTGACAGACATACTTTTGTATATCTTTCTGGTAGTCAGACTTTTCCTTATAAAGGTTGCAACTGCAGTTCTTATATACTGGTACATACATCATTCGGATCAGCCTCGACCTTTTCCTTCGAAAAAAGACTCGGACGTCACACGGCGCCATTTTAAAAATAGTTCCCCGTTGATCTTTTAGTTTTGTTATAATCTATTATGAAATACAAGTTTCAACATTGGATCGTAACTGACAAATATATTGCTCACAACATTACAGACTCAAGTCGAAGAATTTTGAATGTTGAAAAGTGCCTTTTTACTTTTACATCGATTTGATGTAAAACCTTCCACCATTGGTATCCGAGTCATTTTATGCCGTTACAAATAAAGGGCGAGGGGGTCCGAATGGTACATACATCAGCTTTTATAATGGCAAGGAACTTCAATCCCATATTTATAGTGTTCTAGATCAATGCATGCAATTTGCAACAATGTCCATTTAATGATAAAAAGAAATCATTTTATACGTGATGTAAACATTGGAGCTTCTTCTAGTCTGGTTAATTATGATGCTCATTAGTACGAAAACATTGTTGATTTACCAGTATTGTTACTGTGGTATCATCTATCAAATTATTACTTTTTATGTATTGTTTTGTTAAACAGAGTTTAAAATATCTCCCTCATATGTCTATTTTGCAATACACTAGCTTATATAGCTAAATTATTGACCTTATTTTTGATACTAGCTTGAATTTTAGTATTGTTGAGTATAAACTTTGTTTTTGATAACAGCTCAGTGATAAATCATGCGTGAACACAGGGAGACCAAAGTTCAGTGTCCTCTCCATCCCTTTCAGTATGAAGATATTAGTGTTTGGGAAGGGTGCACGGATGCTAGTCACAGCTTTCTAATACATGCATTATTTAGACGGCATTTGGTTATAGTTTCCTAGAAGGAAAAGAAGATGCCAATATGAAAATTAAATATCATGTGAATCCGTCCTTTGTATTTTGAATTTATTTAAGTCTTACATCATTGATTTACATTCCTATGTTTTAATGATATAAAATCTTTTAACAGTATAATGTATTGAATAAAAATACAAGAAATCTTACACATGTTTTTGAAATAGATTTGATCAATTGAACATCTAGGCACCTTTTAGTGACCTTGAACAATGTAATTTAGCAGCTGCTTGTAAGAACAACCCCCCCCCCCCCCTTTAATGTCCTAGAGCCCTTTTCATCATTGATTGCATCGTTGGAAACCCACAGCCTATTGCCCTACGATTATAGTAGAACAGAGAACCAACGATGCATGAGCATGATGAGTTTTAAGTTTGACAGGTCACTTAGATTTTTATGGTACAGATTTAGTTGGGTCAAAATTTAGTTAGTATGTAAGTTAGTAAATCTCGACCCCTAATCTTAGGATGGTCTTTGCTTTCTGATAAGACAATTCCATGACTTAAACTCTGAACTTGTGAATATGACATTGATGCACATTTCACACATACCTTCATTGTGACAATGAATTATACATTTGATACCTTGACCTTTAACCCAGTGACCTTGATATTAGAGTTAGAACTACCAGCTTTGAAAGTTCAGCTACTGAAAGACACATTTCTTGTTTTTCAAACATATTTTGTTTGATTATCTTTCACCGCAGTTGTCCAATCAGCAAATCAGACAGTAGTTATATTCATCATTAAGCTTTGTAGTGCACAAGTATGTTCACATCAGTCATTCACTAAGTTGTTTGGACTGACTATGGCATAGAAGCAT
Source organism: Pinctada imbricata (assembly GCA_033119305.1). Classification (NCBI taxonomy): domain Eukaryota; kingdom Metazoa; phylum Mollusca; class Bivalvia; order Pterioida; family Pteriidae; genus Pinctada; species Pinctada imbricata. Next base: position 35,754,073 of record VSWD01000013.1, read on the forward strand.
AGTCTGCCAGAAATAAGTCTATGATCAACAAACTTTTTTAAAATGCCCTTTCTTTCAATCTGACATACTTAACCGATCTCAACGGAGTTATCAACGCAAAAATATGTACAGTATTTTCATTCTTGTGGCGTCGCAAGAATTTATTTTAGAGGCGTCATCTACAATGAAATAGCACATTACGGTGATAATACTGGTATGTCCATTCGACTATATATAGCTGTGTCATTTCACGGAGGTCCAAGTTTTCATAATGCCTCTATAAGTTAATGAAACAATTTGAAAGCTGGTTTTTTTTTTTGTTAGTTCTGGCGGACTACGCTTTGATTTAGTCCGACTTGCAGACCTACGACGGTGTTATCTGTTTTTTTCACCGTCGTAGGTCTGCAAGTCGGACTAGCTTTGATTATGCTTCATTTTTTGCCCCCCCCCCCCCCTTTCTACTGTCCATCTATATCCTTGTCGGCATATTTAGCCTTGGGACCATTAGCCTACTTGCCATATAGATTGATTCTCCGGGTCAAGGGTCATGCAAGTCCATATCCGTATGAAACATAAGAACATGAACTTGATGATGGAAAAATAGTCTTGTAAATGATATCATGATCACAAACCAAGCAAATATGCGGTACGGTACTACCGGTTCGATTCCATCAAAATAAATAATTTGCACAACTTCAAATTGACGACTTTTTAATTTATTTAAAATGTACATATGCGGAGTGAGGTAAAATTGTACAAATAAACACTCATATTCGGGATGAGGTACATAGACGGAGTGAGGTAAATTGTACAAATAAACACTAATATTCGGGATGAGGTACATAGACGGAGTGAGGTAAAATTGTACAATTAAACATTCGTGTTCGGGGTGAGGTACAATGTACTAAATCATTTTCTTGATTCTAATGTTTTACAACAAAATAAACGGAATGTATGTAAATGAACTCTCTCTCTCTCTCTCTCTCTCTCTCTCTCTCTCTCTCTCTCTCTCTCTCTCTCTCTCTCTCTCAAAGTTTAATTTAACACTCTAGTACTGCAAAATAAAATTTGTTCGTCCCAAAATCCATTACATGGTTGATTTCATTTGACTTCTGTTTTCTGGTACGAACATCATTGCTGCAGAGTTGATGCAGTATCTCAAGTACGTAGGTGGCGGACCATCGTTAAACACGTGACCATGGTGGGCGCCACACCTCGAACAAACAACCTCGTCCCTTACCATTCCTGGAATGAAAATAGAGGAATGGTTAAGGGTGTCAAATCTTGGAGATTAAAACTCTTCGATCCTCTTTGTAAAACAAATGTTATATACGGCGCCATGCATGGTTAAGTGAATAAGGCGTCAGACTACTGATTGGTTTGCTGGTTCGAGTCTCAATTCATACACATCGCCACCTCTCTATAGGTGTAAATAAAATTATATTCAATATATATAAGAAGAAAAAAGAACACATCGACAAAATCAAAACAAAACAAAAAACAGGAACCATTTTTGTTGTGCTTGAATGGACATACCGTGCGTGAAATCTTTGACTGTAGCCACTCCACCAAGAACGTCATAAAATGACGGCCAACCTGACTTGGAGTCATACTTATGTTTAGAGGAGTACATTGGATTTCCACAAACAACACAGCTGTACGTTCCCTGATCTTTGTTGTATAGGTATTTACCACTGTTTTTCCTACAGATATATAAAAAAGACGGAGCATCCGATTGAAAAGGAGATATGGTTACCCACTACACACTACAGTAATCACTCAAATAATGAAATATTGTTAACCCCCCCCCCCCTTTTTTTTTTAACATATTCGCATCACTCTTCAAAAGTACCAAAATTGCCAATTCTGTTGATTGGTGTTGCTTTTAAAATGTTTTTAACTAAATTTTTGGGCAAGAACCATACATTGGTTTTATCATGAAAATATTCAATATGTTATAATATCAGTCCTTAGATGTTGATTTCAATTTAGCACGCGAAAACGAGCCGTCGAAAATAAGGTTCAAAACCATATTATACACGAGAATTCAATCACATTGTGTACTGACGGTTCAGTTCCATCTTGCTGAGTGACGTAGTACTGCATTGGAGTAAGCCTCTGCTGTAGCTCTGTATCTGTAAAGGTCAACTGTTTGTTCACTGCTTGACCATCCACCAAACCACAGACAGATACAGCTAGTAAGGTGAGCATAAACATGATCCAGTACTCTATTTGCTGTGAACGAAGAGTAAAAGGAATCATTTATTATGATGGAGAAGAAACTGTGAACCAGCAAGATGGTTCGATAATAAAATCAAAAATGCAACACTCAGATCACGAGTTGAGTTTAAAATCTTGTGAAATTAATACAGAAATTTTATATTAAAGGCAGTTTAGTCCATAGATAGTACATGCAATGTAATAAAAAAGGAACTCCCCCCCCCCCCCAAAAAAAATACATATATGTATGGATATGAATAGGCATGAGCATCTATACCATTTATCTTTTCAGTGTGAAATAAAAAACAAAAACAACCCCCTACCCCCAAAAAAAAAACAAACACACACACACAATGAAGAAAAATAATAATATGAAAATAATATGATAATATGAAAAGCTCGAAAGAAAAAAAAGATACTTGCCTCAAACCTGTCTTCAAATGCACGTCAAGATAACTAAGATATGATACTTATATAAGGAAATGTTTTTGTTTACGGTACATGCCGTCATACGACGTTTTGTAACACGCCAATTAACGTTACAAAGGGCACGACCATTGGTTCTTGACACGTGCACTTTACGTTGCCATGACTCCGTGATGTAGTTATACAACTAATGTTCCGTTGAATTGAGGGGGTCGTACGACGACCTTAATCTTATCGAGATTATTCCGAAAAAGATGTATAAGTTTTGTTAAAGAATGTAGGTTCGAAGGAATCTTGAGTAATTACTCAAACAAACAAAATTACCCTCGTTACCCCTCGTCCAGTGGGTGTAAAGAAGGTAAAGAACATGTTTTATATGGCATTGTGAGGAATGGAAACGTTACACGTACATGCACTATATATATATATACCAAGTTTCGTCAAAACTTGTTTGTACAGGTAACATAGGGACGACCATTTAATCCGGGGGGGGGGGGTCGCTGGCACTTTTTGGAAATGAAACATTCTGACCAAGAAAATTATCAAATATCCTCTTGGTAGCAGAAAAACATATTCTGACTTGTAATTCTCAAAAATTCAATTTTTTTCGGGGGGGGGGGGAAGGGGGGGGGGGCTCACTTCGCTCGCCACACACTGAAACAAATAGCTTGCTTCGCCTACAAAAGCTCAATTTAGTATATGCAAGTGATACATGTACATTTAAGAAATGACTGTAATAATTTTCCTGTCTATCGATTTATAGACAAAAACCTATCAACAAACTTTATAATCCGCTAAGCGGATTATATTTTGTTTGTGCATCGTTTTTTGTCTATACATCGCTGCATCGATAGACAGAAAAAAGTATTACGGTCATTTCTTATAATTTATATTATTATAAATAACTATTTAATTATCTAGTTTATTTTGCAATCGACGTCATTTTAAAAGCATTGTCGATTTTCAAGTTCAAAACTGGCGACGTTATAGGCCTAACGCAGTGGCGCTCGACGTTAGTACTTAACGTCATGATACGCGACATTGTCTATACAGCTACAGATAAAATTTCGCGCCGTGCATTTGTATAGGCGTTATACAGACACTACGGAAATAATTAAATTATATGTATATAGATTGTGCTGCCAAGAAAGTCTTGCATTCTGCAAATAATTAATATAATCTAGATGAAGTCAAAATATGATTGATAATTCTCAGACATATTTTTTGATGTTTTTTTTTTTCAGACCTTGAGTTTCTGGAAAATAGATAATTCGACCGGCTCTTCGTTGAAAATAAACAATCTGACCCGAAAAGAAATTGCAAATCTCCCCCCCCCCCCCCGCTCAGGATCAAATGGTCGTCCCCTTATTGTTCAAAATCAAGTTTCCTATTGCTGCGAAACAATAAACACCTCATAAAAGTAAGCAGAGGTTACGTTTACTTCATTAATCAATACGTCGTAATTCATCAAAAACAGTTACTATGGTCATGACTTTAGTCTTCAGTTTCTTTCGATATTGTAAACTCAGAAAACATACTAGGTTATTGCATTTATCATGGCACTTTGTTTAAGACTGCTCCCCTCACAAACAATTAATCCGTTCATTCTCTGTGTATGTAGTCGTCTCGTTCATTCTCTGTGAAGTGTTCAGATACAGTTTAGAGCTCACTTGGTCACTCTCTACGTGTTTTCACATACGGTTCACAGCTGATCCGTTCATTCTTTATGTTTACAGTTGTCTCGTTCATTCTCTGCAAAGTGTTCAGATATAGTTCAGATCTGACTTGGTTTTTCTCTATGTGTTTTCACATACGGTTCACAGCTGATCCGTTCATTCTCTATGTCTACAGTTATCTCGTTCATTCTCTATGTACACAGTTATCTCGTTCATTCTCTATATATACAGTTATCTCGTTCATTCTCTATGTATACAGTTATCTCGTTCATTCTCTATGTCTACAGTTGTCTCGTTCATTCTCTATGTATACAGTTATCTCGTTCATATTCTGTGAAGTGTTCAGATACAGTTCAGAGCTGACTTGGCCACTCTCTACGTGTTTTCACATACGGTTCACAGCTGATCCGTTCATTCTCTATGTATACAGCTATCTCGTCCATTCTCCATATATACAGTTATCTCGTCCATTCTCTATGCATACAGTTTTCTCGTTCATTCTCTATGTATACAGTTATCTCGTTCATTCTCTGTGTCTACAGTTATCTCGTTCATTCTCTATGTCTACCGTTGTCTCGTTCCTTCTATATGTTTACAGACTTCTCGTTCATTCTCTGTAAAGCGTTCAGATATAGTTCAGAGCTGACTTGGCCATTCTCTACGTGTTTTCACATACGGTTCACAGCTGATCCGTTCATTCTCTATGTCTACAGATATCTAGTCCATTCTCTGTCTACAGTTATCTCGTTCATTCTCTATGTCTACAGTTATCTCGTTCATTCTCTATGTCTACAGTTATCTCGTTCATTCTCTATGTCTACAGTTGTCTCGTTCATTCTCAATGTCTACAGTTATCTCGTTCATTCTCTATGTATGTAGTCGTTTCGTTCATTCTCTGTGAAGTGTTCAGATACAGTTCAGAGCTAACTTGGCCACTCTCTACGTGTTTTCACATACGGTTCACAGCTGATCCGTTCAATATCTATGTCTACAGTTATCTCGTTCATTCTCTATGTCCACAGTTATCTCGTTCATTCTCTATGTCTACAGTTATCTCGTTCATTCTCTGTGTATGCAGTTGTCTCTTTCATTTTCTGTAAAGTGTTCATATATAGTTCAGATCTGTCTTTGCCATTCCCTAACCTGAACAACCACACCTCAGGTTACCTGGATAATCATACGTCAGCTAACCTGAATAATCACACAACAGGTAACCTGAATAATCACACTATAGGAAACCGGAATAACCACAAATCAGGTTACATATAAAACCACACCTCATGTAGCCTGAATGACCACACCTCAGGTGAGATGAATAACAAAACCTCAGGTTATCTGTTTAACCACACCTCAGGTACCTGCAAAAGGCTGTAATAACCACATCGCAGGTAACCTGAGTATTAACACTTTAGGTAGCCTGAATAACCACACCTCAGGTTACCTGAATAACCAGGTCCACACCAAAGGTTATATGTATAACAACAAAACAGGTAATCTGAATAACCTCACCTCAGGTAACCTGAATGACCTCACCTCAGGTAACCTGAATGACCTCACCTCAGGTAACCTGAGTACAAACACCTCAAGTTACCTTAAAAACCACACCTCAAGAAATCTGAATAATCACACCTCAGATTACCTGAATAACCACACCACAGGTAACCTGAATAATCACACCTCAGTAAATCTGTATAACCACACCTCAGATTACCTGAATAACCACACCACAGGTAACCTGAATAACCACACCTCAGGAAATCTGAATAACAACACCTCAGGTAACCCGAATAACCACACCACAGGTAACCTGAATAACCACACCTCAAGAAATCTGAATAACCACATCTCAGGTTACCTGAATAACCACACCACAGGTTACCTGAATAACCACACCTCAGAAAATCTGAATAACCACATCTCAGGTTACCTGAATAACCACACCACACGTAACCTGAATAACCACACCTCAGGTTACCTGAATAACCACACCAAATGTAACCTGAATAATCGCACCTCAGGAAATCTGAATAACCAAACCTCAGTTAACCTGAATAACCACACCTCAGGTAACCAGAATAACCACACCTCAAGTTACCAGAATAACCACACCACAGGTAACCTGAATAATTGAACTGCATGTAACTTGAATAACCACACCTCAGGGAATCTGAATAACCACACCTCAGGAAATCTGAATAACCACACCACAGGTTACCTGAATAACCACATCTCAGGTTACCTGAATAACCACACCACAGGTAACCTGAATAACCACACCTCAGGTTACCTGAATAACCACATCACAGGTTACCTGAATAACCACATCTCAGGTTACCTGAATAACAACACCACAGGTAACCTGAATAACCACACCTCAGGAAATCTGAATAACCACACCTCAGGAAATCTGAATAACCACACCACAGGTAACCTGAATAACCACATCTCAGGAAATCTGAATAACCACACCACAGGTTACCTGAATAACCACACCACAGGTAACCTGAATAACCACACCTCAGGAAATCTGAATAACCACACCTCAGGAAATCTGAATAACCACATCTCAGGTTACCTGAATAACCACACCACAGGTAACCTGAATAACCACATCTCAGGTAACCTGAATAACCACATCACAGGTTACCTGAATAACCACACCTCAGGTTACCTGAATAACCACATCACAGGTTACCTGAATAACCACATCTCAGGTTACCTGAATAACAACACCACAGGTAACCTGAATAACCACACCTCAGGAAATCTGAATAACCACATCTCAGGAAATCTGAATAACCACACCACAGGTTACCTGAATAACCACACCACAGGTAACCTGAATAACCACACCTCAGGAAATCTGAATAACCACACCTCAGGAAATCTGAATAACCACATCTCAGGTTACCTGTATAACCACACCACAGGTAACCTGAATAACCACATCTCAGGAAATCTGAATAACCACACCACAGGTAACCTGAATAACCACACCTCATGAAATCTGAATAACCACACCTCAGGAAATCTGAATAACCACACCACAGGTTACCTGAATAACCACACCACAGGTAACCTGAATAACCACACCTCAGGTTACCTGAATAACCACACCACAGGTAACCTGAATAACCACATCTCAGGTATCCTGAATAACCACACCTCCGGTTAATAGAGCTCTTGAAATCTTCCTATAAAATGTCGGACATTTTGAGATTTTTATCAGACCAAATAATAGATATAACGCAAGATTTTATAGGATCAAACAATTTTTTATCGGCAAATCCGATAAAGGTGATACATTTCATGAACTCTAGATTACCTGAATAACCACACCAAATCATGACATGTAACCTTAATAATTATAAGCAACAGTGCACAGGTGTATGATGCTACACTAGTGTATGTAGTGCATGCATGTGAAATGCAGAGGATAAGAAAAATAACCACACCACAGGTAACAGGGGTTATTCTGGCTGCTGCCATGCATGAGAGAATTCTCTCACTCGTTTTAATGGAATGAGAGAATATGAAAAGCAATAAGAGATTATCTAAAATATGCTCTAATTATAGTATGTACAGTTCTTAAAGTACACAGTATTCAAGAATCAAGGGTCATTTTCTGCAGTACTAGTATTTAGGAATTTGATTTCTGAAAAAAAAAGACGCCATGAACACGTCATCAATATTCTATTCTTTTATCTATATAAATATGATATAATGACATAAGGTATTACTGATGCACATACATGTGAACAGTCCTCCCAGAGGGAGGATGAAATCTACCGACGAAACAAGGATCCTCCCGATCGAAAATAGTCCTCCCGACGAAAACGAAAATCCTCCAGATTTCTCCAGATGAAATAAAAAAATCCCCAGTTGTGTATTACGTTACGCATTACGCTGATTGTAGTGACCAGTTAATCAATTTTCAAAACAAATCAGTAAGTGCTAATTATACAGGTGACAGGTATATTGCTGGACATACAAAGTAATAAGCACAGTGTTCTCTACACTGTCATGGGTACTCGTCAGCCCCGTGGACGTTATTAACCCAGTACATAAGCATGTCGTAGACGGAGCATATTAGGACACCATTCAGTAATAATTCTCATAAAAGCGGAAAGAAGTCGAACTCATCACTTGGGCAATTTACAGGACAGGGCAGGCCATGCGACATAGTCCCATTCCGATCAAAAATGGCCCGTTCAATCGGCATTCGCTGCGCCCTGGTGCACATTATTCTACGGTGACAGTGTCCATTTTCGACTTTTAAATCTATCTCTCGAATTTACCTTCTAACGTAGGGATCTGCTCATCCGAGAGGTTCTTTTCTATTATGATATAATATTGATTTTTCTCCAACGTGATTTTTTATCCTTTTCTGCACCTTATTTAAGGTGATATCACACGTTTCGTGTTATACAACATTTATTTTCAGAAAAAAAGCATAATTCTGATTTCCTAATTTGATTCAGATGTAAGGGACAATATTAGGAGGTCACCATCCAAAATTTTGAGATTTTGAAATTGATCAGACTTTTAAGCCATCCATTGATTGTAATGGAAATGCTCATTTTTTGGCTATATTATTTTTTTCAGCCCAAGGTTTTCAAATGAAACTTTACATATGATTCCCTCAACATATTGTGCAAATTCTTATAGAAAGAAATCATTCAATGACCACGTCATATGTTGCAAAATCTGACTGAATGTGTAAACTATCATGTAAAAAATTAAAAGTGCAATTCGAGTTATCTTTCTTTACTATGTGACCAAAGACAAAAGCATCCGAATTTATTTAATCATCTTTTTGAAATATCACAGCAGTGTTCCTTCACTCACAAAGATGTCATTATGTAAATAAATAGAGCCGAATACAGATTTTGTGAGATAACACGACAGTATGTGCACATGTGTAATGATATTACATGTACCATATGAGTAACTATATTATAAGTTACTCTACATTCAAACACTTTACTGACACCTGACTTATTTCTGAATAGAAACGACATATGTATGTAGGTAAAAAAGTATTAACAAAATTTTCAAATACATTTGAAAGTTCAATTTCAGCAAAAAATTGACTAATGTTGGTCACTCTAGGCTTACCATTACTTTGCAAAGAAAAACAATACATTTGTATTGTTATACGACTCAGGCTCGAACCGCGGTCTTCTCGCATGGTGGGCAAGAGCTCTACCTCTGAGCTATTGGGTCGACTTGACAATATAACGATTATAACAAAGCCAGAACATCAAGACATTTTAAGTTACGAAAATCGGAAATCTTCAGCGTGGAGATTTCTTTAAAATTCTCGTCGAAGGGAGGCTACTGAAACGCGTGTGATATCTCGTTAAATCTCCAATATCCACTTACGTATCTTATTTACGTACAGGTACTTGTGTATGTGTTCGTCCGTAAGTTTATCATGTCATTTTAACTTTAAACATGTTCAGTCAATGGGTAAATTTGTTTTTGCAGACACGACACTGTCATTTTATTTTCGGTCTCGCGGACATAAAATGCATAGAAAAAAAAGACTCGATGTTAATTGATTGTGTGCGAGAATTGTCGCATCCAAGTAAAATCAATGCGATTTTTGAGAAAAAAGATGCGAGAATCTCGCAAAATCGCGCCCAAAAATGATCCCTGAGGTAACCTGAATAACCACACCTCAGGTTACCTGAATAACCACATCACAGGTAACCTGAATAACCACACCACAGGTTACCTGAATAACCACACCACAGGTAACCTGAATAACCACACCTCAGGAAATCTGAATAACCACACCTCAGGAAATCTGAATAACCACACCACAGGTAACCTGAATAACCACATCTCAGGAAATCTGAATAACCACACCTCAGGAAATCTGAATAACCACATCTCAGGAAATCTGAATAACCACACCACAGGTTACCTGAATAACCACACCACAGGTAACCTGAATAACCACACCTCAGGTTACCTGTATAACCACACCACAGGTAACCTGAATAACCACAACTCAGGTTACCTGAATAACCACACCACAGGTAACCTGAATAACCACATCTCAGGAAATCTGAATAACCACACCACAGGTAACCTGAATAACCACACCTCAGGAAATCTGAATAACCACACTTCAGGAAATCTGAATAACCACACCTCAGGAAATCTGAATAATCACACCACAGGTTACCTGAATAACCACACCACAGGTAACCTGAATAATCACATCTCAGGTTACCTGAATAACCACACCACAGGTAGCCTGAATAACCACACCTCAGGATACCTGAATAATCACATCACAGGTAACCTGAATAACCACATCTCAGGTATCCTGAATAATCACACCTCCGGTTAATAGAGCTCTTGAAATCTTCCTATAAAATGTCGGACATTTTGGGATTTTTATCAGACCAAATAATAGATATAACGCAAGATTTTATAGGATCAAACAATTTTTTATCGGCAAATCCGATAAAGGTGATACATTTCATGAACTCTAGATTACCTGAATAACCACACCAAATCATGACATGTAACCTTAATAATTATAAGCAACAGTGCACAGGTGTATGATGCTACACTAGTGTATGTAGTGCATGCATGTGAAATGCAGAGGATAAGAAAAATACTTGTTTCATGATTTAATTTAATATTTCACCATACCCTTTTCTTAACAATATACAATACAGAGGCAAAGAAAAATACAAGAGCCAAAAATATAAGAAGTTTATCAGTAATTTGTCTGCGTCCATACTTTGACAAAAGTTTTTTTGAGTTAGCAATATGACCAGTCATGTTTCTGAGTTCATCGTGTGTTGTGGTGATTGTATCTGATGATCTCATAAGAGTAGCTTTGGTATCTTCACTCTGAACCACCTGTTCCGCTAGCTTACGATTCAATCCCATGAGGCTTTGGGTAATATCTGTTGCCGTTTTGGATATAGACTCCTTTGTCTGCAATCTTCTCTGCCTGACTGATGATCCTCCGTTTAGTAATTGCTCTTTCTCTGATTTATCAATGGCGAATTGTGTGGCAAGATTAGTTTGCCGTAGAGTAGATATCGTGTTTGAGAGACGCTGTCTGTGACTGTCTACATCCTTCTGTATGATTTGACGTACGCTGCTTTTCTCCTGCTCCCTACCTAACTGTTCTAAATCCTGAATTTTATGTCGGAGCTTGGACACTTTAGCCTGGGCATCAGCATTAATGTCCTCCAAAATCTCTGATGTAGTCGCACACTCTTGGATGTCCTGGATCAATGCTTTGATTTCTAAATCAAGTTTCACTATTTCTTGGAGGCAAAGTCGTACTTGAATATCCTCTGTTGCCATTTTATAACAAACGACAAGCACTTAAAACTGTTAACCTGGCTTGGTTCCTTCTAAATCTGTTGAACAGTCGAATTTGGTCGTTTGACAGTCTGACAAACCGAAAGTGACAACGCACCTGCGGAAAATTTATGTACATACTCGTTCCCGAATTTCATAGGGGTTTTTTTGTCGTTGGAATATACAAATATCAAAAATAAAAAAAGAAAATCATAGATTAATGAATAAAGAAAAAAAAAACCACCAAAAAATAAAACAACCCCAAACAGATGTATATATATTATATTTAAAGATACTGTACTTGATAAAAAAAAAAAAAAAAAAAAAACCGAGGGAAAAAAAAAAAAAACCCCACAAACAACAATAACTTATTGCATTAGTCTCAGAATTTAATTGCTAGATTTAGATATAGATATGTCAAGATCTGGACAGAAAGAGATCCGATTGGTCGATCTTTCACTAGGTTGTAAATTAGATTGATTAAGAAATCATCATATATATCCGTACGATATCTCTGTCTAATGTAGTGCCCCTAGGTTAGTAGTAGGTGCATTCTTTAGTCGTATTATGCCCGTGTTGATATTTTACATATTTTATGCCCAAGGATCCTGATTTGGACATTAAACGCTTTTGTATTCTTATTTTGAGCATTTGCAGATATTACTCAATAAATATAGCACTTTCTCACAGGTAAGAGAAGATATCTATATACATGTAATGTCGCATTATAACAAAAATCGAGAGAATGTAGAGGTTTGGTATTTTAAAACAAAATTGAATAAAATCGTCCAGGCAATGTACGGGGGGGTGGGGGCACAAATGTCTGTGTAGAATCCATTCAGGCATTTCTTGCAATTTTGAGTCGAATTTCTGAAGAAAAAGATATGCTGGCTCGCTATCGCTCGCCATAAATTAATGATACTAGTATAATCTTGACCAATGTCTTGTGGCATTCTTTTGTTCATGAATAGCCACAATCACTAAGAAAAATCACTTACTAGTAGGTCTGAACAAAGATTTACCTATCAAGTGCATCGTGACCTTGACCTTTCATATGTGACCTTATTTTAATGGCATGCCACATCTTGATTTTCTATGCAGCAATCTGTTGAAATATGCATGTGAAGCATCACTAAATTTAGAATTTAAAACGCAGTGAAAGTAGTGGTCTGGACGAGGATTTACCTATCAAATACATCGTGACCTTGACCTTTCATGCAAACAAGGGAAAATAATTAACCAGATAAAGTTTTACCCATCAAGTGCACCTTGACCTGGGAGACATAACCTTGAGGGTGGATAGGGTGAAAGGGAGGGGAGGAAGGGGCTGGAGGAGGGAGAGAGGGAGAGGAAGGGGCGGGAGGGGGAGGGCAGAGTGAAAGGGGGAGGGAGGAAGGAGGGGGGAAGGGGCAGGAGGGGGGAGGTAAGGGGTTGGAGGGGGAGAGAGGTACCCCCTGTCTGCCCCATCCTTGATTCGAGGTCATGGGCCTTAAGGATTAATTGCAAAAGGGATTACCCCAATCAGGTAAAGCATATACAGAAAGTAAGGCCGGGACAAACAATCATACAAATTTTGTTAAAATCAACATTGGCATTGCCCTTTGAAATTTGACATTTACTCAAGGTCACTAGCATTCGGTAGATTTCTTTATCTTCAACTTTTGCTAGATTTCAACGACAGAGGTCAGTGACATTGACCTTGGGAATTTGACCTTTACGCAAGGTCACGACATATCGGCATTCCGTTAGGAAATAAGTATTATTCTTAATCATTTCTTCGTGTTTGCTAGAGATCATACGATCAGGAATCTGTTACGAATTAAACATAGGGTCATGGTATCGCTGCTGAGTCCTGTTCAAATCCTTAATCCTCTTTAACGGTTGCATTATTCTAAAAAAAAAATAAAAAAAACCCAAGGGTGGGCACTTGCTTCTCTTCTCTTTCGTGCACGGTCGTGAAACTAAATATTGTTCTTACTCGTGTCTGATGGATTCTCTGCGTCCAAGACAAGAAATGATGACTTATGATAACTTCATACTTTGTGAAGAGATAAATATTATTAAGTATCTACCGCAAATACTAATTATAAATTCTTTCCTGACACTATCAGATGCGGGTACTAATCATCACCAGGAATCATGGTAGCGCCGTCACTTGAAGCCGTGATTTAAAAGATTCAGTGACAAAAATGTACATTTTCAAATCTGCTTTTATCCAGTTTCTAATCTGAATCGCATGCGCAGAAAATGGCAACCCCCCCCCCCCCCCCCCCCCCCCCCCCCCGCAGTTTTTCGATGGTGGTCACTTGACAAATATCAGACGGAAGTATTTGGAAATTTCTAATCTGAATCGCATGCGCAGAAAATGGCAGGAAATGTGATATACTGTATAGGCTCTGATCGCCACCTTCTTCGAGAGAAGGCACTGCCCACTTTCTATTGTACAAATACAAAATTACTTAGAATGGTTCACCTTCTAGTTCTCTCTGAACTACCCAAGTAAACTGAGTTATCGAGAACCCTACTGGTGCCTGTGCTGCCTATGACCTTGTTGCAAGTTGAGGTTTCTGTACTACTTTCAAGATTATTTTACTCACTCATTTGTGGCTTGAAAAGTTTGAAGAAAACAACCAAGGACTTATTTATAAACAGATGGCGAATGTGTGTATAGTTTGTAAGTCCTTGAAACAATATTCAAAAATCATAATATGAATCAAGGCAAAGCCTTTTTGTGCGAGCGGAGAGAAAATGAATATGATTTTAGACTATGACGGTTTATCCTATCTTACAAAACTTTCTGTTTGGTGATTGCCCCCCCCCCCAAAAGCAGTATAAGGCGAGTTGAAACACAGAGGCATTTGTAAAATTGGTCTAGACCAGCAGATGAACATTTTAAGGGGGGGGCTTAAAATATGGTTCTTTGTACGTTCCTGTTTTGGCCTTGACCGGTGAATATTAGATTAGGTTGAGGGGGGGATTCCAGTCAAATTTACAGAAAAATGCGAGCAAACACAAAAGGTGTATGATTTTGAAACTTTATATCAACGATCTAGTTTAAAGAGCTCAGCTAGAACTGGTCAGACCAAGGATTTATAAACAGACCTGGTTATATTTCCTACATGTGATTTTTTTTATTCAAGCCATTTTAATTTTGTTATAAAACGGTTAAATGAAAATAAATAACCCATTGCATATCGCCCAAAAGAAAAAAAAATCCATCTCGCCGATGTCAGATACAATCGTCCAAAGCCTGTTTCATAACATTTCAATAAAGAAAACCACTTTAATATCGGACATCAAAATTATAATTTTGGAGAAATGTTCGGATGCCTCCAAATATTATCGTAAAATCCGAGAAGTGTTCTGGATTGAGAAACTTAATAACGTGAAGCCATCCGGATTGAACACAAAATCGCCCATGGGAATACTTTGGCCGGTTTATTGACCTTTTTAGAAGCGTTTACGTCAAGCAAAATACGTCCATTAAAGGAAAATCTTACAACGTCAAAGTGACATTAAGAATTTGGCGCGATGACGTCAATGACGTCATAGAAGCACAGTAAACAAAATACTCAAACGAAGATGTCGGCTTTCCTAAAAAGATTCCGCGGTTACGCCGAGTTGTCGATGCTATTTCGTAATCTGCTTTACGAAAAATTATGTCAATAAATTTAACTTGTAAACAAAAATTGAGTATAACATATACGTATACTCGGAGTCGAAAAAAAAAATTAAATGGCAATATTCAGCATCTCCGCAGTAACTCTGTCTGCGAGGGGACGAAAGTTTTTGAAAGCATAGTAGTACATTCTCATTCTTTGATTCAGCATATTTTCTCACTAAGGTAAGTGTATACGCGTTACCATAAGGGCGAGCTTCGCTCGCAAAGGCCCTTCGGGCCTTTGCAGCGAGCTCCGCTCGCTACTAGTTTAGCTTGATATTGACCGAGATAGACAGCTTTAAAATCGGGTGTCCGGAAAATTTTCCAGTGATTTGTGATAAAAGGTCTAAATATGGGGTCATAAAATCGGTCTAGAAACTATATTCTTGATAGATTTTTCATTTTCTTTCAATATGTGTATAGATCTGTGGAAAGGGTAAAGTATTGTTTGAGTAAAATTTGAACGTTTTCCATTGAAGGACAGAGGATCGAGGAATTATCACAAAAAACGCCCTCAAAGTCGGGAAACTGTTTCGACTCCAGTACATGCATAATTGTATAAAATATATTTGCACATTTTTTTTTTCAATTTGAAAATTCGCGCTTTATAAAGTTCACCCTCGTTCTGAGTCGGCGGGAGAAAGTGCAGCAGAGGAAAGCGTCGGCCATATTGTAAAAACTTATCGCGACAAAGTACATAGAGGTATTGCATAAAAAACTCATCTTTTAGACTTTGATCAGGGATTTGGTACATAAAGATTATGTCTAGGTTATAAGCATTGATCCTTTGAATATAAAAAATATAGTCTGAAGTGTTCTTTTGATTCGAGCTATGCAAGCACGGCTACTGTGTGTGTTCAGTTAGGTGTTTTCTTGTCAACTATGTCGAAATCTTGCTATTTAATCTAGAAATATGTAAAACGCCCATTTTATCAATTTATGCAATGAACAAATAAATGGTCAGAGGAAAGTCTATCCAGTGACAGTGCTAGTGGCAGTGCCAATCTCCTACGCATGCGTCCGATTTCAGTTCCGATTTTCTTCACGAAATCTACCTCTGCCGTCATCGCCTATTGTTTGTCTGCAAGATTCTTGCAGACTGGAACTGGGGCTTCATATTTGTAAATTAAGTATTGCAAGTAATATGAATCAAGGCAAAGCCTTTTGTGCGAGCGGAGAGAAAATAGATATGATTATATAAAATAAAAAAGATTTTTCTTTTTTCTTTTGACTATGACGGTTTATTTTGACTATGACGGTCATCTGACAAAACTTTCTGTTTCAATATTCTGACTTCTGACAGTACGAAACCACCCGACTTTTATTTTGACTATGACGGTTTATTTTGACTATGACGGTCATCTGACAAAACTTTCTGTTTCAATATTCTGACTTCTGACAGTACGAAACCACCCGAGACGAGAAAAGCAATCAGAGCGAAACGACTCGTTTAAAACCGGAAATGTCGGATTTCCCGTGGTTACGCCGCCTTGTTGATGCTTTATCGTTACCTGATTTACGAAAAATATTTTCAATAAATTTAACTTATAAACAAAAATCGAGTATAACATATACATCTACTTGGAGTCGAAAAAAAAATCTAAATGGCAATATCCAGCATCTCCGCAGTAACTCTGTCTGCGAGGGGACGAAAATTTTTGAAAGCATAGTAGTACATTCTCATTCTTTGATTCAGCATATTTTCTCAATAAGATATGTGTATACGCGTTACCATAAGGGCGAGCTTCGCTCGCAAAGGCCCTTCGGGCCTTTGCAGCGAGCTCCGCTCGCTATTATACCAGCAGGTTTGGCTACATTTCTGAGGTATACAGTAGGGCTGGGCGGTGCACCGAAAATTTCGGTGCTTCGAAATTAGAATTGTCGGTTCGATGCATCGACGTAGAATTGCAAATTTCGATTCGGTTCAGACGTAATTTATCAAAGTAATGTGGAGCAAAATGGTGACCAGAAATTGTTTGAAATAGCTCAGAAATAACATTTAAGAAGGCCAAAAAGTAAGAAAAGAGCGTACATTCGCTTATAGCGCCGAGTTAAGTGTACCCCCCTCCCTTACAGGCCTCTCACGAAAAGGAAAGTGAAAGTAGATTTACTTTCGCTTTCCATGAACTGGTCAGAAGTTTTGTACAAGCATAAAAAAGAATAAACGGGGATTGTAGTTCGCCAAATATTATGTAAGGAAAGCTATATGTCCACTGAAATATTTACTGTGAAACCTGTCAATACTTGGTTGTTGAGAAATAAGGTGTTGAACATTGTATTTATATTTAATTTCTCACAGTACATGCTGTTTTGTTGGAGTACATGCATCTACAATAGTTATGGATGTAAAACTGATATGATTTTTTAAAAATATATACCCACACATTCTTCAGATATATGCATGTATGCAAATTAATGCTCTATAAGGTTACATGTACATTGAAGTGATGGGTTAGTCAAATGAATTAGATTTTTTTCATATTTGTGAAATTTATCCATTTAACATATATTATTTTGTATTTTAACTCGTTCAAATGAACCGAATCGAAATTAACCGAACCGAGGCCTTGTGATTCGAAACCGAACCGAATCGAAGGATACCTGAATCGTCCCAGCCCTAGTATACAGTGTACATGCAATGCTTTTCTTTCGATACGATGCAGTATCAGGGATTCTTTCTTCATTCGTACGTTGCCAATACGATCAGCTGAGCGAGAAGTCCCCAGTAAAAATACAAATTCTAGCTATTAATCGAAACCTATACCGTCTTTAGACATGAGTCTTGTATAAATTTTCCAACATCAATTCTTCATTGCCCATTTACTCGCCCCTAAACACTCAAATGTGTGCCTTTCGCATTGTTTACGTCAGAAGTCCGAATGACGTCACTGTGACGACATGCCGTATCTGCGATGCCCCTCGGGTTTTATCATTGCGTGAAATGGCGTAGGAAAACAGCGATAACGGCAAGGTTATATTGCAAGCCTGTGCCGCCTATGACCTTGTTGCAAGTTGTGGCAGTGCAAGTCGGAGAGCGAGATGTTTTCGCAGGTGCCAAGTCAGAATTTATAAAAATTGCCCAGATTACCAAAGTCATGATTAAATGAGATCTACCAAATGGCAAATGGTGTAAATTTTTATTTCCAAGGTATTCACCGATGTGACGAAATGTAAGATTCTTCCGCAATCCCTTTTGCGATTCTGGCCCGGGCTGTTTTATGAATTCTACTTCTGCCTTGAGTGTATCCTTCGATTCCGAGTGTAATCGCACTTGATGTAAAAGCCAATTCGTGGCACACAGGACACTATTTACAAGTTTTATAAAAAGTTAAAAGGAAAAACACAGACTGGGGGGACTGGTGCATATATGATATATGGTGATATTATCTAGGCTATTCTTGAAGGCCCAAGAGAGCTGATCTCAACCACTGTTGATGGTAGGGTATTCCAGTATCGTATGGCGCTTGGGGAAATACGAGTGTTGATACTGACAAGTACATTTGTATCCTGGTGTGTTGCTGGAGGAACTTGCTGTCCGCGCAGCTCACTTCAGAAATCGGAAAATTGGAGATTTCTCTACTTCGTCAGCATATTTTCTGATGAAAATTTACACAGGGGGATAGATCTCGAACTCTCATAACTAACGGTGTATGATATATGTCTGTACGACTAATACTATGCTCAAAATGAAAGAAAATAGTTTTAGGGAGTTTTCTATGTAAATTTTAGCGTGACATCGTCGACGTTCTCCATAGACTCCGTGTTAAACATCGGCGACGTCGCCCTAAAATTAACATAGAAAACTCCCCATCTGAAACTATTTTCTGTCACTGTGAGCGTAGTATTGGTCGTACAGACATATATCATACGCTGTTAGTTATGAGAGTTTGAGATCTATCCCTCTAAATAAATTTTAACTTTAAACCATTCAACTCAAATTTACCATTTTCTATCCAAATAAAGCACAAGTTATATATATTACTGACCAGCAACAATGCAGATATAATTTATGTCAGTTAATTAATCTTGAATAAACTTAGAGTAATCAAGGATATATGAAATACAACCTATATTCTTTTCGTTTACAGTGATGAGTTCAGTTTGAATACCGGATTTTCAACACAAAATCATTGTGTACTTTGGATCAGACATGTAATTCATACTGATTAATTAAGAATTATTCATTCAGACAATGCGAAAGTCACCAGACATACCAGACAAATCTGGTAAAATGAGCTTTGGTCTGGTAAAATATTTCAATTTTTTCTTAATAAACATGTTTGAGTTTCTACAATAATACAAAAAAGTCAGGTAATTTGTAAAAACTTTCGCAATGTCTGTTCATTCCGTGTAGATTTTGGGTTAAAATTATATTTTTCTGAAATTCACCTTTTTAAGGGAAATAATTATTAGTAGGAGATCGACGCTTGGCTCAGTTGACTTTTTTTGTACCCAAGAGTTGTACAAATACTGACAACATACTTAAAAATTGATTTTTATCTCGGTTATGACAATAGAACAATGTAGAACTATGCAAATAAATAAGTTCCTACCACAATGGTAATCCAATGCAAGATCTAAATAAATATCCTTAATTTTTTTTGCTCAATATATTTGCTCAATATAAATTCTCACAGAAATTAGTGAAATTTACTGGTTGAAAGTAGCAAATTTATCAATTATTTGCCATATTGCTGTATGCATAAGAAATTAAATCATATTTCTAAGAAAATTATGTGATTAAACATTCTGAACTTCTGATTGGATAAACTGTCATTTTACTTTTATGTACTGTGCAATAGTACTTACAGGCTTTCTACTGTTCCTACTTTTTCCTACTATTTCCTACTTTTCCTACTTTTTTATTTCGATCCTATTTTTTCCTACTTTTTCTTTAAAACCTCCTATTATTCCTACTTTTTCCTCTCAAAAGTAAAAAATTACTTGCTTCACTTGTCATCGACATCTGATTCAAAGTTTTTAAAAAGTTTCAGGCTCGCTTCGCTCGCCCATTCTGAATATTTTACCTGAAAAATCAATCTGTCCTTATTTCTCCCTATGATTTCCTCAAAGATGAACATTACCAGTCTACAATCATTGCTTACTGCGATTTATATGTCATACTTACTGAAAATTGTCGCTAAAAGAGATGGAAAATTTCCTACTTTTCTGCTATTAATTTCTACTTTTTCCTATTTTTCTCCTACTTTTTTTCATTGACTACTCCTACTTTTTTCCTACTTTTTCATCAAGGTAGAGTAGAAAGCCTGTACTTACCAAAATGTTCACAAACATGGTTAATTTTTCCAATTGACTGGCCCGATCCCATTCCCAAATTACTGAAAAAATCACTGAAATTGTATTTTGTTGCAATATTCAAACAGATTTAACCATGAGTGGGAGAGCTAGAGGGAGGGCAAGGGGGCGTGCACGGGGCCAATCGGAGGAGCAGGCCCGACGCCCGGGAGAACCATCTCAGCAAGTACAGCAGCAGCAACAACAACAGGTACATCACATTGTTTATCATTAGATTGGAGAATTAAAAAAAAATTGTCCTATGAAAGTCAAATTTTTAGCTCACCTCGACGAAGTTGAGATGAGCTTATGCTATAACCCCGGCGTCCCCATCCGCGTCCGGCTAAAGTTTTTGGGGTAACTCAGTATCTGACAAAGTACTGATGGTACAGTAACCAAACTTGCACCAGTGATTCATCTTGGGATGCTGAGGTGAACCCATGCATCAGATGCAGCATCTGACCTACATTTTCCGGTTGAATGACTTTGTTAATGTCTGGTTAATGTTTTTGGGGTAACTCAGAATCTGACGAAGTACTGATGCTACAGTAACCAAACTTGCACAAGTGATTCATCTTGGGATGCTGAGGTGAACCCATGCATCGGATGCAGCATCTGACCTACATTTTCCGGTTGAATGACTTTGTCATATCTGGTTAAAGTTTTTGGGGTAGTTCAGTATCTGACAAAGTACTGATGCTACAGTAACCAAACTTGCACAAGTGATTCATCTTGGGATGCTGAGGTGAACCCATGCATCAGATGCAGCATTTTACCTACTTTTTCAGCTTGAGTGATTTTGCCTTATAAGGCCAATATTGAGCAAAGTATAAGTGCTACATGTACCAAACTTGCATATTGGATGTATCTTTGATCAAACTTTCATAAAATGACCTTGACCTACTTTTTCCACTTGAGTAATTTTGCCTTTAAAGGCCAATATTGAGCAAAGTATAAGTGCTACATATACCAAACTTGCATATTGGATGTATCTTTGATTAAACTTTCATAAAATGACCTTGACCTACTTTTTCCGCTTGAGTGATTTGCCTTTAAAGGCCAATATTGAGCAAAGTATAAGTACGACATGTACCAAACTTGCATATTGGATGTATCTTTGATCAAACTTTCATAAAATGACCTTGACCTACTTTTTCCACTTGAGTGATTTTGCCTTTAAAGGCCAATATTGTGCAAAGTATAAGTGCTACATGTACCAAACTTGCATATTGGATGTATCTTTAATCAAATTTTCATAAAATGACCTTGACCTACTTTTTCTGCTTGAGTGATTTTGCCTTTGAACGCCAATATTGAGCAAAGAATAAGTGCTACATGCACCAAACTTGCATATTGGGTGTATCTTTGATCAAACTTTCATAAAATGACCTTGACATACTTTTTTCCACTTGAGTGATTTTCTCATGTACTTAGAGATATGCTTAAATTGAACTTTGCTGCCGCGAGGTGAGCTTCGTAATCTTTGATTACACTATGTTTCTCTGATACATGTATTTCAATAGTATTGAAATATCAGACAATTTGATTTTCATTTGACATTTTTTTTTACAAGACTATTAGTACTAGTAAGTTAAGATATGAACGCAGCCTGAAAAAAAGATTGTCACAAAAATCAAATCCAAGAAGGAAGTGCCATTTTTCTTTTCCATCTTCATCGAACCCTTGAAGAAAAATTCTTGAACCACAATGTGCATTTGGTATTTTACAAAATGTATATACTGGTTGTGAAATTACGTGTACTACATTTTTGCAGACAATTTTGAAAATACCAATTTTGTCATTTTGCATACAATTGTCAAAGTGCTCCTTATATTTAAATTTTGTATTTTTGCCATTTTCATTTTCATACAATTGTGACAGTATTCCATACTACACTTCTTTAGATGCCTAGTGCTGCTGCCCCTGCCCCAGTACCGGCTGCTGGACCACCAACAGCCAGCGGGCGTGCCTCGTACAGGGGTGGGGCCAAGGAGGCACGGCCTGGAATGGCCACAGGATCAGGAGATGTACCAGAGGAACAACTGGCGGCCCTTAGGATCGGCACAGGGGATACTAAAGGTGTGGGTAGGAGTAGGGCCGATTACAGGTATTCAGAGCCCTGTACAAGGCCTGCCCATATCTCCGACAAGAGAGGTAGGTGAAAGTTCTCATCTTTACATATACATGTATTTTTCCAATAGTTGACGACTAATTGACAAAAATTTAAGCCCTTTTTATAGATTTAGAGATATTTAGCATCATAAAAGAAGGTACATGTAATTCAATGTTTTAACATGTTTAAGAAAAAAAAAAATGCTAATAGGTAACACTGACATTTGGTCAAAAGCCAAGAAATGTATCAGATTGAATGGTCTTGGATGTGAAACATAATCATGATATTAAACAAAGCCCTTTAATATTTTGATGTACATTTATACGTGTATTCAAAAATGTGCTTGCTAAATCTTGAATTTGAATATACCTAAGTTGTGTATCACTGCAAGTGTGTCCAACTATTGCTTAATGAATTGCATTGTTATGAAATCCTATTTTTACCAAGAGACATGTAGATTTATTTGAAGTAATGAATTAACAGGCCACAGAAATTAAACAGCATCGTTGTGAATGGAGTATCAAACTTCGTGTTTTTATTTTCAGGGACCGCTGGGGGTCAACTACCATTACTCACCAACTACTTCCGTTTGGAGAGTTCCCCCGACTGGCATTTATATCAGTATCATGTGGATTTTAACCCAGTAGTGGATTCTAAGAAGATGAGGATGGGTCTTCTCATGTCTCATGAGAATCTGATCGGAAAAACCAGGGCGTTTGATGGGCAGATTCTGTACCTGCCACATAAGCTTCAGGAAACGGTATAGTATCGTCATCATACACATGTTCTTAAATATCAATGAAGTCAAAAGAGGGCATTCAGGATCTGGATTGATTTTAGTGATAACATTCATACTTTTAGTACTCATGTACATTTTACCATAACTGTACTGCCATTCCTCTATTTATAAAGTTCCAAACCAAGAAGATGAATTATTCATTAATGCAGATAGCCCATGATTAATAATATTTTGGGCTTTTAGGTCACGGAGGTTTACTCTACGACTAAGCGTGACAATACCCAGATCCGTATTACTATCACACTGACCAACGAACTACCCCCCACCAGCCCACAGGTCATACAGGTCTTCAACATTATCTTTAGACGGTAGGTATTTTGCAAACTTACATGTAAAACCTTTAGATTACTCTGAAGTGTTAAGGCAAGAGTGTTCTTTAAAATTATTTTTAAAAGATCTCCTAAACTACAAAAAAAAAACCCTAATATTTTTTTTTGCCAGATTGAAACGGCCCTGGCTAGTGCCTCTCCTTGATGTGTCGTTATTTACATGCATGTCCATGTTTAAATGACAATCCATGTTTAGGTTTTGTAGAGAAATTTTTTTAAAATGAAAATAAGAAATCTTAAAGCAATGATAAGCTGTAACTTAAATTAAAGATATTCAACTACAATTTCTATGTACATGTACATTAAATCTAATCCAAAAATAAAGAAGTTCGACAAAAAGAATTTTGAGATACTCTGTCTAATAAGCAAGATGCTAGCCGTTTATATTTTATATGTACATCCAAATTATTTCTGTCCGGAAAATAGATGAATAAAAGATCTGCCTTTATGCATGTGACCCTTACTCTGAACCCAAATGTACACTGATCTGCACATCTAGTGAATCTAGTGCATGTTGTAAAAATGGATGAAGGCTCTCTCAGGTGAATAGGATTGAAGGGTTATTAATATCGAACAACATTATTCAAATGAAAACAAGGTATTTATCAAATATACAATTGAAACATTGTGGAAAATACGATCTGTGTTTACCTTATACAGTTTTGTTACATGACCTAGTGGGTTAGTACGTACGTCCCAGTACGCGAGGTCACTGCATAATTAATACCGTTTTCGCAAGATACTAATTTTCACTATATTCACGAGTGATATGGAATTGAGAATTTTTTTCTGACGAAGAATTGTGTTTGGTAAGGTAAAATATGAATGATAATAATTGGAATATCGGTTACATTTTGTTCTTATTGTACATTCTTCACATATCCTGATTCTTCACATATCCCAATTAAACGTAAAAAGAAGTAAATGGAGTGTATTCTTAACGTAGAGGATAGAAATAACAAACTTCTGTAATGAAAGGTACAACATAGTGAAATCGTATGCACATATTTGTTTGTAATTTTTGAATCATGAAAAAATGTACTCGCAAAAATAAAGACACCCTATTTTACCATAAAATCTCGAAATTTGATACCCGCGAAAATTTCTGGTTATACATGTACGTTTCAGACTTGCAGAATCACGGCGTGATAAATGCATGTTTTATAGACCTCTATGTGTTTTAATTTCAACCAACTTGTCGACATTTTCTTAATTACGCATGGTAAAACATTGGGGTGAAACTGGTGAAGAAAAATAATCATAAAAGTTGCAGCTTATATTGCTTTAAATGCTTTAAACTCTACCTTCAATCTGTCTCATTTTGCAAATTGTATGCATTCAGTGATATTGAAAAGTGTCAGCCTGAAGGTTTTTGACTGACAAAATTTCATTTGGACTGACAAAAGTTCAAAATTTTCACTACAAATTCCATTGTTCGAACTGACAAAATTTTTAAAATCACTGAAAATGTCTGACCTGCCCAAAAGGTTGCATTATAATTTGATATGTTTTTTTTACAGTGTGCTGGCTATGATTGACATGCAGCAGATAGGACGGAATTACTTCAATCCGAGTCTGTCAGTAGCCATACCCCAACATAAGTAAGTGCTTCAACAAGTTACTTAAAGGCTTATAACTCCACGTTTTTTTTTTGTAACGTAAGAAAACATAGGAATCAACTTGTCTGGCTATCCATTTGTCTTTTTGGTAGTCACTTTTAGGGATGATTTTGGGCTGCGAAATTAATGTCTCATAATTTTTTAGCTCACCTGAGCCATAGGCTCAAGTGAGCTATTGTCATAGTGTTGCATCCGTCGTCCGTCGTCCGTCGTCCGTCGTCGTCGTCGTCGTCGTCGTCCGTCGTCGTAAACTTTTCACATTTTAAACTTCTTCTCCAGAACGGCTGAAGGGATTTTGATGAAACTTGGTAGGTATGAAGTACTCATGGTCCCCTACAAGTGTTGTTGTTTTTCGTCCGGATCTGTCAACAGGTGGCGCCACCACAGCCAAAAGTAGGTCACGGGGGGTACCCTCCTTTTACAAACTTCTTCTTCAGAACCGAAGCATGTATCGACAAAGCGAAAGCATCAGGATGATCTAGAGAGATATCTTAAGAAGTGTTGTTATTTTTGGTTCCACTTCGAAGTCAAATTTTTGACGCGTTTTTGACGTCTTTTCGGACTTTGTCAGAAATGCACATTTTTGCACTATTTCTTTAAATAACTCAATAAGTGTATGATTTTACACACTCATTTACTACATATTTATCATATTTAACTTACTTAATGCTTTGATATGTATTTTATGCTTAAAATTTATTTTTTTGATTTTTTATGAATTTTTTTCTTATGTAAAAAGGAAGGGGGGGGGGGGTGATTTTCATACATTTTCTGCTTCTTTTCTATAACCACTCTTCAGATTGTCATGACAATTTGTAGGTATGAGGTACTCATGCATGGTACCCTACAAGTGAAAAAATTTTGTCAAGATATCCACTTTTGGATTTTTAAGGAATATTTTTTAAGATTGTACATAGGTATAATGTATGTTTTCCATGCCAAATGGACCCATGGGGAGTAGCTTCAAACCCCGGCGGGACCCCAACAATTTTTTTTTCCCTTTTTCAGTTTTTTTTCTCTTTTTATTTTTACATTTATCGCTAGAAATGAAACTGTGAAAGAATTTTGTCAAAATATACACTTTTAGATTTTTAATGATTTTTTAAATAAGACAAGCTATAGCTAGTTTGGCTTTGTGTACTTATTTTCATACTTCAAATTAACTTGGCCACATACGCTATCAAATATACGCTGAATTTATTTTTAAGATGTTGACTTTTTGTGTCGCCTGCGAAGCACAGCGACACTTAGGGATCACTTTGTCTGTTGTTTGTCTGTCCGTCCATCCGTCCCTCCGTCTGTCTGTCTGTCTGTCACACTTGGGTGTCACACCCCATAACTTTTGATTGGTAAGTGATAGGGCTTTGATATTTCACATGTGTATTCCTTGTGACAAGACCTTTATACACATATCATAATTTTTGACCTTTTGACCTTGACCTAGATATTTGACCTACTTTTCTAAAAATCTAATATTGGCTATATATCTTGATTGATTAGTGATAGGGCTTTGATATTTCACATGTGTATTCCTTGTGATTAGACCTTTCTACACATATAATGTTTGACCTTGTGACCTTGATTTAGATATTTGACCTACTTTTCTAAAAATCTAATATTGGCTATATCTCTTGATTGGCAAGTGATAGGGCTTTGATATTTCACATGTGTAATCTTTGTGACAAGACCTTTCTACGCAAACCATATTTTTTGACCTCGTGACCTTGACCTAGATATTTGACCTACTTTTCAAAAAATCAAAGATTGGCTATATCTTTTGATTGGTAAGTGATAGGGCTTTGATATTTCACATGTGTATTTCTTGTGACAAGCCCTTTTTAGCTCACCTCGACGAATTTGAGTGAGTTTATGCTATAACCCCACACGTCCGCGTCCGTGTCCGCGTCCGTGTCCGCGTCCGCGTCCGGTTAAGAAGTTTGGGGTAGCTCAGTATCTGACAAAGTACTAATGCTACAGTAACCAAACTGGCACAAGTGATTCATCTTTGGATGCTGAGGTGAACCCATGCATCAGATGCAGCATCTGACCTACATTTTCCGCTTGAGTGACTTGGTTAAGAAGTTTGGGGTAGCTCAGTATCTGACAAAGTACTAATGCTACAGTAACCAAACTGGCACAAGTGATTCATCTTTGGATGCTGAGGTGAACCCATGCATCGGATGCAGCATCTGACCTACATTTTCCGCTTGAGTGACTTGGTTAAGAAGTTTGGGGTAGCTCAGTATCTGACAAAGTACTGAAGCTACAGTAACCAAACTTGCACAAGTGATTCATCTTTGGATGCTGAGGTGAACCCATGCATTGGATGCAGCATCTGACCTACATTTTCCGCTTGAGTGACTTGGTTAAGAAGTTTGGGGTAGCTCAGTATCTGACAAAGTACTGATGCTACAGTAACTAAACTTGCACAAGTGATTCATCTTTGGATGCTGAGGTGAACCCATGCATCGGATGCAGCATCTGACCTACATTTTACGCTTGAGTGATTTGGATAAGAAGTTTGGGGTAGCTCAGTATCTAACAAAGTACTAATGCTACAGTAACCAATCTTGCACAAGTGATTCATCTTTGGATGCCGAGATGGACCCAT
This sequence comes from Pinctada imbricata, assembly GCA_033119305.1. Classification (NCBI taxonomy): domain Eukaryota; kingdom Metazoa; phylum Mollusca; class Bivalvia; order Pterioida; family Pteriidae; genus Pinctada; species Pinctada imbricata. The sequence continues at coordinate 35,782,139 of VSWD01000013.1, forward strand.
GCATCGGATGCAGCATCTGACCTACTTTTTCCACTTGAGTGATTTCGCTTTTAAAAGCCAATATTGAGCAAAGTATAAGTGCTACATGTACCAAACTTGCATATTGGATGTATCTTTGATCAAACTTTCATAAAATGACCTTGACCTACTTTTTCCGCTTGAGTGATTTTGCCTTAAAAAGCCAATATTGAGCAAAGTATAAGTGCTAGATGTTCCAAACTTGCATATTAGATGTATCTTTGATCAAACTTTCATAAAATGACCTCGACCTACTTTTTCCGCTTGAGTGATTTTGCCTTTAAAAGCCAATATTGAGCAAAGTATAAGTGATACATGTACCAAACTTGCATATTGGATGTATCTTTGATCAAACTTTCATAAAATGACCTCGACCTACTTTTTCCGCTTGAGTGATTTTGCCTTTAAAAGCCAATATTGAGCAAAGTATAAGTGATACATGTACCAAACTTGCATATTGGATGTATCTTTGATCAATCTTTCATAAAATGACCTCGACCTTCTTTTTCCGCTTGAGTGATTTTGCCTTTAAAAGCCAATATTGAGCAAAGTATAAGTGATACATGTACCAAACTTGCATATTGGATGTATCTTTGATCAATCTTTCATAAAATGACCTTGACCTACTTTTTCCGCTTGAGTGATTTTGCTCTATAAAGCCAATATTGAGCAAAGCATAACTGCTACATGTACCAAACTTGCATATTGGATGTATCTTTGATCAAACTTTCATAAAATGACCTTGACCTACTTTTTCTGCTTGAGTTGTTTTGCCTTTAAAAGCCAATATACATGTACTAAGAAATATGTTTGAATTGAATTTTGCTGTCACGAGGTGAGCTTTGTAATCTGTGATTACCTATGTTTTCACATACTATATTTTTTAACCTTATGACCTTAACCTAGATATTTGACCTACTTTAAAAAAAAAAAAACAAGATTGGCTATATCTATTGATTGGCAAGTGATAGGGCTTTGATATTTCTCTTGTGTATTCCTCTTGACAATACCTTTCTACACATACCATAATTTTGACCTCATGACCTTGACCTAGATATTTGACCTACTTTTCAAAAAAAATTAAGATTTGCTATATCTTTTGATTGGTAAGTGATAGAGCTTTGATATTTCATATGTGTATTCCTTCTTGTGACAAGGCCTTTCTACACATATCATAACTTTTGACCTCATGACCAAGACCTAGATATTTGACCTACTTTTCAAAAAATCTTAGATTGGCTATTTCTTTTGATTGCTGAGTGATAGGCTTTGATATTTCACATGTGCATTCCATGTGACAAGACCTTTCTTCACATACCATCATTTTTAGCTCACCTCGACGAAGTTGAGTGAGCTTATGCTATAACCCCACGCGTCCGCGTCCGCGTCCGGTTAAGAAGTTTGGGGTAGCTCAGTATCTGACAAAGTACTAACGCTACAGTAACCAAACTGGCACAAGTGATTCATCTTTGGATGCTGAGGTGAACCCATGCATCGTATGCAGCATCTGACCTACATTTTCCGCTTGAGTGACTTGGTTAAGAAGTTTGGGGTAGCTCAGTATCTGACAAAGTACTGATGCTACAGTAACCAAACTGGCACAAGTGATTCATTTTTGGATGCTGAGGTAAACCCATGCATCGGATGCAGCATCTGACCTACATTTTCCGCTTGAGTGACTTGGTTAAGAAGTTTGGGGTAGCTCAGTATCTGACAAAGTACTGATGCTACAGTAACCAAACTTGCACAAGTGATTCATCTTTGGATGCTGAGATGGACCCATGCATCGGATGCAGCATCTGACCTACTTTTTCCACTTGAGTAATTTCGCTTTTAAAAGCCAATATTGAGCAGAGTATAAGTGCTACATGTACCAAACTTGCATATTGGATGTATCTTTGATCAAACTTTCATAAAATGACCTTGACCTACTTTTTCCGCTTGAGTGATTTTGCCTTTAAAAGCCAATATTGAGCAAAGTATAAGTGCTAGATGTTCCAAACTTGCATATTAGATGTATCTTTGTTAAAACTTTCATAAAATGACCTTGACCTACTTTTTCCGCTTGAGTGATTTTGCCTTTAAAAGCCAATATTGAGCAAAGTATAACTGCTACATGTACCAAACTTGCATATTGGATGTATCTTTGATCAAACTTTCATAAAATGACCTTGACCTACTTTTTCTGCTTGAGTGGTTTTGCCTTTAAAAGCCAATATACATGTACTAAGAAATATGTTTGAATTGAATTTTGCTGTCACGAGGTGAGCTTCGTAATCTGTGATTACCTATGTTTTACCTCGTGCACTTGCCCTATATATTTGACCTACTTTTCAACAAATCTATGATTTGCTATATCTTTTGAGTGGTAAGTGATAGGGCTTTGATATTTCACATTTGTATTCCTTATGAAAAGACCTTTCTAAACATTCCATAATTTTCAACCTAGTGACCTTGCCCTTGATATTTGACCTAATTTCAATAAAAAAAAAATCCGCTACGCAGGCGACACAAGCATTCCTTGGATTGCTTTTTTTTCATACATGCATATTTCAGAACAATTTCCCTATTTAATGATTATTTTCTCTGTCTTATTTCTGTATCTATGGTAAACATAGTCGCCATATATCTTGTGTTACAGATTTGATTGGTTCAATACCTCCTTGCCCCTTTAGTAGGGGTAACTACAGGAAATAAAAAGGTGCACACTAAAAATTTTGACTGACTTGAAATGCCCGGAAGTCTGTAAAATTGGTCTTTTTTGATTGCGAATCTTTGGCACGCATAAAAATGTCAAGAAAAAGGGGGGGGGTCATGCATGTCCTTTTTTTCGCAAATTTCACTTTTTTTACAGGAACTCTGCGTCCTCATCGAAAATGTTCCGAATTTTGCATATATTCAAACCTATCTGTAGATTGCATAAAAGACAAGATCAAGTTCGAAGTTAAATTTATCACGACTATTGATTCAATATGCTAAAAATACATTTCCAAGCACCGCATTTCAGCATATTTACCGAAAATAATTTGTCCAAGTGGCTTCACTGGGTCATGAGGTTTGATACACCGTACACTGCTGTTTGGAAAATAAATTGGCTCAATTTCTGCACAACTCACTTGAATTAATATTGTCTGCTAACAACTTGTCTGTGTTAATTGGATTAACACGATTTTGACTGTACGTTACATGTATTAAGATGAAATCAATACTATTCAAAAGCTCTCATTCATAGATTTCTGTATAATTCAATATGAATAAAGGCAAAACAGAAAAGTCTTTGTTTTTTATGCTTCTGGAATCAAAGATACGGGGGCATATAGTTTTTGGCCTGTCCGTCTGTCTGTTTGTCCGAAAAACTTTACATTGGGCATAACTTTTGATAGGAAGGTGATAGAGCTTTCATATTTCACATGTGTATTCCTTGTGACAATACCTTTCCATGGATACCAAAATTTTTGACCTCGTGACCTTGACCTTGACCTTTGACCTACTTTTCAAAAACTTTAACATTGGGCATAACTTTTGAATGGTTAGTGATAGGGCTTTCATATTGTACATGTGTATTCTTTGTGACAAGATCTTTCCATTGATATAAACATTACTCTGACCCTGACCTCTCACATACTTAACAGAAAATGGTGTTTATACCAACAAAGATGCCACCGCGGGGCATTCGTGTTTCACAAACACAGGCTTTATTATTTTCTGGCATACTAGCTATTAATAATGAAAGGGTTTGGTGTTCAATTTTAAATAAACTTAATTTATGAAATCATTTCATTGTTTTATTCTGTTTCTGTTGCACATTAATGTGGAATTTTACAAAATGATTTTATTTTTGATGTTGCATAATTGAACTATACTAGCTGGGCATATGACTTTGGATCGCATAATCCATCTTTTCAAATCAGTAAAAAAAGTTGTTGTTTTGAAATGTGACTATTTTCTCTTGTTTGTACTTTTAAAGGTTGTCTGAAAAAAAAAACTTGTCTGCATCCGGCAAAAATCTTGTTAGAAGGTTGTGGGCTAAAATCCTGGTACTGGCACTATCAGTATTCAATGTCAGTATGTCAATTAGAGCGTGCTTGGGTATCAGGTGAGCGTTGTGCCCCCTGGGGCTCTTGTTTTAATTCTAGTGTATTAAAATTGGTTAAAAGTGTATGATTCTCTCATCAAAGGAAACAGCCAGAATAATCCCTGCACTTTCACTTCAAAAGGCTATAACTTGATTTATACATGTATGCATTATAATTACATGTCAGGGATTTTTCAAGTCCGTTTTTGGGTCCGATTATCGGACCCATTCCCAACGCCAAAATGGCCTGTATTTTCCCAATTTTTGATTGAAATTTCCCAATTTGAACCTATTTATTTTTTGTTAAAGTGTTCTTCAATAAAGAGCAAAATAATGTCAACTGAAATACCTAATAGAAATACGACATTAATGATCGATATGTAAATTGGTCTTTTATCTTTTATCCGGTATAGGTTCACATTTTAGTCATCAAATCATATCTCCAGTATTGGGAACCCAGGACCATGTCGTCTTATAAAAAGCAAATCTGATAACAAAAAATTACAAAAGGGAGTACATCTTCTTTGTAGAGGATAGATACGTTGTTCAAAATAAAATTTTGGATAGTGACTATAAAAGAAACAACAGAAAATAGTTAATGTTCAGTAAACAGAATGAGGCGACTCGGAGAGTAGGAATGTCCCCCGTCAAACACTGACTTTGAATCTGAATCCTGATTGATCATAATCATTAAAGTAGCCCCTCTGACTCTGAACAGATGCCTGTTCCAGATCCTAGAAGTTGATGTCCTTTGAAACACAATCTAAAGAATAGATGGCTTTACTTGTACTTTGTTTCTTTTATTGAAGACACTTTGAATAAGAAGGAGTTATATATCTGTGTAATGATTTATTCCTTTGAGAATCAATTAAACTGTAGGAATTCGAATATTCCCAATTTCATTGAAATGCCGCGATTTTTCCCAATTTTAACGGACCCAGGACCCAAAGTAAAATACCCTGAAAAATCCCTGCATGTAGGTTGAGTACATGTTTTAGGTACAATGTACATGTATATACATTTACATGTATTAAAGGTTCAAGAGGGAACACAAATAAATTTTATGAAGTGAATACATGTATATTGTAAAAATATGCATGAAATCAAACTTGCATGGACAGTCAAGCATGATACTCATGCTGAGCGAGAGTTAAGGTCGCATATTTATGGTCAGACTTGCAATAGGCAACATACCTTTTATTGTGTTGCCTGCAAAGCATAGCGACACTTAGGGATCACTTTGTCCGTCTGTCTTTCACACTTGGATGTCACACCTTATATAAAAGTGATTCCTAAGTGTCACTATGTTTCGCAGGAGACACATGCATTCCTTGGAATGTTTTTTGTACAGTTCTGTTTGATTACATTTTGTTTTCTCGATATCCTACATATTTAGAAGACTGAATGGTTGAATTAGTTTCGCATACAGAATTTTACAAGATCTAGAGTCATATTCATTAAAAATCAATATCACTGTGGAACCAGTTTGATTGTATAAATTTCAAGGTATCCTTGTCAGGTCTTTGCTGAAGAAATGATATGAGATTTTAAGGAATTGACCAGCATGTGTCATTGGTGTACGTTCCATAATTTTTTTCAATTCCGATAATTGATTATGACTCTGAATTAATTGCATCAGATGCTCAACCAATAACAACTGATGATCCATCATTAGGTGTAACCGATTCATGATCACTAGCATCTATAATTATAAACGATCTGTTTGTAGGCTACAAGTTATGCCGGGCTTCATTACCAGCATTTTGAAGTATGAGCAGGACACCTTACTGTGTGCAGACATCAGCCACAAGATCCTTCGTTCAGACACAGTGCTAGATATCATGTACGATATGTATAACCAAGCTGGAGACCGTTTCTATGACGAGTGTATCAAGAAGTTTGTTGGATCCATCGTACTGACCAGGTTGGTTGTGGAAGAAATTGAAATTTATCACAATCTGAAATGGAAAATATGATTTCTCAGAAAATTTCCAAAACAAACTATACATTTGGCTGGTATTATATAAATGAGACATAAATGTGAAACAGTACTAGTATCGAAATTTAGAAAATTACTGGTATTGAAATTTAGAAAATTCTTATCACTTGATCAGTTAACTTTCGTACCTTAGATAATATCAAGGTAAAAACTTGAAGTGGTCGTGTTCTCTAATTTCCCTCTCTTACATTGACAGCTTTCCTCATTCCTCATTCTGTAACAAATTCCCACCCTGCCCCTTCAGAATATTTTGTTGTTCATTTGAATTACGTGTCTGTCTGTCTGTGTTCATTTGAATTACCTGTCTGTCTGTGTTCATTTGAATTACCTGTCTGTCTGTGTTCATTTGAATTACATGTCTGTCTGTTTCTTTCCTTAAACAAGATACAACAACAAAACCTATCGATGTGATGATATTGACTGGGAAAAGAGACCATCTCATACATTCAAACTACGCAACGGTGATGAGATCACATATGCACAGTACTATGAAAAGGTAACTTTCCTTTGAAACGTGCGTTTATAAAAAGAATTTTTTATGCCCCCAGAATCAAAGATTCGGGGGCATATAGTTTTTGGCCTGTCCGTCTGTTTGTCTGTTTATCTGTTTGTCTGTTTGTCCGAAAAACTTTAACATTGGACATAACTTTTGAATGGGAAGTGATAGGGCTTTCATATTTCACATGTGTATTCCTTGTGACAAGACCTTTCCATTGATACCAAAATTTTTGACCTCGTGACCTTGACCTTGACCTTTGACCTACTTTTCAAAAACTTTAACATTGGGCATAACTTTTGAATGGGAAGTGATATGGCTTTCATATTTCACATGTGTATTCCTTGTGACAAGACCTTTCCATTGATACAAAAATTTTTGACCTCGTGACCTTGACCTTGACCTTTGACCTACTTTTCAAAATCTTTAACATTGGGCATAACTTTTGAATGGGAAGTGATAGGGCTTTCATATTTCACATGTGTTTTCCTTGTGACAAGACCTTTCCATTGATACCAAAATTTTTGACGTCGTGACCTTGACCTTGACCTTTGACCTACTTTTCAAAAACTTTAACATTGGGCATAACTTTTGAATGGGAAGTGATATGGCTTTCATATTTCACATGTGTATTCCTTGTGACAAGACCTTTCCATTGATTTCAAAATTTTTGACCTCGTGACCTTGACCTTGACCTTTGACCTACTTTTCAAAATCTTTAACATTGGGCATAACTTTTGAATAGGAAGTGATAGGGCTTTCATATTTTACATGTGTATTCCTTGTGACAAGACCTTTCCATTGATACCAAAATTTTTGACCTCGTGACCTTGACCTTGACCTTTGACCTACTTTTCAAAATCTTTAACATTGGGCATAACTTTTGAATGGGAAGTGATAGGGCTTTCATATTTCACATGTGTATTCCTTGTGACAAGACCTTTCCATTGATACCAAAATTTTTGACGTCGTGACCTTGACTTTGACCTTTGACCTACTTTTCAAAAACTTTAACATTGGGCATAACTTTTGAATGGGAAGTGATATGGCTTTCATATTTCACATGTGTATTCCTTGTGACAAGACCTTTCCATTGATTTCAAAATTTTTGACCTCGTGACCTTGACCTTGACCTTTGACCTACTTTTCAAAAACTTTAACATTGGGCATAACTTTTGAATGGGAAGTGATAGGGCTTTCATATTTCACATGTGTATTCCTTGTGACAAGACCTTTCCATTGATACCAAAATTTTTGACCTTGTGACCTTGACCTTGACCTCTTACCTACTTTTAAAAAACTTTAACTTTTGGCATAACTTTTGAATGGGAAGTGATAGGGCTTTCATATTTCACATGTGTATTCCTTGTGACAAGACCTTTCCATTGATACAAAAATTTTTGACCTCGTGACCTTGACCTTGACCTTTGACCTACTTTTCAAAATCTTTAACATTGGGCATAAATTTTGAATAGGAAGTGATAGGGCTTTCATATTTTACATGTGTATTCCTTGTGACAAGACCTTTCCATTGATACCAAAATTTTTGACCTCGTGACCTTGACCTTGACCTTTGACCTACTTTTCAAAATCTTTAACATTGGGCATAACTTTTGAATGGGAAGTGATAGGGCTTTCATATTTCACATGTGTATTCCTTGTGACAAGACCTTTCCATTGATACCAAAATTTTTGACGTCGTGACCTTGACTTTGACCTTTGACCTACTTTTCAAAAACTTTAACATTGGGCATAACTTTTGAATGGGAAGTGATATGGCTTTCATATTTCACATGTGTATTCCTTGTGACAAGACCTTTCCATTGATTTCAAAATTTTTGACCTCATGACCTTGACCTTGACCTTTGACCTACTTTTCAAAAACTTTAACATTGGGCATAACTTTTGAATGGGAAGTGATAGGGCTTTCATATTTCACATGTGTATTCCTTGTGACAAGACCTTTCCATTGATACCAAAATTTTTGACCTCGTTACCTTGACCTTGACATTTGACCTACTTTTCAAAAACTTTAACATTGGGCATAACTTTTGAATGGTAAGTGATAGGACTTTCATATTTCATATATGTATTCCTTGTGACAAGACCTTTCCATTGATACCAAAATTTTTGACCTCGTGACCTTGACCTTTGACCTTTTAACCCAGTGACCTCACATACATGTGTTTAACAGAAAATAGTGTTTATACTAACAAAGATGCCACCGGGGGCATTCGTGTTTCACAAACACAGGCTTTATTTTTTCTGGTATTATCATGATTATCATTGAAATTGTATAAAGGTTAAATACCTTAAAGCCAGGAACATGAAATACATGTATATATTTACTAGTGCATTTATGTGACTTGAACTTATCAATGTGCTATTTCAGAGTTACGGAATAAAAGTTAATGACGTAAATCAGCCTTTGCTGGTTAGTAGACCCAAGAAGAAAGATATTCGAATGGGCAGAACAGAGCCAATCTATCTCCTTCCAGAACTTTGTGCTTTGACTGGTATGTACTATACTGTCGAGATAAATTGGTGAATTACATGTACAGAATTATGATCACATAAGGGGAGTGGTCTTTGGTGGGAGTGGTCACATATAGAGGGACCACTGTACTGGAAATTTCTAGAATGTAATTTAATGGCCATCAATATAAGAAATTTCTGTGCTTTTATGTCAATGTTGCATGAGCAAGATTTGGTGCACATGTTAATTATAAATAGACTTATTTTATATTCCGTTTGTAGGTTTATAATTTTACAAGCCTGAATAATAAAGTTAAAGAAGATTTCTGTGTGATCTTCAAAATGTAGGTTCATTATTTAGATGTTAAGTCAGTAGGGCTGTAGCGATACGCTTCCCTCACAATACGATACGATACATAGATGACCTAAGTGAAGCACAATATAAATGTCTAGCGTTCTTGGTACTACTCGCGTAGAATCCAAAATGTTTCCACACATCAAAAGAAAGGAGATTAGGGCGTCCTTAGTAACTAACGCTTCTCTGTCATATCTGTTTTCCCAAGTAACATTTGAAATGATTAATTTGATTGATCAATAAAACAATGTTCGACCAATTAGAGAGCATTTTAAATATGAAAGTAAAAAAAAATATTTCTGAACCGAATTGAGTCGCAAAATACGAATATACCGCGATTCACCAAATGGAAGGGTTTTATCTCAGTGCATCGTGCATCGTGGTGAATTGTTACATCCTATAAGTCAGACATCTGTTTGATTTGTTGTAGCTTCATTTTTTTACTTGCCGGAGTCTTGAAGTTGAGGCAGATTTCTACTACATACACGTATGTATACTATATATGAATATTACGCAATGTAATTGCATTATTTTGCAGGACTTAGTGACGAAGTTAGAGCAGATTTCAATGTAATGAAAGATGTAGGTGCCCATACACGAGTCGCCCCCGATGGAAGGACAAAAACCCTACAAGGCTTCATTAATCAAATAAACACGTAGGTATCAACCATTATAAATGTGTACTCGTTTACCAGCAGGGCTCACACTGGCTCAAAATTTTGTGTCGCAAGTTTGCGCGATGACGCAAAATTGTGCTGTAGCACAATACTGCGCAACGATAAAGTTGCTAAAAAAAAATCATTTTCCTCAATAGAGTTAGTGTATGTGTTGATCTACGTGTTTAATTTTCAAGAACATACACAGTCATATTGTATCAGAATCAACAAAGTCAGAGACTAGCATCAACACTACTTCTCTGATAACTTAGTAAATGCAAAATATTCAGTAAGTTTGAATTCAATGACAGTACTGAGTAAGTAATGAGTCCAATTAGACCAACTCAAAAGGTCACAGAATTCTTCATAGAAGCCCTCCCATCTAATTAAAAAATATCCATTGGAGGGCCTTCTATGCTTATCATAATCAATTTGCAGTTTAGGGATAACTGTACTGACAAGGCAGTTGGTAGCTGCAAACATGGTGTAGGATGAAAGAACTGCAGCTTTGCTTTTAGATCAAGCTTTAGTACTGACCCCCCATGACTTGAACTCTTTGATACCATGTAGCAAAGACAGCCAGGAATTGGCTATTGTAGCCAAAGAAAGATGGACAGACCTTGAATTTTTCCTGGGATGGGGAGGGGGTCCAAGTATATGATGAATATTTCTCATATAGATACGTAAGCTATTTGTGGTTTGTTTTAGTAATCACAATGGCCTAGAAATAAAATAATTTTTTTCTTGTTCAATTCTTCGTCGCCGAGAGATCGACACCTATGACGCAAAATTAAAAGAAAGTAGAGGGGTGCTATTATGGGTCCACAACGTCGAGCTCGTATGCTTTTATCATGAATACAAAAATCTCAAAACCTCGATTTAGATGCTATTGAAGGCTCATTTTTGATAGTTTTATAGTCAGAACTTGCAGATGTTTTAAAAACGAACGGCGTCAACTTTGCTATTTTGTTTTCCGATACGGAATTGGACATTTCAAAGTTACGTTTCCCAATTTTAAAATCTAAATTATATAATACAGTGGTACTTCTTATGGGGGAGAAACAAAGAATTGAAAAATAAAATAATTACATAGTATGACTTACTCGTGATGATCTAAACTTTTCAGTGACATCGAAAGGTATAAAGTTTGCCGTCCGCCGTTACAAAGTTAAAATATCTTTTCAAAATTAGGAATACTAACGTTAGACAGCTTATCTTCATAATCCAATTATCTAATTAGCAGTGGCTTTTGTGCTGCCTTATTACCTGTATTTCACACCTTTTACGGTCACCCGCTTACCTACGTTACACCTGAACACTTGACCTGCACTTTGGATTACTTAGAATCGATCTGACAATGCCGAATTCGCGTGTTTGTCGGTACTTGAAAACTCATTTTTAGAAAATTCCCTTTGTCGCAAATCGCGATTTTCTGTCGCAAATTTCAAATTTTTGTCGCAAAATGCGACATTTGCGAAGCCCAGCGCGAGCCCTGACCAGGTTTTGTATTAGTTTTGGCCAATAATGTAGCAGAGGCAAATGTACATAGGCCACTAATTTTTCAAACGTCAAAATTACAAAGAAAACATTACAAAAGGATTCTTGGCATGAGATTTGTAATAGAAAGCTTGTGTCGAAATCAAAAAGTATTTAGGTAAATATGTAGGAGGTTAGGCCTTGCTTTTGTATGTAGACATAATCAACATATTAAATCTTGTTTTAGTAAACTGTCAAAACTGAAGATGAAAGGCCTCCAATAAATGGGGTTGTATGAAATGGGTTGATGTGAATGAAGACCAGGCATAGAAGCCATCAAATGAATAAAAAGTTGTCTTTGATACTTATTCCCTCTTAATTATACTAGGAACCAGCAAGTCAGAGCAGAGATGGGTGGATGGAAGCTGAAGTTTTCTGACAATTTGGTGTCTCTTAATTCTCGTATTTTACCTCAGGAGAAAATCGTGCAGAAGGGGGACTGTGCTGTAGGTCAAATTTTTTTATGCTGTCGCTATGTAATGATTATTACACTTTAGCTTATGATTGTTACACTTTACCTTATGATTATTATACTTTCGTGTTGAAAATTACAGTTAAGCATATGATTATTACACTTTTATCATATGATTGTTACACTTTAGCTTATGATTGTTATATTTTACCTTATGATTATTATTCTTTAGCATTGAAAATTACAGTTAAGCTTATGATTATTACACTTTAGCTTATGATTATTACACTTTAACCTTATGATTATTACATTTTACCTTATGACTATTACAGTTAAGCTATCGTCAAGAGGATGCGGATTGGAGCAGGGACATGAGAGGCAAACAGCTAATTACAGCAGTAAACCTGCAGGACTGGGTGATCATATTTACAAGACGCAACAGTGCTCAGGCACAAGACCTGGTACAGACACTGTCCAGAGTGGGACCTCCAATGGGAATGAGAATCAACGGCCCTGTCGTGTATGTTGCATGTGATTGTTTGCTCATTACAGTAATGCCGAGTATGCTTAAGTTATGTCTCCAGGTATCATGTCAGTAGCAGAGTCTGAATAAAAAAATTCAGGGTAGCTTAAAATTTGACGAAGTTCTGATGCTACAGTATCCATCTTGCGTAAGTGCAGACCTGCTTACTTTCATGGTTTTTGGTGTAATTTTTAGGATACTTCCTTTCAGGAAGTCTCCTACTGTTATGGTAACAGTTGAGATATTGCTGCTTTGCAATGTATTTAGTAACGTATCCATACACCTCAAAATATAGTGCTTTTTTGTCGCCTGCGAAGCATAGTGACACTTAGGGATCACTTTGTCCGTTTTGTGTCGCCTGCGAAGCATAGCGACACTTAGGGATCACTTTGTCCGTCTGTCCGTCAGTCAGTCAGTCCGTCCGTCTGTCTGTCTGTCACACTTTGGGTGTCACACCCCATAACTTTTCAGTGGTAAGTGATAGGGCTTTGATATTTCACATGTGTATTCCTTGTGACAAGACCTTTCTACACATACCAAACTTTTTGACCTCGTGACCTTGACCTAGATATTTGACCTACTTTTCAAAAAATCTAAGATTGGCTATATCTCTTGATTGGTAAGTGATAGGGCTTTGATATTTCACATGTGTAATCTTTGTGACTAGACCTTTCTAGGCATACCATAATTATTGACCTTGTGACCTTGACCTAGATATTTGACCTACTTTTCAAAAAATCTAAGATTGGCTATATCTTTAGATTGGTAAGTGATAGGGCTTTGATATTTCACATGTGTATTCCCTGTGACAAGCCTTTCTACACATACTATAATTTTTGACCTTGACCTAGATATTTGACCTACTTTTCAAAAAATCTTAGATTGGCTATATCTTTTGATTGGTGGGGGATAGGCTTTGATATTTCACATTTGTATTCCTTATGAAAAGACCTTTCCAAACATTCCTTAATTTTTGACCTAGTGACCTTGCCCTGGATATTTGACCTTTTTTTCAATAAAATAGATCTGCTTCGCAGGCGACACAAGCATTCCTTGGATTGCTGTTTTTCTAATTTAGGAATTGGCTGTCTGACACATGCAAAATGCAAGAACAAGATTATCCTTCTTCTTGAAAAAAGTTTCAATTTCATATAAAGTACATGCATCACAAAAAATCAACTATTTACATGTATTTCTTGCTTTCACTGCTCGCCGGTGGAATAATAATATATTACTACTAAAACTTGTACAATGTAAGAGTTGTCTTCCCTATGTATAAGGCAAACCGATGAGAAACAAAAGTAGAAACGAAGCATGATCTTGTTGAAAGAAATAGGAAATTCTGGTAATTATAATAAGAATTTTTGGAAATTACCAGTGATAATAAACTTAGAGTTACACTTGAACTACATGTAACCGCTCTTTTATCAAATATATTGAACATAGATTTTAAGTATACTTAATTTTAAACACGATGCATGGTCTTAACGTCTTTCTAGATTCCAAATGAGTTAATTTTAAAACACTGTTCCGGGTTTAGGTCGTGGAAATAAAATGTAATGTAAAGTATACCCCTTTTAGTAAATATAAACAGTTTTTGCTGTTTATAGAACACATTAATCTCATAGAAATGAAAATTATTAGCTTCACATGCATATGCATCTTATGTATAAAAAAATCATTATCAATTCATCACTACATAAACAATAAAATAATTCAACATTCATCTGCTGACTATAAATTTTGAACAGAAGTATCGTTCAGGACCTTCATTCTTATAATTATTATTATTGACCAACATGTTAAATTACATGTATGTTCTATGTTTGACAGCTTAATTTTACGTCTTAAATATATTAAGGAAAATGATTTTTAGCTCGCCGGGACGAAAAAGTCCAGAGAGCTAATGCCATACCCTCGGCGTCGTCGTTGTCGTCATCCGTAGACAAAACTTTAACCTGGGCTATATCATTTGAACTATAAGGGGTAGGGCTTTGATATTTCACATGTAGATAAGATACCTTGTGACTAGACCTTTCATTTGAGACTTTGACCTAGTGACCTTGACCTTGGACTTTGACCTACTTTTCAAAAACTTTAACCTGGTTTCTGACAAAAACCTGTATAGGCGAGCTATGTTATCTTTGATTACCCTAATTTTTTTTTTTTTTTGGGGCAGTTGCGAGTTGCCAGATGACCGAAATGACACTTATCTAAAGGCTTTAAAGGAGTATGTCACACCAACTACACAGCTAGCCCTTTGTGTCTTACCCACTAACCGGAAAGATCGCTATGATGCAATCAAGAAACTGTGCTGTGTAGATCACCCAGGTATGTGAAAATTTTAATACTCTCAGCCTCTATCAAAAAAAAAAAAAATAAATTCTGGGCTTCTCATTTGACAAAAATGCAAAGTTAACGGTTCATTCAACCATGTCAACCACATACCTCTGAATTTTTACAAAATTTTTCAGATGCTACACACTTGTTTCTCTATTCATCTGTAAAAAATGTTTCGTTTTTTTTTGCCATGGCTTGGATGTACATGTACAATGTGTATAATTTCATACCCATCTAAATGCTACACATTTGTTTCTCCATTCAGCAGAAAAGAAATATTTTGTCTTACAATAGATTGGACATACATGTACAATGTCTGTAATTTCATGGAGAAAATAAGTATTGTTATGGGTATGCAACAAATAGCATGTGCATTTATCGTACATGTAATTCGTGTTTGCACATTAATGCGTGTTCATGCAATAAATGCACTTGCTGTGTATTGCATACTCGTAACAATACACAAATTGACATTTATTCTGTATGTATGCACCACAATTGTCTGTTTCATTCTTGTTTTCTGGAAGTAGCATTTATCTAGGTGAAGTTAAAATTCAGGTTCTCCCCTGGTTCAGTTTGCAAGTTCAAACAGCCTTCATGGCATTTTTTTCTAAGATCTTATGCATTGTGACATCATGAGCGTTTTCATGCAAAATACAAACATGTTCCTTTCAATAGTTTAATCTCGGGGAATTACATGTACATTGGATGTGCAAATAAACCCATCTGAATGCTACACGCTTGTTTCTTCATTCAGCAGAAAAGAAATGTTCTGTCTTGCAATACAGAGATATTTTTGGGACCGTTATTTAGCCCCATTCACAACGAAAAATGGTATCTTTTTTTCCCAATTGTGGCTCTAAAATTTCCCAATCACATACATGCATAGATGGAATTATCACCGAAATTAGTGAAAGGAGTGGGTCCACGAACCCCTTATAACGGCCCTGCAATTTTTCCTTAAACTTAATAAGAAACACTTGTGATATTACATACATGTACAATTTAAAGAAATGTTTCCCAATTTAATGAAAGGAACATATCACCAGCCAAATCATCATAGGCAGTCTTGTGATGTCATTTTGATGTTGTTGACAAAACATGGTAAAAAATGCTCAAATATGTATCTTTAGTGGAGAATTTCGATGTGGCCACATGTGTCGAGAAACATAAAACTTTTATGATAAGAGGATATATTGATTATCTTTCATTTGTAATTTTTTCATGTTTCTCAATGCATGTGGCCAATGCTAATTTTGAATAAACATGTAGGTTTTGCAGCAATTTCATGGAAAATTGCGGTTTTTTTTAGTTTCCAGAGGGCTTAAAGCTAGTGATAAATGCATTATTTACAAAATCTCAACGCATAATTGAATAAAGAACTTTAAAAAGTTTCAAATCACACAAAATAATCAATTTATTCTAATGTTAAGAAACGGGCAATTTAGGGGCTATGTGGTCCTACCCCTTTACTGGTTCAATAGTAGCAAATTTACTCATTGTTTGCCATATTGTTGTAAGCATAAGAAATTAAATCATATTTAAAGGAAAATTATTTGATTAAACATTCAATTCTGAACTTTTGATTATTTACTCTTTTATTTTACTTTTATACATGTATTAGTACTACCCAAAATATTCCCAAACATCGTTAATTTCTCCAATTGCACGGGCCCCGACCACATTCCGAAATAACTGAAGAAAATCACTGCAATAGATTGTACGTACATGTAGATATAAAATGTCTAATTTTAGTCCCATTTCAATGCTACATGTACATACTTGTTTCTGCAATCGCAGAAAAGAAATGTTAAGTCTTTCTACCAATAGGATTTAAAAAATTTAGATGAATTAAATCTGAATTTCAGTCCCATCTCAGTGTGTTGTACAGAGAACTTTGTCTAAGAAGCAGATGTTGATGTCAGTGGCCACAAAGATTGCCATACAGCTGAACTGTAAACTTGGTGGAGAGGTCTGGGCCCTCGAGATACCGGTGAGTTCATTTTTGTACACCTGCTAATATAGTGAAAATTATTCTTAAGTTATAGTGTGTGACAAGTTACAATAAACCAATATAAACATACATGTACAGTATATACAATTTATGTGCTCGTGTACATGTATGTACATGTATATTATGTATAAGGCCTTTACCCAGTTCCAAATTCTGGAAGTTGCATGTGTGTCTCTTATACATGTACTTAACGTATCCAATGTAAAAATGAAGATCTTGCGGACGTCTCGTCCATTTAAACAGTGTTAAAATTATCTCGGTAATCTTCGGCAGTGTCTCGATAGTTTCCGTGGCTTGAGTGACGGTCGGCATGCTGACCTTTCATGATAGAAACCATTATTATTATGTTGTATAAGTTATATTTAGGTAAAAGTATGCTATGATCTAACTATATAATACGCTTGATATTTATTTGTACAACGGATACCTTAAATGCAAATCTTAATCATTTATAAATGCCACTGCGATCAAAGATTTGGGGATCTAGTCTGTTTGTCCATTTGTTTTGTCTGGATGTTTGTGAAATTGCTTCGCATTAATCTCTCTTCATCAGTATATTGATCACTTTGACACTGTTGTGAAATTATTCCCATTAGTACATGTACATTGTCTGTATTGACAGTCTTGTTTATCACTTGGTTTAAATGGTCTGTTGTAGCTAAAGGGACTGATGGTTGTAGGTGTAGACACATATCACGACTCAGCTAAGAAAGGACGATCCGTGGGTGGTGTCATAGCCTCACTGAACCAGAGCTTAACACGTTACTACTCGAGGTGCACCTTCCAACATAGCATGCAGGAACTTCTGGATGGACTTAAAGTCTGTATGAAAGGTGAGAAATTGACTCGTGAGAAATGAAGGACTTTGAAATACAAGTTTGTTGTGTAGTGGATTTTATGGAATTCTAAAAATAATAGTCTACATATAGGACAATTCAAGTGTTTCTTTTTTCGGAATTTTGTCATTTTGTACATAACTTGTACATGCAGGGATATACATATAGAATTGTTGAAAATGGAGGGGTTGGCTAATGGGTTGTGGGGGGGGTTAAAAAAATATGTTAAAAAATAGGGAAACACTCCAAGCACAGTAAGGATATAGAAGAAAATGAAGGGGTTGGCTAATGGGTTGGGGTTAAAAAAAATGTTTAAAATTGGAAAATACTCTCAAGCATAGTAAGGATATACATTTAGTAGAATTTCCAAAAATGGAGGGGTTGGTGTATGGGCTATGGGTTAAAAAAAAATATTACAAATGAGGAAAATACTCCAAGCATAGTAGTAATCAAAGTCCAGGGGCAAGTTGGGAATTACAGTACAAATTTTTGACTTTGCAAGATATAAGTTTATTACTTCCTTTTCCTCTGAAACAACTGATTTTGTCCATTGTGATACAGGTGCTCTGGAGAAGTACCATGAGGTCAACAACGCCCTACCAGAGAGGATTATTGTTTTCCGTGATGGTGTTGGAGATGGACAGCTTCCAGCAGTGGTAGAGCACGAGGTACCCCAGCTTATGGAGTGTATCAGGAAGGCTGGAGGGACACAATACAAGTATGTATATGTCATAGTACATTATATTGTATATTTCATTTTATTACATCTGTAGCAAAGTATTTAACAATGCTCCAAGTAGCATTCAAGATTTAGTTGGTAAAAAGCTACATGTACTTTGCTTTTTATTGCCATTTCCAAAATTTGCATGTGTTATTGTCGTAGCAAAGTTACCTGACTGGGCGGAGCTAATTCAATCAAGCGAATGAGACGAATCATTTAAATTTTAGGATAGATAGACTATGAATTGCATGTTGTAGTAAATAGAGTAAATACTCATTACCCGTTATTTTAATAGCTTGTATCACCTGTTTAGAAGTAAACTCTTCTGATGACCAGGCAAAAATATGCCCTGCCCAGTCAGGTCAGTTTGCCATGACGGTACCATGCCAGAAAAAAAATTGTATTGACAGGTTAATTTCCATCCAAGACCATATTCAGCAGAAAGAATGGATACCAAACATGTTTGTTTTTACAATGTGATCTAAAACACGTGTATTTCCTTTTCATCCATTGCTTTCTCCGTTAATTTTTCAGTCCTAAAGTAGCTATGGTGGTTGTAAAGAAGAGAATCAACACCAGATTCTTCGCCAAGCATGGACCTAATCTCGCCAACCCACCCCCTGGTACCGTTATTGACACTGTAGTCACCAAACCGGAGTGGTAAGTATTGATACCTCCTTTAATTATATTTTCATCAAAATCATATGTCTAGCTGACTACACATGTATGCTGTTCTCTTATTATGGAAACGGTTTATAATAGTGCTTTAATTCAAACCAAACAAAAGTTGCTGCTTTGTGTCTTTGTAATTGATATGCATCTTTCTTTGACATGTAGTGTTGAACCTTGCTTTTTGAATAATTAAAGTCTTTTGTAGAATTAGAATGAAAAATGTAGATTTGGTAGAAAAGTTTGTTCATTTGAATAGGATTATCTTATAACTATGACATTTACAGGTACGATTTCTTCCTGGTGTCCCAGTCTGTACGTCAGGGTACGGTAACGCCCACACACTACAATGTTATCTGGGATACATCGGGACTGAAGCCAGATCACATGCAGAGATTGGCCTACAAGCTGTGTCATCTGTACTACAACTGGCCGGTAAGGTTTCTCTTAATACCATCTCTTATCTGGTACAGTTGGATACTGTATATAATCCTGTCTCTTAATCTGATACAATTGGTACTGGTACACAATCTGGATTTAAAAGGTCATCAAAATTTTGAACTTAATTTTTTTAACGATCTGTGCAGTCTTTAATTAAGTAACCTGACATTTTGCTTGTTGACTTTAAGGTAGATAATTTTGATGATGAGATAAACTGCGATCATTAGTTGCTTCTTGCTGTAGTTGTGGCTCAACATGGTTGTTTTGTACGTATATTGGACACCCATGTGCATGTAACATGTGCATTGTATATCACCTGTTATTCACATTTGTATTACACATGCACCATTCTTTCCTCAGGGAACCATCCGAGTACCTGCACCGTGCCAATATGCACATAAACTTGCCTTCTTGGTCGGTCAGTCCATTCACAAGGATCCGTCCCTAGCTCTGTGTGACAGGTTGTATTTCCTATAGAGACGTGATTGGAACTCAGAAGTGACGTGTAAAAACGCGAGATAGAAGAAAGTGGGCATATAGAAAATGGGCATATATGAAAAGGTATCGAGGACAGATATTTTCAAGGAAAGAGATGATGTAGGGGATAAAAAATCAGATGGACGTGTACAGTGATATTGGACTGTAGAAACCCGCCGATAATTGAGCGAGAATCAAAGGTGCTAAAAAGTCGAGAGGAGACTGAAAGAAAATTGTGGAAGGAAGGATGGATGTATATTTTGTTAAGTAGTGATTAGTAAAAACCTTGTTTGTTGTCAGTCAGACACTGATTGTAATACACGTATGGTTAAGTTTTGTTGGGAATGAGTCTAAAGAGGTTGACTGTTTTATCATAATACTCTTTTTTGTTTTATGTATACATATGTTTTCTGCTGATGCTTAGGTAAAGTGCGGCAGATTTAGTATGCGATTGTGATGTATAGATGTTGAAAATATACTATGCATGTATTGATGAATGAAGTACATGTATTTGTTAAACGATGGCAAGAAAATATCAAATTTGATTTTGGATGCGATCAGAAAAAAAAATTGAAAAATACATGTATAGTGGATGGATAAAAAGATATCGGATGAAAAGTTATACCTAAATGGAGGAAATAAAAAAAATTTGTGATAAACAGTAAAAAAAAATATAAAAGAGATGAAAATGAGAAAGTAATGAAAAGATACCAGAGAGGATGAATGTAAATAATTGTGAAAAATTGAATACCTAATCTTTGAAGAGTTAAAAAAAAATTGGGTAGAATTGTCTAGTCTATTACAGAGCTACATAATTGTAGAATTCCTCATGGGGAAGAATCTGTAGGAAATATTACGTACATGAACTGTAATTCATTATTATAGTATTATGTAAATGTAGTCCTGTAGCAAGTCTGTATTCGGAAATCTTGTGTCAAGTAGCTCTGATTATAAGTGAGAAGTCATAACAAAAAACTGTATGAGAGTGCAGACACCGGCAAATAAAGACTTGCGGTAAATTGCAAACACACCACTGTGTTCAAAACCCTGTTTAAATTGTCTTTCAATTGTTACATGCATGTTCATGTATGAGACTTTCATTTTCCATAAAAATCATTTTCCATAAAAATCATTGAATCATTCCATTTCTCCCTGCCTTTATCTGCAACTTGTCACTGCCATTCATCACGACTTTATCATGAACATTTGTTGAACAAACCTGTACGTTTATTTTATAATCAAATGTATGAAAAAAAAACCAAAAAAAGTTGAATAAAGAATCTCATATTAAAACTTTGTGTTTGTGACTGTGAATGGGGCTTTGATTTCTTACGAAAATTGAGTTCTCCAATGACTTGTATCTTTCAACTCTTGCTCTTGTAGAATGCTGACATTTGAGAAGGTTGAATGAAGAGGTAAAGCTAAAGAATCAAAATCAAACATTGTATTCCCATAAGCAATCAATAGACTATTTTCACATTACTGCAGTAGACTTGAATTTTATACAAGTCAAGACCCAACATGACAACATTTGACGTAACTTTTAACTATGACGTCATAACAGATCTATGGCGTCATAATAAAAAAAATATGATAAAAAGTGTGATGTCGGGTCGGAGTGTCTAAAATGCAAGTCTAAGGGTAATATGAAAATGGTCTATTGCCACAATAATTTTTGCAGTGTAAAGTTCTTCTTATAGGAAATATTTGATGTATACTTTGACTTTTTTATTGTCGTTGAAATTGTCTTGACGTGTGCTGTGATTTTAGGTCTCGGGGATTCTGTTAATGGATTTCCCAATTTTCATTACCCATTGAATAACTTGATGTGGAAATTTGGAAGTATTCTTCAACTTATTCACCATCTTGGAAGTTGTCTAAAAAAAACCCAAAAAAAATAAACCCATACAACTCCTGTTTTAGATGGGGGCTGTTTTTAGCCCAATCCATACATAGTCCTTTGGATGAAGTCATGCATTGTATATCACGTCTGGCTGAAACTTTCCACTTGGCTGACCAGGTCATCAAGTATGGTCAGGTAACAGGAGTAATAAAATAACATGGTGTTTGTGAAGCATGGACGCCCCTGTTGTCATCTTTATCTGTAAAAAGTATGTCATACGCTGAGGTCAAGGTCAAACTTGGGGTATCAATGGGAAGGTCTTGCCAAAAGGAAAAATGTGAAAGATAGGTCAATATCACCTATGGTCAAGGTTTAAAGTTTTTGGTATCCATGGAAATATCACTAGGAAATTGGAATGCATATGTGAAATATGAAAGATCTACCATGCAAAAGTTGTGGCCAAGGTTAAAGTTTTGCAAAAAGCTTTAAGCAGGTTAAAGTGCCTACACATTACAGGATGTTTTAAGTCCATCATATAACAAATGAATCAATTTGCGATTGCATAATTAATTTGCAAAAATTCCTGCGTTTTAACCCCGTATTTTGTGATTTTAGTGTCCATTTACACCTGCAGCGGAAGATAGCCGAGCGTCTTATCGTTAAATCTTGCTGCTGACCACATGTGTGGTGAAATCGTCATGAGTGAAACAAATAGCATTTCAGATAGTAGTACAAAACATAGATGAACAGTGAATTTAACAGAATATTCTACAAAAAAGAATTGAAATAATGATAATTATTGTCCCATTTACTATGTAGTGTTTTGTACACTATTACAATTCAAGAAAATTAAAAGGGGATGTTAAAAATACAATTAGATAATAGACATTTGGAGGTAAATAGACAGACATATTCACGAGTTTATTTTCAGAGCCTATTCCCCTACATTTTATATATCAGACTTGATTAGAAATACAGCATTTCATATGCTCACATGGCATTTTAATTTCAACCCCACCGACAGTCGAATAAGAGATATATATACATGTTTACGGCGCATGATTAGGTAGTTTGTTTGTTTGTTTGTTTGTTTTCTTGTTTTGTTTTGTGTTTTTTGTTTTGTTTTTGTTTTGTTTTTGTTCTTGTTTGTTTTTTCTTTCTTTGTTTCTTTTTTGCATTTAATACGCATGTAAGAATAAGAGCAATGAGAGGTCAAAATTGCTTTGGCCCGAGATACGGGCATAGGAAAAGTGGGAATACGATCAGTCCGATTGTAAGCACCATGTTGGGGGGGGGGGGAGGGTATGTTTAAAATAGCTTGCCTAGTATTTTCAACATTTCAAACATTTCGCACTTTTCTATTTCTGTATCTTAAAAACTACGAAAGTTCGGCATGTTATATCAGCCTGATAATAAGAAAGTGCGCAGCTCGAACGTTTGTAACCCCCTTTCCTTCCATTCCAACCATCTTATTTTCTTCGTTAGGAACTGATATATCAATAGGATAAATTGAAAACAGAAGAAAAAGAAAGACAGTTAAAAAAAACCCCAGAAAAATGAAGAAAATAGATGTCTCGATATCCTCCAGGGTCAAAATAATATTTCCGAATATAACATTCTTTTGGTCTGAAGAATTCTGTCTTTATCCCTTGTTTGTTACTCTCGGATTTTAAACACACATTTCACACTTTAAAGAATTTTTTTTTCATACAAATATTGACTAAATAGAAATTATTTCCCTGTGATTACTATAATATACTCATAATAGGAGCCTGTACTGTATGTATGCTTGATAAGTCTTTGTTAAGAAGTCCTTGTAAATGCCTATATAAATTATTTCTTTTCGTGCTCTGTATTCAAAATATATGTTTTTGTAATCCCTATCCATTTTTCTCTATTGTAAGTCATTAATTAATCTAAAAATCTGTTCAAAAGTTTCTCCTTCTTTCTCTTTCTCTGTATCATTTATCAACGACCAGGCTATTCGTTTCACTTTGTACGTCTGACCACAGAGAGCGCCGGAGACCGGCGATCACAGGTGGTCAAAAGTTAATCAGATAAGATGGTGCAAGTAACTCATTAAATCTTCACCGCAGAAATATCGCGTTTTCGGGAAAAGATGTGTTTCATTAATACCAAGTAGTAGAAAAAATATGATTTTGCAATGTTGAGGCACTTTAAGGTCAAACATTTTAGCTGCAACCATGAAAAGGGCTCGAGGAATATGCAATAAATATGAAAGCCCTATCACCATTCAAAATCTATATAATCATATGGCCAAGGTTGAAGTTTATGCTGACAAACATACCAAAAACTATGCCCCTGAATATGGGGGGCTTTAAAAGTAGATCTTTAACATCGGCATGATACTATACATCAGATGCTGCAACTGACCTAGATTTTCGAAGATGAAGTGCTCTAATGGCCGATTTTAACATGTTTAAGGTTAGACTGCAACACTGATCTTTCATTCTGACCGTGCTACCCCATTTTGTTGAAAGGAGAAACATTGAACGGTATTTGGGATTTTCGTAATACAGAGTTACTTCCCGTTGGGGACGGTATGCGACATGAACCCATTGTGATGTTATCAAATTCTATGGACACTTACGTTAAATGCAGGGAAAGTGCGCTACAGAACCGATGTTTCCATAAAAATTTTATTACCTAATTATGCTTTTACTTCAGATACCGTCCCAAATCGAACACAAACGAAAAGACGGAATATGGCATTGCTGCCAAGTTTATGTTATGTATGTTTCTGGATACTTGTGAGAATCGTAGAGATGAAGCAATCATTAGAAATGATCACTATCAATTTTCAAGTTCAAAGGTTAAGGACATAGCATTGTAGAGGAAACAATCATAATGTTTCCTATTCAGAAAGGTTCTAAGATTAAGGGTCAAAGTTACCATTGACTTTGGCTTCAAACCCTTGTGAACGGCATAGTTGAGGAAGCACTCGTAGAATATTATAACCTTTCACATATGTTCACCAATGGCCAAGGATGAACTTGTGTGTCTGTCAAGGTCATTTAGTGTGAGGAATTGCTCCAGTTATGATACATATTCAGACTTGGTTTCCCACACAGACCGACACCTAAACATGGTGAAACCAGTATATCCCCCCTCAACTTAGTAGCAAGAAATTGTAAAAATCCAGCAATATTTCCTATCAACAAGGTCTTCAATTCCATTAAGGCATTAATAATGTTTGCTATTGTGAATTTCATTTAGGGAATAACAAGTTTCTGACGTTATGTTTGCTGATGGTAAATGCTGATTATACGGTCACAAACTGAGTTTTTCTGGCAACGCGTTAGCATCTGCACAGTAAAATCAGCATTCAGTGTCTACAAACATAATGTCAGTATCCAGTTATTCCCATTCTAATGCAATCTATATTTTTGTGATTATAAAGCAAAATGTGACGTTAGCAACATCAAAGCCTTGTATGTTCTCGTTTTACAGCCGTAACTAGGGAGCAAACAACCAAAGAAATTTGACGTTATAGTGACATTGCATTAGAATTACATAGTACTAGAGTATCATTCAGAATCATTCAACTTGAAGGTATGTTTATATAGCAGTCCTGATAAATGATCAACATTGATAATAAGATAACCAACATTCTAATGTAACAAATTTATTAAAAGTTGTATTGCTTCTATGAACAAACATACAGCGTTAAAGCACTATCAAATATAACAGGACAGGTAAATGCATGAAAAAACATTTACTATCTTGAAAGTTTAAAGCATTAGAAAATAATTGTTTTCCTAATTTTATTCTGTTGTCATGGAAACCAAAGACCTTGTCATATAAAATAAGGTGTTCAGCTTATTTCTTGTCTACCTGGGGTGCGTTCAGGAATATAGCAGCTGCAAGCACTACAAAGTTCTTCGAAGTGCTATGAAGCCTAAAAATTCCATGCTTACTCACTATGTCAAATGATTGATAAATGTATTAAATTATATATCATATATTTTTCAAATTCTGATATAATTATCATGGAAATTTACTTATTTTTCGTAAGTATGCAGGTGAGAATAAATTTACTCAATAATTTTCCGTCTTTCTGAATTTTTTTTTATTTGCAACTTGTAAGCATTTATGCTCAAAGTTTGCAAAGCCTTCAGGTAGAGTAAGCCGCTCAAAATTATAGCCACTTGTTAAGCGGCCACGTTCCTGAACGCACCCCATGAAATAATATGCCTGTTCCTCGTCTTATATAGCATGGTCACTATATTCATATATTACATGGTCACTATATTTATATACTATATGTAAACACATCACCGAGAAAAAAATTACAATAGAGCATAGATTAAGATGCTATGGCAAGATGGGCACACACATACTTACATTATATCTTTGTATTGTGAACTGACGGGGCGTGGCTAAATAACATTATCTTTTTGTATTATTCGCCTTACTTTCTGTTAATTCTGTCTAATTGTTACTATAACAATACATCAAGAGCCAGTGGTTGGGAGAGAGAGAGAGGGGGGTTGCATCCCTCTAATTTCCAAAAGAAACAATAACCATCACTTAAGAATTGAGATGAGAACCCTATAATGTACCAGAAGAATGTCTTTCTAAATAGATCTGTACTCCTTAGTACTCCTTATTATAACAATTTTTAAAAAAGTTTAATAAAGTGGAGAGGCATAGACCCTTGTAACTTTTAAAATATGCTGTAAACCGTCATTTATTTGCAAGTGTCTTATTTTCGCCATATTCGCGAGATCCTTTGATTCGTGAAAATAAAATGCCACGAACATGTCCCAGCACATGTACAGAAAGATATGTTTATATGTCACCAAAATAAAACGTAGCGAACCAGTCACCTCACTCCTGTTCGTGAAATTATAATGCTACAAATAAAAGACGGTTTACTGTAAGTTTGAGACATTTGAGACTTAAACTGTTTTGTTTTTGGGGAATAAGGTACGAACTGTGACAAATAGAAAGAATTGCTGGACAAACTTTTTGTTGAAGTTTATTTTAGATCTTGACCTTCCTATACTGTCTTTACTTTACTGCTAAGCTTTTTGTTCAACAAAACAGTGTAATGTAACGTCACAATATCTTAAAGGTTTGAACCCCCTCTATTTAAACATACATGTATGTGTGACATTTCAAGAACAGTTCACTTGTCTATATATTTCTATATACTGCAGAATCTGATCTAGACATCCAGGCTGTAGTGTTTTCAACATTACATCACAAATCAAAGCTGTGTGTGAAGCCATATGATGTCAGCATGGCCGTTAAGAGCTTCTTTTTCATAGACAATGGATAAGTCACGTCTAGTTCCTAATAGAAATCAGCCTTTTGAAGCTATAAATAATCAATAAATATAACTATACAAGCTTCAATATTGAAGATATGACATTTCGTTGTCATTGGGTTTCCTATCTAAATATCGCTCTTGGAAACAAGTTAAATATACTGTTGACAGAGATTTATCTTTCTTTGGTCAGACGTATTTTGAAATTTCATTCACCAAGTGTGACAGTATTTGGCGTTTTATCGAAAAATTATGGTCACTTTAGGAACTTACTTATATAAACACTGAAATCAAATTTCTGACATAAACTTAACACTTTAAAGCAAAAAAAAAAAAGAAAAGCCTTAATGTTCAGGTTCTGCGACATAGAAACTGGTTATCATTTAGTTGGCAACCAATTGATTTTTATTTTATTTTATTCAAAATTCAAGGAAGCTACAACAAATGTATTTTTAAATCAGGATTAATGTTTTTACGCTCTTGGTGCAACATCGTCATCATAATGATACCTATCAGAGTAAAACATCTTGAGCTTTGTGGTGCACAAGGCCGGTACTTTTCTGAAGTGCATGCGGACGACAGGTTGTTAATCCTCTACCATGATAGGTTACTGCAGCCTGTTTCACAAAAATTCCTCCGCATAATTTCGGGAATTCATAACTTTTGATTGCTTCTTTCCACTTTATTTAGCGAAGTTATGTTTAATATGTAGAAATGATATAAGAAAACAAAATGTTATGATCGCTGAGCGATATAAGTCCCCTACCGGCGGCATATATTTATGTCCTGCAACTCTGCCTATGAATTACTCTTCAATTAAACATGAGTTTTAATTAAACTTACTGTCTGTGCAGCTCAGTTCTGAGGTTTTATCTGCTTTATCGATTCGAAAAAGAGGTCAAGCGTGACAAAAGTTGAACTTGCTCTGTAACTATCCAAGACTAAGCTGAGTATCAAATTTTACGTGAATATCACTTTTTGTTGCAGAAAAAAGTCTGGAAAACTGACAAAACTGAATTGTGCAAGTCATCAAGGGGCATAACTCCTCGAAAAATAGGTCAAGCGTGACAAAAGTCGAACTTGCCCTGTAACTATCCAAGACTAAGCTGAGTATCAAATTTCACCTGAATATCTCTTTTTGTTGCAGGAAAAAGTCCGGAAAACTGACAAAAATTGAATTTTCCAAGTCATCAAGGGACATAACTCCTCGAAAAATGGGTCAAGCGTGACGAAAGTTAAACTTGCTCTGTAACTATCCAAGACCAAGCTATGTATCAAATTTTCAACTGAATATTTCCATATGTCGCAAACAGAAGTCCGGAAAACTGACAAAAACTGAATTTTCCAAGTCATCAAGGGACATAACTCCTCAAAAAAAGGTTAAGGGTGACGACTGTCAAACTTGCTCTGTAACTATCCAAGACCAAGCTGTGTATTAAATTTCATCTGAATATCTCCATCTGTTGCAGAAAAAAGTCCGGAAAACTGAAAAAAAAAACTGAATTTTCCAAACATCAAGGGGCATAACTCCTCGAAGAATAGGTCAAGCATGACGAAAGTTAAACTTGCTCTGTAACTATCCAAGACCAAGCTGTGTATCAAATTTCATCTGAATATCACCATCCGTTGCAGAAAAAAGTCCGGAAAACTGACAAAAACTTAATTTTCAAAGTCATCAAGGGGCATAACTCCTCCAAAAAATAGGTTAAGCGTGACGAAAGTCGAACTTGCTCTGTAACTATCCAAGACCAAGCTGTGTATCAAATTTCATCTGAATATCTCCATCCGTTGCAGAAAAAAGTCCGGAAAACTGACAAAAACTGAATTTTCAAATTCATCAAGGGGCATAACTCCTCCGAAAAATAGGTTAAACGTGATGAAAGTCATACTTGCTCTGTAACTATCCAAGACCAAGCTGTGTATCAAATTTCATCTGAATATCTCTATCTGTTGCAGAAAAAAGTCCGGAAAACTGACCAAAACAGAATTTTTCCAAGGCATCAAGGGGCATAACTCCTCCAAAAATAGGTCAAGCGTGACAAAAGTCAAACTTGCTCTGTAACTATCCAAGACCAAGCTGTGTATCAAATTTCATCTGAATATCGCCATCCGTTGCAGAAAAAAGTCCGGAAAACTGACAAAAACTTAACTTTCAAAGTCATCAAGGGGCATAACTCCACGAAAAATAGGTTAAGCGTGACGAAAGTCAAACTTGCTCTGTAACTATCCAAGACCAAGCTGTGTATCAAATTTCATCTCAATATCTCCATCCGTTGCAGAAAAAAGTCCGGAAAACTGATATTCGGACAGACGGACAGACAGACGGACAGACTGACGGACGGACGGACGGACGGACAGACAGACCGAGAGGAAACTAAGAGTCCCCTTCGGCGTTGCCGGTAGGGGACTAATAATACAATCTAGATAGAAAAACTTTACAACATTTTATTCCATGATGAAAGTTACGAAAATTCTTGAGTTTTTTCGTAAGAACTTTTGTGAAATTGGGCTCCAGTCTATTTCAGATTAACCTAGATTCCCAGG
Source organism: Pinctada imbricata (assembly GCA_033119305.1). Taxonomy (NCBI): domain Eukaryota; kingdom Metazoa; phylum Mollusca; class Bivalvia; order Pterioida; family Pteriidae; genus Pinctada; species Pinctada imbricata. Next base: position 35,811,862 of record VSWD01000013.1, read on the forward strand.
AGTGCTTAGTACTCATTTTTTAGTAGTGCTCATTGCCCTAAGTCAACACAGCTGTGTAGACTTAGAGCAATAAGGGTAAAGTGACTTGTTAAAGGAACACAGCCATGGCCAGGGGAGGATTCTACCACTGATCCATTACCCATATCAGGCTTCATGTTGTGCAGAAATACCAATTACATAAACAATAGGCTGATTTCACTTTAGAACAGTGCCCAGTTTCACATCAACTTTCAGGATTTTCGTAACTTTCATTATTAGATAAAATGTTCAAAATTTTTGTTTCTTATTTAGATTGTTTTATGTTTCCTTATGTCATTTCTACATACTAAATTTAGAAACCAAACATTGCAATATTTTGTTTCTAAATAGAATTATGCAATCAAAATTAAATTTAAAGGAATACACATGTCAAATATGAAAGCCCCATCACTTGCCATACAAAAGTTATGCGCAATGTCAAATTTTTGAAAAGTATGTCAAAGGTCAATGTCACGATCAAAAGGTAAAAAAAATTTGGTATCAATGGAAGTCTTGTCACAAGGAATAAACAATTATGCCCAATGTAAGAGTTTTGGAAAAGAAGGTAAAAGGTCAAGGTCAAGGTCATGAGGTCAAAAATTTTGGTATCAATGGAAAAGGTCCTGTCACAAGGAATACACATGTCAAATATGAAATCCCTATACTAACCATTCAAAAGTCAAGTCCAATGTTAAAAGTTTTTTTAAAGTAGGTCAAAGGTCAAGGTCATGAGGTCAACATTTTTTGTATCAATGGAAAGGTCTTGTCACAAGGAATACACATGTGAAATATGAAAGCCCTATCACTTACCATTCAATAGTTACGCCCAATGTTAATTTTTTTTAAAGTAGGTCAAAGGTCAAGGACACAAGGTCAAATTTTTTGGAATCAATGGAAAGGTCTTGTTACAAGGAATACACATGTGAAATATCAAAGCCCTATCACTTCCCATTCAAAAGTCATGTCCAATGTTAAAATTCTTTTTAAAGTAGGTCAAAAGTCAAGGTCATGAGGTCAACATTTTTTGTATCAATGGAAAGGTCTTGTCACAAGGAATACACATGTGAAATATGAAAGCCCTATCACTTACCATTCAAAAGTTACGCCCAATGTTAATTTTTTTTTAAAGTAGGTCAAATGTCAAGGACACAAGGTCAAATTTTTTGGTCTTGTTACAAGGAATACACATGTGAAATATCAAAGCCCTATCACTTCCCATTCAAAAGTTATGTCCAATGTTAAAGTTTTTTCAGACAAACAGACAGACGGACAAACAGACGGACGGGCCAAAAACTATATGCCCCTGAATCTTTGGTTCCGGGGGCATAAAAAACCTACCAGTGTTACTTATTCTTGATGTCGGACTGGTCACTGACCAGATTTCCCCTATGTTTACTTTGGATGTGTCTCGAGATTTATCACTGTACCCTATGAAAAAGCCGTGACTTTGTTTGCTCTTTCTTCAGAGCTGCTATTATATTGGGATATGAGGAGTTAAGAGCTTTTTCATCAATGGTTCCTACAATGAATTCTAGTGGTTTTGTTCTTATTATAAATGTTGGATTCTAGATATACAGCAATTTCCATGCATTATGCTCTATGATAAATTTCAAGTTTATCCCCCAATTCTCGGTGCTTATCTCTAACGGAATCTTTGTGTGACATCACGCCAACATTGAGAATAATAGACATTAAGATACAGGTATTTGGGACGGGTAAAAGCTTCGAACATTGTAACATAAATAATGCCTGTGGTACTGCTACGAGTAGCTATATTTGGCACAGAGCAGGATTGAGCGTAGCTAAATCTATAAATATAAAACAGCGTTATAAATTTACATCAGAAAATGCGGGAAATCACATCAATAATTTACACAATAAGAACACTCCTCTAGGTATATAATTAAACTCTACAATGAAAAACTTAACATAAACAGTCTATTGGATACAATCTATTAAATAATAACATGAAAACAATTAAAGTACAAATTCATATTCAAAAACGTTTTAAAATTTTTCTATCCAATCTTGAACAGTTAATATTCACGATCATTTTACATGTATACTACATACATGTATACACCTACGTGTCATATCAAATTTTTGAAAGTAGGTAGCTATAATACATAACTAGGGAAATCCTATGATCTTTTCTACAGACAATATACAAACTGCTTTGACTGACAAGTTCTATTGTTTAAGAACAGGTAACTATGTCACTTGTTACATTTTATATCTTAAACATGCGACTTTGATGACCTAGAATGTATTTATTTTAACGCAAATTGCGTGTTGAGTTCATCATATTTCAGTATATTTAATTACAAATACATGTATACAATGGTGTTTGACCATCATGTATGTACAATATAGAGAGTTCATAAGTTTGAAAACCTTTTCTTTGCGTAAGTACTGTGTAAGTACATGATAAAGTTAAAACTTGTAATCAAAATTTGGAAACAAAAACATTTCATTACCCTAATATGAAGATTAAACTTTAAAAAGCATTGATACAGATTCGAGATCTTATGAAAATTTTGAATTCTCATTCTCAAAATTTTGCAAGTTTCAAACTTGTCGAGGGAACCACATTTGATATGTTTACTTACTAAGCTATCAAATAACAAGTAACATCTTTGTTCATGAAAGTACACGACATTCAAAGGTACGATGAAAGACTAGAAATTTACAATGCCCCTTTGATGTACAAGTATTCCATTCTTTCAAAACTTGAATATCCATTTATGAACTTTGTAGAAAAGTTTATTGCACACGTCATTAAATTCAATATTTCATTTTGTAAGTCAAAAAAAATTCTATGTATTGAAGCTGCATTAGATGGAGACATCAGATAAAATTATTTTTTACGGTCAGTTGTTGGTAAAAATCAGACAGAGAGCAAAAAAGGTTACATTGTATTAGATTATCAACATATACATCAATATACAAAGTCAAGCAAAACCTAAAATACAATGTATTAGCCGCCGAAAAAATTTACCGAAAAAAAATTGACAGTACTTATTCAATAAACTTTTACTGCTATTAAATGATCCCAACAACATTGATCGTGACTTGACAAAAATAGGAGGAAATGACAACAAGTAGATCCTGTTTTTTTGTTCAAAGGAAAAGAAAACCCTGCTTAAATGAGAAAACAGCTCGGCTCTTAATGTTCAATTTTATAAAATCATAGATTTCATATTGTGTATAATATGATTAAGATTGTTTTTAATAATATAAACCTTTGTTCTACACTATAAATATAATGTGAAAAAAAGGACTCGTTGCTTACAATCAGTGGATGAGACAATTTTGTAGAACGTAACTCATCTTTACATGAATATACATAAGTAACATACTGGGTACTATAGATAAAAATCAAATTTTGTTATATAGAAAAGTAAGAAGGATTACATAAAGCCGGAGACATCATCAATTGTAGAAAGGCAAGTTCTTAACTCAACAATACTGTGCAAGTTCTTATTTAAACGTGACCACATATAAGCAGAAAGACGGGAATCTGACAAACATACAAAAGCGAAATCATGACTTCAATTACCTTCACATGCCTTGTTTTCCATAATTATTCATTACAAATTTTGATATTACTAATTAGCAACAGCATGAATTTCGCCAAAATATGAGTCTCGCTAAAATAAGAAAATGCACGGCAATACATCAAAAGTAAACATACATGTACGGAACCCAATTTCTGACAAACATTTCAGTAGAGACAGTTAGAAAACCAACACTATATGTGTAGTTAGATAATCTAAAATAGTAAACAATAGTACATAAAAGACGCTAAATCTGACTAGAATAATAAAAATTTGTGCACCCGTTTTTTTTTGCCTAAAAGCAAATAATTGTACGAATTCAACTGTCACTGCGCAATGGCCTTCTCCAGTCTGTTAGCTTGGTTGGTCTTTTTTGCTGTGTCCCTTACGTAAGAGATAAGTCCATCTTTCTTTATATCACATGTTATCACCTGTGAAATAAAATATTCAGTCATTGTTAATATAGATAAGGTGTAAGAAATTAACTTGCATTAACAGGATTTTTCATTTTCTTTACAATGTTATAAATTTTTTAAAGCTTTTGTTTTGTTCTTTTAACTTTTGGGGGATGGATGGGGTCATGGGGATTATGGGGCAGTGGTCTTGGTAATAATGAATCTATGCATGAAATATCAAAGCCCTTTCCCTTACAGTTGAAGAGATATACACCATGCTAATTTGTCAAAAGTAGGTCAAAGTTTAAGCTCACTAGGTCAAAGGTCATGGTCTCAAATGAAACATCTTGTGATGAGAAATCTACCAGTGAAATTTTAAAGCACTATCTCATATAGTTGAATAGATATAGCCAAGGTTAAAGTTTTTGAAAAGTTATAGGTCTAAGTCCAACGTCAATTTCACTAGGCCAAAGGTCATGATCTAAAATGAAAAGTCTTGTTAAAAGGAATCTACATGTAAAATACCAAATCCCTACCTCTTATTGTTAAAGAGATACTGCCTAGGTTAAAGATTTTGAAAAGTAGGCCAAAGTCCAAGGTCAGGTCACTAGTTCATAATCATTGGTATTTACACATGAAATATTAAAGCCCCATTCCTTACATCTTTAATTTCTTCTCAAGACAATTGTACTTAATACCTAACTCCTTGTTATACATAAAACTTGGTCTCCGGTGAGATTCAAAGAGTATATACGACAATATCAAAATCTATATTTTATCATACTTTCATATACGAGTACTTCTGAGGGTAAAATCATTCAAACACATTAACAAGCACTTTAAAAATTGCTATTAATTTATTCAAAGTTTCGGCCTGGCAAGTCTCTGCCACGAAACTCACTAGAGACACAGTTTTGTAGATACGTGTATACTCCTTATAGATGTAAGTTAAGAGATAGTTTTGTATATGGACAACAACAAAGACCACACTGAGGGTATAACATAAGCTCGCAGGTCTTTTGTCCAGGCGAGCAAAAAGTAGACAATTAGGCCTTCAAAGAACAACCCACAATACCTGACTCCCTCTGGTTATTCCTAACACACCCTGTGTTTCTGTGTTTAGTGTCGTGGCAAACACGATACTCTGTAAGATACTTGTACAACATAGACAGACTGCTGTCTCCATATTGTATTGTATTGTATTGTATTGTATGCTAGTAGATCCCTCCTGTATAAGGAGAACCCCTATAGAAATAGGGTAGGAGGGTCCTTGGCATTCCCAGAAGGGATTAATGTTAGATTACTGTATCACTACCTAAGGTCCCGCCACCGTGTCCCACAACCCTGTGAAAATAACAATGGACATAACCAAAAAAAAAAGGGAAAGGAAAAACAATCACACACACAAAAAAAAAAAATAAATAAATATGGGCATATGTACAAGTGGGGAAAAAAAAGACCATGAGGGCGATACATTCACCAAGACATCACATTAATCCGTCCAGTGGAATGTCAGCAACCCAGCCGTGTTGGGTAGGGAAAAACTGAAGTACTTGAGGTAAAAAACCACCTACTGATCCCAGGGGAACGGCCCAAAACCCCTGGGCAGTCCATTTGGACCCCCAGTTGCACCGTCACCAGACAGAATGCCCCTCCGTGCAATCAATGCGATACTGTTCAGAATTTCCTCTGACCACGCAGACACCGTAATTCGACAAAGCCTAGACATATGGCTATAAAATGCCAGAATAACATTCTAAACGCATAGATGGTTGTGTCTGGAAGAAATCCATGTTGTTTTATCCAGGCAATGGACAAAAAGATGGCCAGTATCACAAAGATTGCACGGAGAAATTTTGGGCAAACTATCTACAATGGCAGAGCAACCGTTGTATCACACAGTAACTTACCTGGCCAGCCCTTGTGATTCCTAACACATCCCTGTGTTTAGTGTCGTGGCAAACACGGTACTCTGTGAGATCCTTGTACAACATAGACAGGCTGCTGTCTCAATATCACACAGTAACTTACCTGGCCAGCCCTGGTGATTCCTAACACACCCTGTGTTTAGTGTCGTAACAAACACGGTACTCTGTGAGATCCTTGTACAACATAGACAGGCTGCTGTCTCAATATCACACAGTAACTTACCTGGCCAGCCCTTGTGATTCCTAACACACCCTGTGTTTAGTGTCGTGGCAAACACGGTACTCTGTGAGATCCTTGTACAACATAGACACGCTGCTGTCTCAATATCACACAGTAACTTACCTGGCCAGCCCTTGTGATTCCTAACACACCCTGTGTTTAGTGTCGTGGCAAACATGGTACTCTGTGAGATCCTTGTACAACATAGACAGGCTGCTGTCTCAATATCACACAGTAACTGACCTGGCCAGCCCTGGTGATTCCTAACACACCATGTGTTTCTGTTTTTAGTGTCGTGACAAACACTTTAAGACTCTTTCATGGTCTTCTATGAAAGATACATCGGTTCCACCTGAGGGATCTCAAAATCAAGTAAAACCCGAGGATTGCCAAGGGTTTTGCAAAATTTTGAGACCCCGATGGTGGAAACGATGTATCTTTCATAGAAAAACATGAAAGAGTATTTTTCTCTCATATCTAAGGGTCAAAACAAAACTGAAAGAAAAGGGACGAAATTTGAAAATAATTCAAGTTGATCTAATCGCAAAAATATTGCGATATTCGAATTCAGCGCCTTTGAAAATGGTTTATTCTATTAGAATAAACTACGAATATTAGGCTTTTCAAAATAAAACGCAAGAGAACATTGAAAAACGATCTCAAAATCGAAGTTTTATGGCAATGTCGCCACTAGCTTGTTTGTTTTGCGGGCTGAAACCATGACGTCACAATAGTGTAAACAATCGAAACAATAGCGTCATGTGATATGTGATACAGCTGTCACGTGATATGTGATACAGAAGTAGCTCACACAGCTGTATTTCATGGGCCTACTCTGTAACACATACACGGGTATGAGAGAAAATATTACTCAATGAGATCTTAGTACAACATAGACAGGCTGCTGTCTCCATATCACACAGTAACTTACCTGACCATCCCTGATGATTCCTCACACACCCTGTGTTTCTGTGTTTAGTGTTGTGGCAAACACAATACTCTGTGAGATCCTAGAACTACATAGACAGGCTGCTGTCTCCATATCACACAGTGACTTATCTGGCCATCCCTGGTGATTCCTAACACACCCTGTGTTTCTGTGTTTTGTGTGGTGGCAAACACAATACTCCATGAGATCTTAGTACAGCATGGACAGGCTGCTGTCTTCATATCACATAGTGACTTACCTGGCCAGCCCTGGTGATTCCTAACACACCCTGTGTTTCTGTGTTTAGTGTCGATGCAAACACAATACTTCTTGAGATCCTAGTACAACATAGACAGGCTGCTGTCTCCATATCACACAGTGACTTACCTGGCCAGCCCTGGTGATTCCTAACACACCCTGTGTTTCTGTGTTTAGTGTCGATGCAAACACAATACTTCTTGAGATCTTAGTACAACATAGACAGGCTGCTGTCTCCATATCACACAGTGACTTACCTGGCCAGCCCTGGTGATTCCTAACACACCCTGTGTTTCTGTGTTTAGTGTCGATGCAAACACAATACTTCTTGAGATCCTTGTACAACAGAGACAGGCTGCTGTCTCCATATCACATAGGTATAAAAACCCGTACTTTGTTATTAGGAACAGTAACCCATACTCCCTCGATACCTGTAATACAACAGAAAGTTTTATTGTTTATTTTAGGATCTCAAATGATTATCTTTTTCATATCTACATGTATAACGGCACCGTGGTCTGGAAGTTAAAGTGTCGGGGCAGTGACTGAAGGGATGCCGGTTTGAACCATTATAGTACCATGGGTCATCCGACATGAATCCACTTACTTGGTACATGACATTGTATATTTAAAAAACGTCCTTGACTGAGTCTGTGTTGAATTAAAATGTATGTGGTGCTTTTTTTTTTTAAAGAAAAGAGAGACTTTCTATTTCATATGATATTTATGAAATAAGCCGTATAATTTTTAAATCATGCAGTCTTGGCAAATGAAATAGAAACATCATTTGACATTCTTTTCATCATATACGATATGTCCTAACAGACCACTTATAGCAGACAAAATGACATCAAATGCTGCAGGTACAAACTTATAGCACTCTTTTTTTTGTTATACATGTCTTAAGATGGAATCGGGTCTTTTAAACATTGACATCATAATGAAAAACAATAACAAAAGATGATGACTCTGTCACTCGGACATTTAGAGCTCTCAAACAACACAGGAAAAATGGTCTATTGATCAAAATAATGTCAAAATTCTATGATTTCAACTTCATTTTTGCTCATAATGTGCCAACATCACCATTTCTATATTGAAGTCATATTAAGTGATCTTCAGATTTTCATCAAGTGGCAATGAGTCCAGAGTGTTATGTAATGGGTGTCATAACCCAAACATTATGAAATGGTGTATGTAATGAAATATATTTGGTAATTTCGAAGACCAGAGTTACTTCCCATTTGAGACGGTATCTGACGTAGACTAATTGTGACGTCATCAAATTCTATGGAAACAGTCCCTAAACTCTGGGAAACAACGGTCCGAAATCGACGTTACCATACCGTTCTCATGACGTCTTAGTGGTTTTACGTTAGATACTGTCTGTAAAGGGAAATAACTCTGTATTCGCAAAGACTCAATACAGATAGACAGACAGGAAACTAGTGAGACAGAAACTTACATGCAGTGAAACAGGAAAATCAAATCTCTCCACATCATCAAAATACTGGAGCACATCATAATTGTTTCTTGGAGCGAAGTTGCCTTGTTTGTATGGACCCAACTCTATAACATGGACCTGAATAAAGAGTTGTATGTATGTTGTTTAAGCAATACTCAGAGATTACTACACATATATTCATTTCAGCAAAAAAAATTTTTTTTCAAGATTATTTATTGCTTTCATGAAAGTCCTTATTCAAAACTATTCTTCCTAAAATATGCACAGTAAAGCCTGTTTTTAGAGACCCTTCAAAGGAATGTCATATCAAGGTCACATAAGGCAGCTGGTCTCTTTATACAGGTTCATTTATGTGAAAATTGTTTATTAATATTTGAAAAAATGAAATTAAATTTAAAACTGCATGATGGTACTGAGGATGCCCGTACAAAGTTTTCTCATAAAACCTCATAACTTTCACATGTGAAAGTTTCAAGATCATGTTACACATGAATGCAAATTAGTTTGTCTCACGTGAGGTTATGTTAGATCAAATGTGAACTTCTTTTTATCCAAATTTCCTCACATGTTTTACACAATTTTCTCCTTAGAAAAACAAAGTAAATCAATGTTTTTCCACTAAGCCTTCTTTAGTGAGGACCTACTTTTCCATGATCCAGTGCGTCTCTAGATGCTGCACACATGACGGTGGATGGCATAGGGTTATCTGCATAGTGGTACTCGGAGAAGCATACCGTGTGAGCCCCGATACACTGTGTTATATCCTCGTCTACGTTATAAAGCTGGGTAATCCCGGTTATCCTGTCTTCCTAAAACATCACAAATCATCATCATTATAACGATAATTGTACCATTTATAAGGCCATGAGGCTGAAAGTTTGTGGAGAAATTGAGTATTTCTTGTTATTTATTATATAAACTTGCCTACAGAAGACTTTATTTCATCCTTGATTGTAAATTTAACGTCACTGATGGGTAACAAATGCTTATTTGTATCTCACTACCAGGGTTTGAAATTCCCAGATGTATGGTCCTCACATATAATCAGGGTTCTATTCAAGCAACCTCATAATTTAATTATTGTTACTTGCATCATCCAAATTTTCCTTGAAATTTTAGGCCTATTTTGAAAGTTTTTGAAAGAAAGGTGGTGTGTGGGGGGGTCTTCTATACATTTTCAGCTTCTCCTCTGGAATTGCATGAGAGATTTTGATGAGACTTGGTATACATGATGTACTCCAGGTCCCCAAACAAAATTGTGTTGAGGATCCAGATCCCTTCAGCCGACATTATCCTATCAGTGTTGTTTCACAATGTAAAAATGTACTTTCCTCAATAGAAAAAATAGAATTGTAAACAAAAAGCAATAATTAAGGATTGAGCTTCGTGGGAGAGAATCTTGATACTGATTTATTGGATACACTTCAATTACTGAATAAATATATTTCTATCTCTACAGAAAAAAAACAACAACAGGAAATTAGAACATATTCATATATGGGTGGGGTTCATGTAAAAGGAAATTCAGACTTCCTTTTTTGGCAAATATGATTATACATGTACACTAAGTGAAAATCAGGACCTTTATTTTACTTTGATATTACATGTATGTACCATTTTGTTACAAATGTACTGATAAGATTGAGGCCCCAATATGAATTCAGACTTGACAAAAATTCCCTAGCCTGGCAAGCTAGTAGAACTTGTCTGACAAACAATACAATACACTACAATACAATACAATTAAATACAGTGAAATCTGTCTTCGGATTACTGGTTTAAAATAGTTTTTGTGAAGACTGTATGATACTGACATTGTGTTAAAAAATGATACCATTATAACATTACTAAGTATGTACCATTACAACACTGCTAAGTATGTACCATAATAGCACTGCTAAGTATGTACCAATATAACACTGCTAAGTACATGTATGTACCATTATAACACTGCTAAGTATGTACCATAATAGCACTGCTAAGTATGTACCAATATAACACTGCTAAGTACATGTATGTACCATTATAATACTGCTAAGTATGTACCATAATAGCACTGCAAAGAGTGTACCATTATAACACTGCTAAATATGTACCATTATAACACTGCTAAGTATGTACCATTATAACACTGCTAAGTATGTACCATAATATCACTGCTAATTATGTACCATTATAACACTGCTAAGTATGTACCCTTAAAACACTGCTAAGTATGTACCATAATAATACTGCTAAGTATGTACCATGATAACACTGCTAAGTATGTACCATTATAACACCACTTAGTATGTACCATTATAACACTGCTAAGTTTGTACCATTATAACACTGCCTAGTATGTACCATTATAATGCTGCTAAGTATGTACCATTATAACACTGCTAAGTATGTACCATAATAACACTGCTAAGTATGTACCATTATAACACTGCTTAGTATGTACCATTATAACACCACTTAGTATGTACCATTATAACTCTGCTAAGTTTGTACCATTATAACACTGCCTAGTATGTACCATTATAATGCTGCTAAGTATGTACCATTATAACACTGCTAAGTATGTACCATAATAACACTGCTAAGTATGTACCATTATAACACTGCTTAGTATGTACCATTATAACACTGTCATCAATAAAACATTGCTTAGAGGTACCGTTTAATATGAAACTGATAAGAGTCACTACTAATATTGATACAGATTAATTTACAATACAAGTAGATTCCCTATGTTAAACACCCATTAGGCAAATAGAATTATATTCCAATAACTTGGGGAGCCTATTGTGACGTCACGTTCAAGTTTGAATGTAGGAAGAATTTACAAACATTAAAACTAGAACTGCCCCAAAGTGGACGAATTAACCCCCCGCAGGACGTTTTTTATAAATGGGACCATTTATGATGCAATATGAAAAGCCTACCATTTATAGCATGCAACAAATCTGCTTTCAAATCTTAATTTAATCTGCAATATAAGTCCAAAGTCAAGGTCAAGGTCAGAAGGTCAAAAGTCATGATACCAAACTGTAGTACTCTTTGTAGTGAATGGGTGATTCCTATATACCCCCTAAACTTCGCTTGCGGGGGGTATAATAACAGAAAAAATGTGCAATGTTCCATGCAAAAAAAGATTACTGACATAAAGACTAAATGTAAATACAATGTATAAGTAATGGCTGTCTTACTTTTGGTGTTCATTGGTGTATAATTCTGGTTGGACACAGGCAAATTTTACGATTTTGGAATTTGTACCTCCTTTCTTTTGTTGATGACCTACAAGAATTATTCACCCATGAACACCAAAAGTAAGGCGGTCATTACTTAAAAGTAAGACAGTCATTACTTCGCAACCGTTCCGATGGGAATTCTCACGATTTGGACTTGCCTTCTCGACTTTAAGATTGAATAACTGTTAGGTACTTCTTTGATGTTTATATTAAATGCCACACCAATATGATACAGATTTACATGTACTGTCATCTAGTAACTATAATACTGATGTTAGGTACCAATATGATAATATGATATTGATACAAATATGTATAAGGCACCACTATGAAACTGATATCATGTAGCAATGACACTGATATAGTTGATTATTGAGATACCATTATGATACTGATATACGAGGGCTGATTGATATGTTGTGAGCCTCGTATAAATGGATTTGAATTTCATCAGACATTTTTTGCATAATTTTTCTACAAAATCCCATTCAGTATCTATATACTTTTGCCACCAGAGTTAAGGGCCTCAATACCTCTTTTACAGAACTCCATGTTTTGACCTGTCAGAAAGCCATCCACTGCAAGTATGAAGTCATCATCAGACTGAAAGTCGGTGCCAGAAATAATTGCTTTCAGTTTTGGGAATAGATGAAAGTCTCATGGAGCAAGATCAGGTGAATAAGGTGGATGCTTAATCAAATTAAAGCCACAACCATGAATGGCAGCCATGGCAGTGACAGACTTGTGAACAGGAGCATTGTCCTGATGGAACAACACACCTTTAACTAGTGAGCTTTCTGCAGCATTTAAGTTTAATATTTTCCCGTAAATGAGTAAGAAGTGAAACATAATATGTGCCATTGATGTTTGTCCTTTTTGGAGATAATCTATCAGTAGAATACCTTCTGTATCCCAGAAAATCGAGGCTCACAACATATCAATCAGCCCACATAAAGTACTGATTCAAAATACTATGATAATACTGATTTTGATATGATACTTTTTTAGTATCGATATAACTATAGGTACAATCATGATACTAATACTTTGTACAATTTCTAATTATAATTGTACATAACATAATGATATGTACATCATATATCATAATTATATATTATATATTTTGTCACCCTGCAAATAAATCTCTAGGAATCTCATTGGTTGTTCATCCGTAATTATGAGACTATGTTACCTGTCTGCAGCCATAAATATGGAATTTTGTGACATCTTATTGTTTCTAGACGTCATAGAGAGCATTTCCCGTAAAAAACGTTCAAATTTCTGCTCAAGTGAATTTCATTCGTGGTTTATTCATTTTGAATAAAAAGTTTATGAATACAATCTTTTTAATGGTGAAGAAAATTTTACAATCCATCAACAAATGAAAAAGTTAGAAATTTTACTGTCAACGCCATTTTGAAACGACAACTTGTAAGTGATTTGCAGTATGACAAAAATGTTATTACAGTTCCAGACAGGTAATATGGTCTGATATACCTTGTCTGGAGTTTATATTCCCCTCGTCTTCGGCTCGGTAAACATAAATTCCAGACAAGGTATATCAGACCATTCTACCTCTCTGGAACCGTAATAACGTATAATATTATATTAACTTCTTTTAACCTGATATCCATAACTGATTCTGAAGTAAACTGCATCTGAAAGGATTTTTTTTTTCCAAATTTTAACATTGATAAGAAATGTGAAACATAAATTGTGATATTCAAAATCATAAACAAGGACTCCTAAGTTTACAAGAAGTTTGATCTTCCTTTTCGGATGAGATCTGACCAAGAGCTCAAGAAGTTTTATAACCTTGGGCCTGATATTTATAATATGTGGACCTGCAATTAAACTTTGGTCATTCTTAAAAATTGATTTCTATTACCATAGCATTGTAAAAGTAGAGAATAACGTATGTCACCTCAGGTGTGAGTCCCGTCAGAGCTAGCCATTTCAGACTAGGATCGGCCTTGTAGCTGATGATCTCGCTAAACTGCCAATCTGTTATGACGCATAAACATCTTCTCTGGGGAACAATCAGCTAAAACACAAAACAAGAAGTGCCTAGGTGAGACTGAAGCTCTGTTGGTAGCTTCTGATTATTTCATCCGAATGATGTATGCGAAAATGTAAGGAGGCAAAAATTAAACCCTTTTTCAAAGAAGGGCATAAAAACATAGACATAAAGGGCTTGATAGAGGTCAAACGATCAAAGTATTGTTATAATATGACAGAAGTTACAATATACTGTCAGTGTAACTTTAATACATCTTATGCTTTAAAGGTTTTGTGTATCACTTTAAAATTATAATCATTCCTTCCCTCTGCAATAAAGAGTTGATTGGACTGTAATCCTTCATCTGCATATAAAATATTCAAGCTTTACCCTGCACAAAAGCATTTAAATTTAAACCTTGACCTTTGAATTTGACCTTGAAACTCAAAATTTGTAAGCAAAAGATATTGTGTCAGTACTGACTTTTCATTAACATTTTGAAAAAGTTTGACCTTGACCTTAAACTTGAAAGTTCAAATTTATAGACATGTCCCTCTTAATATAATTCTTTATCTGAATATGTTCACCGTGTAAGGTCACTATGTAAGGTCACCGTGTAAGGTCACTATGTAAGGTCACCGTGTAAGGTCACTGTGTAAGGTCACTGTGTAAGGTCACCGTGTAAGGTCACCGTGTAAGGTCACTGTGTAAGGTCACTGTGTAAGGTCACCGTGTAAGGTCACCGTGTAAGGTCACTGTGTAAGGTCACCGTGTAAGGTCACTGTGTAACGTCACCGTGTAAGGTCACTGTGTAACGTCACCGTGTAAGGTCACTGTGTAAGGTCACCGTGTAAGGTCACTGTGTAACGTCACCATGTAAGGTCACCGTGTAAGGTCACTGTGTAAGGTCACTGTGTAAGGTCACTGTGTAAGGTCACCGTGTAAGGTCACCGTGTAAGGTCACTGTGTAAGGTCACTGTGTAAGGTCACTGTGTAAGGTCACCGTGTAAGAACCAAAGTAATGAGTTTTCATCAAGATCTACCTAAGTTTGTGCATGACCTTGAATGAGTAAAATTTATAGGCATGTTGCTGCTATGGTCCTTGATCTGTACATGAAATACGACAGCAGTACACTAGTGTATATTGAAAATTTATTGAGTTTCACATAAGAATAAAACCTAGGCAACGCAAAGCGTAGTATCCCCTCTTAAAGTTAGAAAATCAATGTGTCTTCTAGGCTGTATACATGGAAAATTAATAAGATTCTTCCTCTAGTCATAAGCAATAAGTGTATGAAGTTTGGTTAAGATGCAATCAAAACTGCACCCTCTAGGCTGTATACAAAGATTTTGACCATTTCCAATCTTTGACCTTGACCTTTGACCTATGACATTGGAGATCAATAGGATTCTTCATCTTATGAGCAATAAGTGTTTAAAGTTTGCTTAAGATCCAATCAAAACTGCACTCGCAAGGCTGTATACAAGGATTTTGACCATTTCCATTCTGTGACTTTGACCCTTGACCAATGATCTTCAAAATCAATAGGAATCTTCCTCTTGTCACAAGCTACAAGTGTATGAAATTGGTTAAGATCCAATCAAAATTGCGCCCTCTAGACTGTATACAAGGATTTTGTGACACACACACTCACTTACAAATGATTGACTGCGTTACTATATCCCCCTGCGACTATTTTCCAAGGGGATAATAAAGTGTTGTTGGACAGACAAACGGACAGTTATTGGTATAGATGCATACTTTCACTTGATATTATCATAATCTATATACAAGACATTCACTTTATAAACATGCTATCCATAACCCTCACTGAAAAGTTAAAACTCCCTACTCTTGTTTTTTTCTTTTGAACACCATGGCTTACCTTGACAAAGGTCCCAGTGGTAAACAAAAGATTCTGTTACCATGGCGATGATTTCCGAATTCAGCCATGTCCAGAATATAACAGGTTCATGAAGCTTGGACTTACTGATGGTCTCCTTGGTCTCAATGTTAAACACCTCAAACCTCAGCCCATCTAAAACAAATATAGTAAACTATGGTTTGTAGATAATAAATACATGTAAACACCTCAAACCTCAGCCCATCTAAAAGTTAAACCATGCTTTGAAGATAATGAATAAACACCTCAAACCTCAGCCCATCTAAAACATAAAAAGTAAACGATGGTTTGTAGATAATAAATAGTGTGGTTAGTTGTGGTAAAGAAATATGGTACAGATAGACTTTGTATTGTACTCTAAAACTGCATTTCCTACATCAATAGCTTTTAGCCTTTGAAAACACCAAATTAGGCCATATTCCGCGAAATTGATGCAAAAACTACATATTTCTATTAAATTAGCAATGGCCGCATGCATTTACTAAGATGAACAATTAATATGTGAAAGATTATCATTATATCCTTTTGTTATTAACGTTTTATCTCAGTTAACGCATGCGGCCATATTGAATCGGCTTCAACAAAAGACAAAATTCCCATCAATTTTTGCCATGTTTTGTCAATAACATCAAATTGACGTCAATTCATGATGTCATTACAGTTAAATGGCGCTTTCTTAATATGTGATATATCTTTTTTTCATTAAAAGCAGTAAATATTTGTGTATTTTCATGAGGGAAATCAATTTTTTCTCATGAAATTTATTTCTAGAGAAAAATTGAGGGTCGATGTAGGGGTCTCATGGCCCTACCCCTTTCTGTATGATAACTTTCAAATACTATGCAATAAAAAGTATAAACACTGACTTTCTCAGCATCCATATTTAGAAATAGTTGAGGGATTACGTGCATGTACACAATGTGGAACATTTCTATAAACGTATTGCACCGCTAAGCATCATGACACATAAATAAAGACAATGTCGTGAATTAAATAATTTTTCAATTACCTTGATACATTTCTGAAATATTACAGTTGTCTACGAACTTTTTGAACAACCCTTGTATATGTGTGTGGTACCAACAGAAGATTCCTTTTCAAGCAAAGGAATACAGATGAAAAATATAGTGCCCTATACCCTTTCAATTACTATACCAAGATACAACCAATAAAGAAGCTGTTCAAATTGCAAAATCAATGTCATCGTATGATCATTTGCCATCAAAAGATGTGCTGAGCGGGCCGTATTCATATGGACGTCATAAGAACAATTAACTCTTTTTAGGGTTGTCACCATGGCGACTTGCATTATGAGCGGCCTGCTTTGTATGCTAGGCAAAGCTGCCGTACAGAGTTTACCGACTTTATATAAATAAAAATAATTTTCGAAAAGTGGGTCAAATGCCGAGGTCACCAGGTAAAAATTTGTAGTACCTATGAAACAATCTTTCACATAGAATATGCATAAATCAACACCACTAAAGACGGTACAGCCGGACTGCAAAGTAAGTTTATGTCAATAAAAAATTAAAGAATGCCCGTATGTTTGGACCTATATTACTCAAATTTAAAGTACAATGTGCCTTGTATATTTCATGACAAACCGTCTGTTGGTGTTTGTGGATTTGGGCATAAAAAAGATGGGAAATAAACTGTTGAAGCTTAAGGTCACTTGGTTAAAGGTCATAGTGTCAAGTGAAAGCTACCGGGTATTATCACTAGAATCTGCATGTGAAATATCAAAGCCCTATCTCTTAAAGACATTGAGATATAGATAAAGTGGATATTTTAAAAAGGTGAAAGGTCAAGGTCACTAGGTCAAAGTGAAACGTTATGGTATAAATTGAATGGTCTTGTCATGGGCAATCTACCTGTATAATATTATGTAATTATTGTTTCTACTGCATACAGTGATTTTGCTTAAACCAGAAAACTTAACCAAAATTTTCAACTAGGTCAAAGTCAAAGGTCAAGGTCACTTGGTCAAATGTCACGACATAAATTGAAAGGTCTTGTCATGGACAACCTACTTGTATAATATTATGTTTCTACTGTATATGCATTTTGCTAATATAGCGAAAATTAGTATCTCGCGAAAATTTCTGGTTATACGGTGTATAATATTTCTACTGCATACATAGTTCCTTAGATTTTGCTTCAACCAGGAACTTTAAACAAAATGTTGACGACAGAAGGACGGACAGACAGACAGACAAACGGAGGGACCGACAGACATCGTCAATCCATGGACTGGAATTGCTTTGCAATCTGGCCAAAAATTCAAGAAATGACACTTTTAAGAAGCGTGTAAACAATCAACGTCAAGGTTACCAGTACATGTACCGATAGAAAAATCTTGTTACATGAAATATAATGTTAAATATAAATGCCCTCTCATCATTTGAAAATTATACCTAAAGCCTAAAGGTAATTTACCTATTTTAAAAATAGTAGATTAAACTCAAAGGTCAATTTCACAAAATCTATAAGCACGAGTAGAACGATTCTGAAAGGTTGAAAATACATGTTAAATCAAAACCCCTCTCACCTATATTCACACTTTTATGACCTCTTTTTAAAATCGAAAGAAGGGCATGATTGACAGAAACTGACAACTTAGTCTGTAAGACTTGGGGTACATGAAATCATTAACCAAAGTTGTGAACTAACTTTTAAACGCCAGTTTGGGTAAGGTAGGGTTCATCTGTACCGAGTCAGCATCAGTATCATCTGAGTAGTGAGTTGTACCGTCACGTGGGTTGATGACAGTCACCTGTAAATAGTGACACATAGATTACTATAGTTTCTTTTTTTTTCACAATTATTCATATGTAACAGTTCTGAAATGACTTCATAATTATAGTCTACATGTAATAACTTTGTTGTGTATACATGTAATGATGTGCATGCACAAAGCTAATTTAACACATCATCAAACTTTTGAAGTGTATACATCATGTATGTGCATCATTATATTTTGTTTTTTTATTTTTGTTTTTTTGTTTTGTTTTTTTTTTTTTGGGGGGGGGGGGGGGGGTCAATGCCACAGAACTTGCTGTTTTCAGATATATTTTGTTTGAATTTTGGAGTTATCTTTCTTGATATAACAAGTTAAAAGTCATGTTTGTAAAACATTAATGCCCCCTACCCCTTCTGTGATTAAAGTCTGTCACAACTTTATACTTGCATTGATACAACCTATGGGGGTATAAAGTAACAGTTTCATTTCAATATGTAACTCCACTCAAGAGATATTGAACAGAAACCCTGAAATTTTGGTATTTTTCAAAGTGCAAGGGGCATAACTCTGTCCAATTTTTTTTGATCGGACCTAAATATGAACTTGACCTAGATTTTCATTTGATGTGTCTGTATACAAAATTTCATTTTTATATGTAACTCCACTCAAGAGATATTGAACGGAAACCCTGAAATTTTGGTATTTTTCGAAGTGCAAGGGGCATTACTCTGTCAAAATTTTGTTGATTGGACCCAAATAAAAACTTGACCTAGATTGTCATTTGATGTATCCGTATACAAAATTTCATTTCAATATGTAACTCCACTCAAGAGATATTGAACGGAAACCCTGAAATTTTGGTATTTTTCGAAATGCAAGGGGCATAACTCTGTCAAAATTTTGTTGATCGGACCCAAATATACACTTGACCTAGATTTTCATTTGATGTGTCTGTATACAAAATTTCATTTCAATATGTAACTCCACTCAAGAGATATTGAACAGAAACCCTGAAATTTTGGTATTTTTCGAAGTGCAAGAGGCATAACTCTGTCAAAATTTTTTCTATCGGATCTTAATACGAACTTGACCTGGATTTTCATTTGATGTGTCTGTATACAAAATTTCATTTCAATATGTAACTCCACTCAAGAGATATTGAACGGAAACCCTGAAATTTTGGTATTTTTCGAAATGCAAGGGGCATAACTCTGTCAAAATTTTGTTGATCGGACCCAAATATGAACTTGACCTAGATTTTTGTTTGATGTGTCTGTACACAAAATTTCATTTCAATATGTGAATCCACTCAAGAGATATTGAACAGAAACCCTGAAATTTTGGTATTTTTCAAAGTTCAAGGGGCATAACTCTGTCAAAATTTTTCTGATCGGACCTTAATACGAACTTGACCTGGATTTTCATTTGATGTGTCTGTATACAAAATTTCATTTCAATATGTAACTCCATTCAAGAGATATTGAACGGAAACCCTGAAATTTTGGTATTTTTCGAAATGCAAGGGGCATAACTCTTTCAAAATTTTTTTGATTGGACCCAAATATGAACTTGACCTAGATTTTTGTTTGATGTGTCTGTATACAAAATTTCATTTCAATATGTGAATCCATTCCAGAGATATTGAACGGAAACTGATGTCGTGGACCGACCGACCGACAGACCGACAGACCGACCGACTGACAGCGGCAAACCTATATGTCCCCTCTTCTTCGAAGGGGGGCATAAAAATAGTACTACAGTGTAATTGGAAATATCTAATGCACCAGGGTAAAAAAAATGCGAGCCAGAAATATGTTAATTCTTTCAAAAAATCCTATTTACATGCCAAATTTGAGATATGATCATACAGCTCCAATCCAACAGCTCTTGCTTTAAAAAAATCAAAATTAATCAAATCCCTCAGATCAGATCAACATTAGCGAAGAATACAGTTGAAAGTTGAAAATAATTCTAACATTCCACAGAGGCAAACTACGCCATGACCTAGAAGTCATCTGCTACACTATGAGAAGTAGTTCCCCATCGTGAGAAAAATATTCCGAATTTGTTTAGTACCTTAATGCAATAATTAATTCAACAACAACAATTTCAATCATTGATAATGAATCTGAGTCTGCATCTGAATTTAACAAATGACCGATAGGCTAGTGTATCTGCAAATCAGATACATTTATGTACACATCTCCAAACTTGACCAATTGCATTCAAGCAGAGTGGTATGTATTATGTTATCATAACATTTATTTATGAAATGACTTTATGAAACTGCATAAGGGGTGTATATATAACCATGATCACCTCTTTAAAATATCTAGTTTTCTCTATGATTTGGTCAAATCTATGTTGGACAGTATGTGATAGGGTCATTTTTGAGGTATATTGTATGAAAATGTATTTTTACCATTTTCAGAATTGTATTTTGTACCTCTATTGTAAGAGTTACTTTGCTAATTTTTCCTTTAGAGTTATCTTTCTTTGTGATACTCAAATGTATTGGTCATTTGGTCACTCTTTTGAATTAAACTTATTTCATTGGTTCATGATTTATAAGAATGTATTTCATTGGTTTAGACCCTCTTCCCTTTGTACTATTGTTTTTGGTATGAAGAAGAACAGTAGCCATTTTGATTATTGAAAACATCTTTTTGAAATACTTACCATTTTCTGCACACATTGACTGTAAGTACTAGATTTATTTGATTTATTATCATGATGAGATTTTCTGCATTTATTACACTGATTTTTACCTGAAATTGGAAAATATACTTACCTGTTGTCAACATCCCAGGATTTAGGATATTTTTGTAGAACCTATACTTACCTGATAATTTATAGAAACCATTCTCAGATAAACCTTTTTATTTTAGGACTATTATTAGGATGTAGTACCATAGATATCCCAGAGAAAATAGTGTGTTTGGCACTGAACCACATTTAGGTATGATTTGTGTTTATTTTCTATATTTTGTAAAATTCATATTTGTACTGAGTATTTATGATATGTAATCTAAGTGTTATTATTGTTGAGAAATATTATTTTCAACTAGGTATTGTTATAATGGTATTTTTGATAAAAGTAAGAAAGACAACTCTTGTATATCATGATTTATTGAATTTATATTTTCCATAGATATTGTGAACATATTTTTATGAATCCTTATTATTTGTTACAGTGCTCTACATCACTTCATGTGTATTGTGCATCGTATGCTGAATATATGATTGAAATGTACCAGTGCGTTGTTATTATTCCGGGAACTGCTATGCAACCCTGTTACAAGGGCAAGTTTCTATTCAAAGTTCTTTACACTGTGAAATTTTTTGACAGGGTGAATTAAGACTGATCAAATAAAATTATACATGTACATTTGTACATAAAGGATTGCTAAACAAACTTTGAAAGTGGACGAATTCAATATTAAGAAATTCCTTTCCATTATACAATATATTTCATGAAGTTGCAGAAATGACGCAGTGACACAAAGCTGTATACACAGTATTTCTATGACCCTAAACAGAAGGTAAAGAAACTTCTCTGAAATTATAGGGTGTCTGAGTCCAAAGAATCACGGTCTCTTTCTGTTACATTCCTGCTTACAAACGGTACAAAAGTCACACATAAGGTGTTCAAATTATGCATGAAAACACCATCATTTTTACATCTTACATAGGGGAGGGGGTTGGGGAGAGGGTTTAAGTTTTATCTGGTGAATGATCACTTTAAAGCATTGGGGTAAGAACTGAGCTTCATTCTACTGTATGATGTAAGGGAGACATTAGGGTTAACCATCCCTCTGGTATAGAAAATGTCAATATTCTAGTATATATTTCCTAAAAGTTCAGGTAAATAAATAATATTTCTATTTTGTTTTTGTTTTGTTGCCAATAGCTATCAAAATACCAAATGTACCAGAAGACTGAGTATCTTTGGAAATGAATGTAGGAGGTAACTGAAAACACCATCCCTCTAGTCAAGGAAACATCAATATCCTGTGACATTTACAGTTTTGTAAATAAAAAAATATTGCCGCCAATATTTATCAAAATACCAAATTGCTGTCTGCGCAGCTCACCTCAGAAACTGTATAAACACGGTTTTGACTATCTTATCATGAAAAGTAAATTTTGGTATAAGTTTTATGATAGTCAGTACATGCAATCAAACTTTATCGACATAACATTAGTTTTAGGTGGGCCATTTCCCATGCTATTTTTTTTCTGCGACGTCGTGACGCTCTCCATAGACTCTTTAGAGAGGTTGAGATTTCCTACAGGACTTGTACTCTGAGTTGCTATTGTGATCATTTATTGCGTTTGATGTCATTTGCTTTACAAGGTTCATGTCGCAAGTGAATGTGTAAAGTGCGAGATGATATAGATTTTAATCTTTGCATGACAAAGTTACATAAAATGTATCAAAATCGCGTTTATCCAGTTTCCAAATTGAGCCACCCAGACAGTAAATCTAATGTGGCAGGAAAATGAGTACGTTTGTACTCGGAAACTTGTAGACTCAGGGGATTAACTGAAGTGGCAAGGTGATCATTTGATAGGTTCATACAATGAAGGGAAATTACTGGACAGTAAACAAGAATTAGAATATTTCTATTCTTCTTTTTTTTCTGTCGCCTATAGCTATCAAAATACTGAATGTACCAGAAGACTGAAAACGTTTGAATATGACTGTAGGAGGTAGAGCAAGTGACCATATTTCGCCTTAATTTTCGTACATTTCTTTGAAAATCTCAAAACTTGAAGGTCAATTCAATAATTGCTTAAATAATTTATTTTATGCAATTCATTGTTTCCTTATGAAACGTCAAAATATTTCATTTCCATGTTTTCAGGGGTGACCATATTTCGCCGTTTTTGTTGATATGTATCTTATTTACACACAAACGAACAAAAATTGTGATTTCATTTTCAGGAAATGTTTCGTCACTATTACTTCTATGAAATTTTGCAAATGAAATGTTTCCTATTTTGGTTTTTGTAAAAATTTTGGATGTTTACGACTAAAATTTGATGTTTTCGTTAAATTTTCCCCATTTTGTGGTATTTTTGTTGAAATTAATTGCAGGATACATCACAATCTATCAAAACATGACTAACTACGGTCATATTTGAAAGGATATAGAAAAATAAACTTGATGAACATTTCTGATAACCAGTGAGAAGCATTGTTATCTATGAAACGGCGATGGTTCCTCGCTCTAACTGAAAACACCATCCCTCTAGTCAAGGACACATCAATATCCTGTGACATTTAGTTTCGTAAATTAATTGAAAAAAATTGCAGCCAATAATTTATCAAAATACTAAATTACTGTCCGCGTGGCTCACCTCGGTAACTGGATAAATGTGATTTTTACTATTTTAGTATGAAAAACTTTAAATGAAATTGATACCATTCAATGGATCTCGCATAAGGCACGGTCCATTTGATATTCGGGGGGGGAGGGGGGGGGGGGGGGGGGGGCTTGGGGTTTTTTCGAAAAAAAATAATTTTGCTCTGAATTTTGATGAAAAAAATAAATTTGCTTATGGTGTGACAGAAACCAGAAGTCTCTGACGAGACTGTAGCTCTCCTGGTTGTTTTTTCTAAAACATCAATTTCCTTTCTTTTTTTTTTTAAACCAAGACCATAGGGAGCAGGCGCTCTAACAAATTATAAGTAGCATGACAAAACTACATATCCATTAGACTGCAACTATAATAGCACTCATATAATTCATAATATCCGAGATAAAGTATTTCTAAAAAGAATGTCACACCCATTTTCCAAGATCCTAGGGGCCAAGGACTGCTAGCTCAAATTAACTACCAATGACACATCAAGACTTGGATAAAGAATTAACTCCCCATCATAAATAGCTTTAAACGAGAAGAGAGCACAACTATATAGGAAAAATTACCGCACCCATTTTCAAAGACCCTAAGGGTATAAGGCTAAAACAAAATATCAGGTGCACATCTATGCCACAGACCAATCATTGAAAAAAGAATTAATTCTACATCATTTATAGTGTCAGAGGAGTTACAAGCACAAGATTACATTTACTTATATAGGAAAAATGGCCACACCCATTTCTGAGACCCAAAAGGTCAGGGGCTAAAACATAAAAACAGGTGCACAACTAGACCAGAGACCCATAATATTGCAATAAGAATTTAGTCAGAGGAGTTGTGAGCACAAGATTACATAGAGTTATATAGGAGAAAATGACCACACCCATTTCTATGACCCTGGGGGTCAGGGGCTCAAACAAAATATCAGCACAACCAGACCACAGACCCATCACATTGCAGAAAGAATTAAGTCTCCATCATTTATAGTGTCAGAGGAGTTGCGAGCAAGAGATTACATAGAGTTGTATAGGAGAAAATGACCACACCCATTTCTAAGACCCTGGGGGTCAGGGGCTCAAAAAAAATATCAGGTGCACATCAAGATCACAGACCCATCATACTGCAAAAAGAATTAAGTCTTCATCATTTATATTGTCAGAGGAGTTACTAGCACAGATTATATAGAGTTATATAGGAGAAAATGACCACACCCATTTCTAAGACCCTGGGGGTCAGTGGCTCAAACAAAATATCAGGTGCACAACAAGACCACAGACCCATCTTATTGCAAAAAGATTTAAGTCTCCATCATTTATAGTGTCAGAGGAGTTGCGAACACAAGGTTACATAGAGTTATATAGGAGAAAATGACCACACCCATTTCTAAGACCCTGGGGGTCAGGGGCTCAAACAAAATATCAGGTGCACAACAAGACCACAGACCCATCATATTGCAAAAAGAATTAAGTCTCCATCATTTATAAAGTCAGAGGAGTTGCGAGCACAAGATTACATAGAGTTATATAGGAGAAAATGACCACACCCATTTCTAAGACCCTGGGGGTCAGGGGCTCAAACAAAATATCAGGTGCACAACAAGACCACAGACCCATCATATTGCAAAAAGAATTAAGTCTCCATCATTTATAGTGTCAGAGGAGTTGCGAACACAAGGTTACATAGAGTTATATAGGAGAAAATGACCACACCCATTTCTAAGACCCTGGGGGTCAGGGGCTCAAACAAAATATCAGGTACACAACAAGACCACAGACCCATCATATTGCAAAAAGAATTAAGTCTCCATCATTTATAGTGTCAGAGGAGTTGCGAGCACAAGATTACATAGAGTTATATAGGAGAAAATGACCACACCCATTTCTAAGACCCTGGGGGTCAGGGGGCTCAAACAAAATATCAGGTGCACAACAAGACCACAGACCCATCATATTGCAAAAAGAATTAAGTCTCCATCATTTATAGTGTCAGAGGAGTTGCGAACACAAGGTTACATAGAGTTATATAGGAGAAAATGACCACACCCATTTCTAAGACCCTGGGGGTCAGGGGCTCAAACAAAATATCAGGTGCACAACTAGACTACAGACCCATCATATTGCAAAAAGAATTAAGTCTCCATCATTTATAGTGTCAGAGGAGTTGCGAGCACAAGATTACATAGAGTTATATAGGAGAAAATGACCACACCCATTTCTAAGACCCTGGGGGTCAGGGGGCTCAAACAAAATATCAGGTGCACAACAAGACCACAGACCCATCATATTGCAAAAAGAATTAAGTCTCCATCATTTATAGTGTCAGAGGAGTTGCGAACACAAGG
The DNA here is from genome assembly GCA_033119305.1 of Pinctada imbricata. NCBI lineage: Eukaryota > Metazoa > Mollusca > Bivalvia > Pterioida > Pteriidae > Pinctada > Pinctada imbricata. The sequence continues at coordinate 35,838,221 of VSWD01000013.1, forward strand.
TTACATAGAGTTATATAGGAGAAAATGACCACACCCATTTCTAAGACCCTGGGGGTCAGGGGCTCAAACAAAATATCAGGTGCACAACTAGACTACAGACCCATCATATTGCAAAAAGAATTTAAAAGTCTCCATCATTTATAGTGTCAGAGGAGTTGCGAGCACAAGGTTACATAGAGTTATATAGGAGAAAATGACCACACCCATTTCTAAGACCCTGGGGGTCAGGGGTCTCAAACAAAATAGCAGGTGCACAACAAGACCACAGACCCATCATATTGCAAAAAAAATTAAGTCTCCATCATTTATAGTGTCAGAGGAGTTGTCCGGACAAGATTACATAGAATTTAATGACCACGCCCATTTTATAAGACCCTGGGGGTCAGGGACTGAAACTAAATTTCAGGTGCACAACTAGACTATGGACCAAGTAAAATGCAAAAATAATTAACTTTCTATCTCTAACAGTTTCAGAGGAGTTGTCCGGACAAGATTACATAGAATTTAATGACCACGCCCATTTTCTAAGACCCTGGGGGTCAGGGAGTGAAACTAAATGTCAGGTGCACAACTAGACCATGGTCCAAGTAAAATGCAAAAAGAATTAATTTTCTATCTCTTACAGTTTCAGAGGAGTTGTCCGGACAAGAATTGTTTACGGACAGACGGACAGACAGACAGACGGACAGACGTACAGACGGACGGACGCCGGACAAAGGGTGATCGCATAAGCTCGACTGGTCTGAGACCAGTAGAGCTAAAAAATAATCTTGCTCTTACAAGTAATCTGAATTTGAAGAATAACCATAAAATTCGCCTAAAATTCCTGAAAATTTTTCAGCTCGCTTTGCTCGCCGCAGTTTTTATTTTCTATAAAAAACAATTTTGGCTCGCTCACCATAGTTTTCCTCTGTAATGGCACGTTCATATTTGAAAATATCAAAAGGATGCATGTGACTGAAACAATTAAAATTCTTAAATACATTATCAATACAAATTTATTACTATTAATAGATACATGTATCACCATAGAGTCTAATTTTATATACAAGCTTGGAAGGAGAATTTAAATAAGTTTTTCTCTAGTTTTCATTTCTACATGTAAAAACTTGCATCAGGTCCTCTTACATGTTACATGGCCTTATATACACACTAAAAATTATATATCACATATTGTAAAAATCTTTCATCTCTCTCAGTTTAGAAGTGAATACAAGTTTTACATAAGAATAATGATTGGAGTAATTTAAGTAAAAATAAAGAATTTCTATTGAAAAAAAAACACAAACATTCTTAATATTCACATCAATTGTTATAAAAAAATTTCCTTGCTCCAACTTTGCAAGATAAAAATAATTTTGCCTCAGTCCGGGGCGAAAAAAATAATCTTGCTCCGACAAAAAACCCATGCCCCCCCCCCCCCCCCCAGAATATCAAATGGACCGTGTGTAAGTTGAACGTAAATTTTGGTATTGAACCGTAATATTGAACCTTATTACTATGATTTCTTACCCCAGGCCGACTGTTCACCTTATCAATATTGTGTCGGATCGTGATCCAGCGATCCGAGGTCAAGGTCACTCTGTTCCAGGTCACATTTTCAGACGATACTCCAATCTTTGGCAACTGCAAATATAAGCAAATATTTTCAATCCCCTTGCATCATTTTGGTTTTGCTTTCACATTAATGTATATTATAGTACATGTACATGCTAATCTGAGGTGAGCAACACAGACAGCACAAGTATCACTTACCATTCAAATTTTAGCCCAATATTAAAGTTTTTTGGACAAACAGACGGACAGACAAACAGACAGACAGACAGGCCAAAAACTACATGCCCCCAAATCCGTGATCCCAAGGGGCATAAAAAAAAAATTAACTCTGTATCAATTATACTTTCTGACAATTTGGTGTTCACATAGAGTTATATAGGAAAAAATGACCACACCCATTTTCGAAGACTCTGGGGTCAGGGACTTAAACAAAACATCAGGCACACAACATGACCAGAGACTGATTATAATGCAAAATGAATTAGATCTCTATCAATTATATCTTCTGAGAACAGGTGTTCACAAGACTACAAACAGTTATGGTTATATATAGGAGAAAATGACCACACCCATTTTAAATACCTTTGGGGCCACAGGCTGAAACAAAATATCAGGTGCACAAAGAATCAATCAAACCTTCCGAGAATTGGTGTTCACAAGATTACATAGAGTTTAATAGTAGAAAATGACCACACCCATTTTCAAAGACCCTGGGGGTAAGGGGCTCAAACAAAATATCAGGTGCACAACTAGACCATAAACCAAACTAAATGCAAAAAGAATTAGGTTTCTATCATTTATGATTTCAGAGGAGTTGTGATCACAAAAAAATTGTTAACAGACAGACAGACAGATGGACGGATGGATGGATGGATGCCAGACAACATGGTATCACATAAGCTCCACTGGTAAAAGCTAAATCAAATTCAAAGAAATGTGGTCCCCCGCTTTTGGGTGTTTGTCTTTAAAGAAATGCTTACAGGCACTGCCATCCCCCTTTTCATAAGTTTTCATAATATATCTCATGTACATGTATAATCAAAATTCTTAATATGAAAAGATTATACTCTAAGAAAAAAGTCAAAAGGTTCAAACTTTTACCAAGGAAAGGTCTTGTGAAAGAGATAGCACATGTTAAATAAGAAAATCCTATCATTTACCATCCAAAAGTTATGGCTGAGGTTGAAGTTTTAAGATGTGGGTCAACCTCCAAAGATGAGGTCACGATGTTGTTACCAACAGAAAGGTCTTGTCACAAGAAATACACATTAAATATGATAGCCCAATCACTAACCATTCAAAAGTTAAGGTATTAAATGGTTAAAGCTTTTGAAAAGAAGGTCAAACTCCAGGTCAAGGTCACAAGGTCAAACATTTTGTTATCCATAGAAAGGTCTTGTCACACTGAATAAACATGAGAAATATGAAAGCCCTATCACTTACCAAAGTTATGGTCATGGTCAAAGTTTTTGAAAAGAAGGTCAAACTCCAGGTCGAGGTCACAAGGTCAAAATTATTGGTATCCATGAAAAGGTCTTGTCATAAGGAATACAAATGTGAAATATGAAAGACCTATCACTTACCATTCAAAAGTTATGTCAAGGTTAAAGTTTTTGAAAAGAAGGTCATACCCTAAGGTGAAGGTCACAGGGTCAAAAATTTTGGTATCTATGGAAAGGTCTTGTCACAAGGAATAAACATGTGAAAAAAGAAAGCCATACCATTTGCTATTCAAAAGTTATGTCAAGATTAAAGTTTTTGAAAAGTAGGTCATACTCCAAGGTGAAGGTCACCAGGTCAAAATTTTTGGTATCCATGGAAAGATCTTGTCACACTGAATACACATGAGAAATATGAAAGCCCTATCTCTTTTCATCCAAAAGTTATGGTCAAGATTAAAGTTTCTGAAAAGTAGGTCAAACTCCAGGGTCAAGGTCACAAGGTCAAAATTTTTGGTATCATGGAAAGGTCCTGTAACAAGAAATACACATTAAATATGAAAGCCCTTTCATTTACCATTCAAACGTTATGGACAGGGTTAAAGTTTTTGTGACTGACAGATGGACGGATGTACAGTCAGACAGATGGACGAACTAGACCAATGTCCTCACACTTTTGGGGGAAAAAGGATAAAATTAGTAATTTAATAAGAGAACGGGAAGCACTTCCTGCAATTCCGCCAAATATTTTAAAAATCATTTTTAGCCCACTTTTAAGTATACATGTAATCCTCAAAATTAACATTATTTGAAAGTTTGTGTAGTAGAGTGATTTATTACTGATTTGTAATAAATAACATCATTTTCTATTGTATTTTTCATATTTGTATCATTGTATTCATAATACTTACCTGATGTACTATTTTTAGATCTTTAGGGGATTTCCCTATATGTATCACATTCCAATGTAGTCTATTTATATATATATATAGGAAGTGGTGTGACATCAGAGGGGTCACATAGGTCATTTGTAATGTTAAAATGTATATCATTGGCCAATATGCTAATGATCCTTATTAGAACTTTTTCTATTGGTTATTACCTTTTTCCCTCCAACATTCAGTGGTCATTGTTTACTATACCCAGACATACATGTTCTGATTTCCATCATACCTTGATTTTTTGATTAAGTGCATTATTCCATATTCTACTGACTGTAAGTACTTTTTATTGTATTTTATTGATGTATGTGATATTTCTGAATTAATTAATTATCTATAAAATGTGTATTTTGATCTTTTATAAATTTTGGTAAATAATGTAAACACAATCAGCTGATCAGCCATTTTGGATCAGCCAGGTAACACATCAGACTTTTCCTATTTTTCTACCTTTAGATTACTTTGCATGATTAGACATTCATTATATTTAATTATCTTATCTAGGTTTCCCATGCATTATATCTGTCTGATGTACCAAAGGTATAGATCATTATGTAGGATCTATTTGATCTTTGACAGCCTTGTATCACATACAGGTAATTATTATTATTGAATGTATTAATTATCATTTTGTGATGATTATAATTATGTGTGATATTTATCTATTTATGCATATATATTGTATGAAATTGGGGAATTATATATTTTTCCTTAAATTGTCAGATTGTGTGAATTTCATATATTTTTGATATTATATGTTTACATTGTATTTATTATTGTTATCATGTATTTCAGGGCTACTTATTCATGTTGTAATAAATTGAGAACCTGAGACCAGAGTTACTGTCCTATTTTGACCACTACAACATTTGGCGCCCACGTTGATGTTGACTGACTGATGATATCCAGGATACTTACCGAGGGGCGGATCCAGCAGTTTGATGACCGATACCGTATACCTACCTTTTATATAGACTTGCGATATTTTCTGTACCAGTGATGTATTGCGTAGATGACACTGACATTTTATACCTACCATATATGATCTGTGCAGTCGATGATGTTGTACCGCAAGTGACATTTTGATTTTTCGCTCGTACCGCTAGTGACAGTACTGTGACTTTTTTCCGCTATACTTACCTACCAGCGTACCATATAAGACAGTGATATTGGACACTATATGTTACGTACCTTTACCTGCATACTTCTGAAGAGAGGCCATGCCTGTGTGATGCTGTACCTGAATACTGACGTTACTTTTTCCAATTTTGCGTGAAACTTTTGACTTATTTTCTCGCATTTTGCATCATATTATTTACATTTATGTATCATGAACATTTTGTATTGATGTGATACTGTATGTGACCTATATCATCTATAGTTGATTACTATTGTCACTAAGCTATCATTGTCTATTTTGTAAAAATTTTGTAGTTTTAAGGTAGTAAAATTTACCCGAGTACTTGAGTGCTCTTTGAAAAAATTTCACGCTTGACCGCACACACTGTATTCTTTTGTGTACTTTAATTATTTTCATTAGGGCATGACATGAGTTATTGTCCTTGAGTTACTCAGAGTTATCTATCTTAGGTACTTAGTCATTTCCACTGACTAGAGTTATCCTCCTTACATTTTTGGCAAATTTTGTCATTAGAGTTATTCATCTTTGATTTTTGAATTTTCTCTAAGATTTTTGAAAGTAATTCTTTGAATTAGAGTTACCTTTCTTTGCTCAGTCAAAATCTATTAATTTTGATGACATATTGACTTAGTTTACTTTAATTTTGCATACTTTGAATTAATTTTCATGTTTTAAGCTATCATTACAAGCTATATACATTGAAAAGAAGCTATTTATATCATGTGAAGTCAAATATTTTGCATTGATCAATATTTTACATTGAAACTTTGATTTATTTTTGTGATCAATCTGAAATAAAGAAACTTAGTTATTTATTAAGTTAAATCAGCCATGGCAGATGAACTTTCCAAGGAAGAACTTGAAGCCATTGCCGCCGCTTTCAAGGAAATGAAAGTGAAGCCCAAAGCTGACAGCGCCTCCGACTTAAAGAAATGGATGGTGGACTATGTAGCCCAAATAAAGGATGCTGATCAGACAACTACTCAGCCTACAGCTACAGTTAAACAAGAGCCAAGCAGTGATGCCACATCCTCATCCAAGATATTAAGTCAACATATACCTAAGCTATCCTGCTTCTCTGGAGACCAAAGTAAACAGGACACATCCTATGATTTATGGAGGTATGAAGTGGACTGCCTTGTCAGAGAAAAGTATTCGGAGAGCAGCATTGCCCAAGCTATCCGTAGATCACTACGCGGAGATGCCGGTAAGGTCGCCATGCGTCTCGGACCAGAAGCAAAGGTTGCCGACATATTAGACAAGATGGAAAGTGTGTTTGGGACCATGGAGAGAGGCGAAAAGATTTTAGAAGAATTTTATAGTGCCAAACAAAAGAAAGATGAAGACAGTATGGCATGGAGTTGTAGACTGGAGGAAATATTCCGCAAAGCTGTTGTCAAAGGAGTAATGAGTAGGAGTGAGGCCAATGACAAACTCAGATCCAGATATTGGAATGGTCTACACCAATGGATACAAGATGTAAGCGGATACAAGTATGACCGCCTTACAGAATTTGATGACCTGCGAAAAGAAGTTAGACTTATTGAGAAGGAGCATATTACCAAGAAGGCTCAAGCCAACATGGCCATCCCTGCTTCCACTGAACAGCCCTCTGAACTACAGGAGCTTAAAGGAATGATCCAACAGCTAACTGCCAAGGTCACACACCTGGAGAAAGACAAACACAGAGGACCACAGACAACATACAGAGGTGGATATGACTATGGTGGCACTGGTAGACAACAACAACAAAGAGGCAGACAGGGACAACAACAATGGTATCCCTCATACAACTACCCTAGAGATGACTTAGCATATTATGAATCTTATACAGAGGAACCAGTCTGTTATAGATGTGGACAACCTGGTCACCTAGAGTTAGGATGTCGCGTCATTCTAGATCATCGACGCAAGCCGACATCAAACTTAAGCAGACCTGCGTCGCGGGGCAGACGTTAGGTCACCTCAGAAGTCAACGCCCTACATCATCTTACAAACAGAATACATCTTTGGTCGGTAATGCATCCGAAGTCAAAATTTTCATTGATGGCATAGAGGTCACTTCACTTTTAGATACCGGATCTACTGTTTCGACCGTCAGTGAAGCATTCCATCAGCAGCATCTGCAGCATCTACCAATTCTTCCTCTTGATGAGATTATCCATATAGAGTGTGCAGATGGTGGAACACTACCATATTTAGGATACATTGAAGTCACTATTACTTCACCTGGACTTCCTCATGCCTCAGATACTACCATGCATTACCCCATCCTAGTTGTACCAGACAGTAATTATAATAAGGATGTACCAGTGTTACTAGGGACCAACATCTTACGTCACCTACTATCAGAAGTTCATACCAACTATGGAGATCAGTACCTACAGACAGCAAACCTACACACTCCCTGGTACCTGACATTCCGTAGTATGACACTGAGAGACAAAGAACTTAAGCGTAAACAGAACAGACTAGGGATTGTAAAATCTGCAGAGACTCATCCTATCATGATACCACCAAATTCTAGTATCACAGTCTCAGGCTATATAGACAAGTCATTACCATATGAGCCTACACCAGCTTTACTTCAGCCTACACCTCAGTCAGTTATACCAACAGACCTTGACATAGAGCCTACCATCATCAATTATACCTATCCAGTTAACAACTTAGTCCAAGTTCACATAGATAATGTCACCACTCTCACAGTACAGATACCACCCAGAGCTATATTATGCGAGGTACAACCAGTGACTATGGAAGACGTCAATATCTGTAAAGGAGCCCAAGTCACCGATAACTTACTTGACCTTGTACAGATTGAGAAAGAATATCTTACTCCAAATCAGCTAGAAGAAGGAAAGAACTTACTTCGCAAGTACCATGACATATTTTCAAAGTCAGACACCGACATAGGTCATTCAAAGATGGTTAAGCACCGCATTGAACTACACGATGATGTACCATTTAAGCAGAGATCCCGCCGTATACCACCAGCTATGTTCGACGAAGTCAAGCAACATCTACAAACACTACTTGATGGTGGAATCATAAGAAAATCTAAGTCACCATGGAGCAGCAATGTAGTATTATGCCGTAAGAAGAACAATGAGCTCAGAATGTGTGTAGACTACAGGCAACTGAACCAACGAACCAAGAAAGATTCCTACGCACTGCCTAGAGTTGAAGACATTCTGGATGCACTTAGTGGAAATAAGTATTTTACCATCCTAGACATGAAGAGCGGTTACCATCAGATTGAAGTCCACGAGGCCCATAAGGAGCGCACTGCCTTTACCGTTGGCCCGTTAGGCTTTTATGAGTATACCAGGATGCCATTTGGGCTTGTCAACGCTCCTGCCACATACCAACGCCTTATGGAACAGTGCTTTGAAGGATTACATCTGGACATATGTTACATCTACTTAGACGATCTGATCATTTATGCGAAGACATTCGAAGAACATCTTGAAAGAGTAGAGAAGATTTTCCAACGCTTACGAGAAGTCAACCTGAAGCTCTCCCCTAAGAAGTGTGAATTCTTTAAGGATAAAGTAAAGTACGTCGGAAACATAGTATCAGAGAAAGGTATCGAGCCAGACCCTGGAAAGATAGACAAAGCGAAGAACTGGCCAACACCCACCAACCCTGATGAAGTTCGTAAATTTTTAGGATTTGTTGGGTATTACCGACGCTTCATCAAAGGATTTTCCGACATAGCACGACCGTTGAACGACCTCTTACCTGAAGGAAAGAAAAAGACTAGAAAAGGAGCGAAGCCAAAACCTCCACCAGCTAATTGGAAATGGAGCTCTGAACAGGAAACAGCATTCAACACCCTGAAAGAGAAACTTACTACTTACCCGATCCTTGGATATGCAGACTACACCTTACCTTTTGAACTGCATACAGATGCTTCATCCAGTAGTCTTGGAGCTGTGCTGTATCAGACCCAGAACGATGAAAAACGAGTGATCGCATATGCCAGCAGGAGTCTGTCCAAAAGTGAAAAGAATTACCCGGCACACAAGAGAGAATTCCTTGCACTGAAGTGGGCCGTCTGCGAAAAGTTTCAGGATTACCTTTATGGAAACACCTTCACTGCGATCACCGACAACAATCCTCTTACCTATGTTATGACAACAGCAAAACTAGATGCAACAGGTCAGAGATGGGTCGCCGCACTCACCAACTACACTTTTGACATAAGATACAGACCTGGATCACAGAATGCTGACGCAGATAGTTTATCCCGGATTCCGCAGCACATTTCTTCAGATTCCATCAAAGCCTTATGTAACGCTACTCACCAGATTCCTTACGTTGAGACCCTAGCAGTCACATCTGATCCAGTAGATAACATTCAACACTTACCTGATTTTTCGGAAATTGACATCAGACAACGCCAGCAAGAAGACCCCGTCACTAGATATTGGATCCCATTCGTCACTAGAAAATTCAAGCCTTCCAAATTTCGCTTACCGTTCAGTAATTCGAAGCACCATGCACTACTCTACAGAAACTTTGACAAACTTCACATCAAAGATGGAATTCTAGTCAGAGAGACCATTATCAACGGCACCACCAGATCTCAGATTGTCTTACCTCGATCATGTATCCAGACCGTCTTACACCACCTTCACACGAACATGGGTCACCCCGGCAGAGACAAGACCACCAGCCTAGTTAGAGACCGATTCTTCTGGTTTGGCATGACATCAGATGTGGACCATTACATCAGCAAATGTATAAGATGTGTTAAGAGAAAGACTCCAACATTAGAAAGAGCACCACTAGTAAACGTGAAGACATACCAACCATTAGAGCTTGTTTGCCTGGATTATCTTACCTTAGAGTCGTCCAAGGGAGGCTACCACAACATCCTTGTAATCACTGATCATTTCACCCGGTACGCACAAGCTATCCCTACAAAGAACCAGACCGCAAAGACCACAGCTGATGTACTCTTTAACAACTTCATCCTACACTATGGTATTCCTCTCAAGCTACACAGTGATCAGGGTGCACAGTTTGAATCCAACATTATAAAGGAACTTTGCAGCATCATGGGAATTACCAAATCACGCACCACGCCGTACCATCCCATGGGAAATGGTGTCTGTGAAAGATTCAATAGGACCCTACTAAAGATGCTAGGCACACTTGAGAACAGCCAAAAGCAAGACTGGAAGACATACATAGCACCTATTGTGCATGCCTACAACTGCACCAGACAAGAAACCACCCAGCAGTCTCCATTTTTCTTGATGTTCGGTCGAGAGCCAAGACTTCCAGTGGATGTTGTGTTTGGGACTAATCAATCCTCACCTAAGACATCATTACATGACTACATAGAGTCACTTAGATCCAAACTGCAGCACTCCTATGATCTTGCGCAAGAACACATAAAGAAGGCCCAGATAAGACAGAAGAAAACCTATGACATCAAGGTCCGCGGAGCCATATTACAACCTGGAGACAGAGTACTTACCAAGATAGTTGCCTGGGATGGGAAGCACAAGTTATCAGACAAGTGGGACGAGGATGCTTACATTGTCCATAGCCAGCCTAACACAGAGATACCAGTGTACATTGTGCGTAAAGAAAATGACACCACCCAACAGAAGACACTCCACAGAAATTTGTTGCTCCCCATTGGATTTTTAGACGATACTAAACCCATACCAGCTCCACGTCATTCCATAATACCACCTACAAAGCAGACTACAAAGGAGAAAACCACTGTAGTGACATCTAGACATGACAGTCATCCAGCAGAATTATCCAGTGACAGTGAAGATGAAGAATTATATCTCACTGAAGAAGTACATGTAGACACTATTGCTGACAGCAGAGTGAGCGCATCTACTGATAGCCAGAGTACTGCATCACCATCACAGTTACCATCAGATGTTAGACAACCAGCACAGGACTTACCACAGAGTCAGGATGCTGAAGTAACTGTACCACCATCTACACCACATGATGCAGAGAGAGATATGGTTGCACGCAGTGCTGATGACGATCGGTCCCTTGCTGTAACCATACAGACCACAGAAGGCGAGGAGGACGCTCCTTCACTTGACGTGCGAAGACCAAGTGCTTCTGTGCCTGATAGAGATGACAGAGATATGGACAGAGACCAACATCCCAGAAGATCACATAGACAGAGAAGATGTCCATCATGGATGACGGGTGGAGACTTTGTGATGAACCAACAACATAATGTAAGTAATACTGAACCTGAATGGAAGATGAGAGCAGACTACCTACAGACATTAACAACATCAGGTATATTTAGTTCAGTAGACAATGAAGTTGCCAAAGCTCTCCTTAACATCGTTACAGGTAAACCTTAGATTAAGTACATATTATATTGGTTCATATCAGTTAGTCAGTCGATTTTTCTATTTCAGATGATGAATTGAATATTTATAAAATATTTTGACCATCTTTTTGCATTTTTCATCCATTTATTGACTTAGTGATGTATTGTTTATATACTTTGTATTTGTCAGAGTGTATTTTCCATTGAGTCATGTATTGTTATCAGTCAGTAGAAGAAGTATTGTATTTTTAACTAGTCATTTTTGCAGTCAGTAGATTTAAATAATTTTTCACATGTCTTTGATAAAGTACTTTTGCTTATCATTGAATAATCATTTTTCTTCAAAATCGATAAAGTAATTTTAAATTTTTATTCATTAAATTGTCTGTCTTTAAACCAATCATGTCGAGGACGACATTTTTTTGAAGAAGGGGTGTATGTAGTAGAGTGATTTATTACTGATTTGTAATAAATAACATCATTTTCTATTGTATTTTTCATATTTGTATCATTGTATTCATAATACTTACCTGATGTACTATTTTTAGATCTTTAGGGGATTTCCCTATATGTATCACATTCCAATGTAGTCTATTTATATATATATATAGGAAGTGGTGTGACATCAGAGGGGTCACATAGGTCATTTGTAATGTTAAAATGTATATCATTGGCCAATATGCTAATGATCCTTATTAGAACTTTTTCTATTGGTTATTACCTTTTTCCCTCCAACATTCAGTGGTCATTGTTTACTATACCCAGACATACATGTTCTGATTTCCATCATACCTTGATTTTTTGATTAAGTGCATTATTCCATATTCTACTGACTGTAAGTACTTTTTATTGTATTTTATTGATGTATGTGATATTTCTGAATTAATTAATTATCTATAAAATGTGTATTTTGATCTTTTATAAATTTTGGTAAATAATGTAAACACAATCAGCTGATCAGCCATTTTGGATCAGCCAGGTAACACATCAGACTTTTCCTATTTTTCTACCTTTAGATTACTTTGCATGATTAGACATTCATTATATTTAATTATCTTATCTAGGTTTCCCATGCATTATATCTGTCTGATGTACCAAAGGTATAGATCATTATGTAGGATCTATTTGATCTTTGACAGCCTTGTATCACATACAGGTAATTATTATTATTGAATGTATTAATTATCATTTTGTGATGATTATAATTATGTGTGATATTTATCTATTTATGCATATATATTGTATGAAATTGGGGAATTATATATTTTTCCTTAAATTGTCAGATTGTGTGAATTTCATATATTTTTGATATTATATGTTTACATTGTATTTATTATTGTTATCATGTATTTCAGGGCTACTTATTCATGTTGTAATAAATTGAGAACCTGAGACCAGAGTTACTGTCCTATTTTGACCACTACAACATTTGCACCCTTCTTTCTAATTACATAATTGTTACTTACTTGGCTGGTATTCGTATATTCATGACCTCATGAAGGGAAGCAAGCAATGTTAACTCCCCTCCTCCCCCTTACCTCCCTCTCCCTCCCTTTCACCATTCCCTCCTCCTCTGGTTTTGCTTTGTGTCAAATTAAGCAAAAGGATTTATGAATATATTTATAGATTGGGGAAATATGCACAAAGCATGATATTGATACAAAGAGATATCTGTAACTGGGACGGACAGAGTTAAGAATGGGATGTTCTGGAAGGGGCACCATTTGGACTGTCACTTTAACATCAAGAAGTGGGTTATTTTATTAAAGTACCTACCAGTACATGTACCATGGAAATTGAATAATTGAATGAAGTTTAATTGAATTGCCAAGTGATATATTCCCCTACTGGTATAAATCTATGTCCTGCAACTCTGCCTAATAAACTATTTTGTACATAAAAAGACAACAGAAAAAAAAGTCCGTGCAGAAAACTTAAGTGTGACAGACAGACGGACAAACAGGTACAGTAGGAAACTACATAAGTACCCTCCAGGTCAGTCTCCAGCGAGCCAGTAGGGGACCCAAAAGCTCATTAAATAGGATCTTCCATTATCTATCTGGCCTATGAAAGAAAATAAAGATGTCATCACACATCACACTGTCACCAAGGTTTCCATGGTGAGCAATTGTGAGAGTCAGTGGGACGTGGAAAATAATTCAGAAAGCACTGTCATTGCAGCTGTACCTACATGATATAATTTACTAACATCTTATGTTGCAGCAATACCAGTCTACCTTCAGTTTTAATTAGGACATCGTACACTAGTTGCTTGTGTCATGGAAAGTTCCTATGCTGTTGTTTAGCCACACGAGTTCAATATTCAGAGTGTGCAAACACACTGCAACGTCGCAAACGGCCCCTTCATGCAGCAGATTGCAGAATGGTCTTTTTCTTTCCTGCACGTACAGGTATGTGTGAAGGGGGTGTTTGCCATGCCGCAGTGTGTTTAATCACTCAATATCGAACAGATCTTTTGAATTTAGCACACATGACATCAGCTGTCTGATAGATTTTCTGACAGCTCATCTTCTGTATACATTTAAAGAAACAGTTCGTCTTACATGCTATCAGGCAGACAGCTTGTCTTACTGTATATGTTACATGTACCCGTATTATCAACATTGAGCTACCCGAGACTAATTTCAAGTATATAGCTTTTGTGCAAATGAAATTTCCTCCCTCTTAATATCCCTCTGTGTCCGAGGGTTGATTGACAATATCAAACAGGCTGTGTGCTCAATATAGCAGCAATAATGCCGTCAAATATATATATTTATCACACCTCAGACAAAATTGTCACATATTTATTGGACAATCATTGTCACATGACACAGGTGAAAAAAAACGTATTAGGCGTCCAATTTCCGTGGACGAGTAATGCATGCAGTCAATGCGAGTCTGAGGCGTGATCATTAAATTCGTTACATAGTAAGTTAGTGACCTGATACGAAAAATACTATGTAACTTATAATATAGTGTTGTCGGGTCCTCAGGTGTGCATAAAATATATATTCAACATTTCCGAAAACCAGAGTTACCACCTATTTGAGACGGTATCTGACGTACATTTGTAGACTGGATGACAATATATCAAATTCTATGGAAACAGTCCTAAAAGTCTTGGAAATGACAGTAAAAAATTGACGTTACCATACCATTTTCATGACATCACAATGGCTTTACATCAGATACCGTCAGTCTGTAAGGGGAAAAAACTCTGTATTCCGCAAAGACTCAATACACCTGCCTATAATGCAGTAATGTAAAAATCGTCTATAAGAATTAACACATCTTACAGTACATGTATGCTGAATGACAGCAGCAGAGAAACGTTCTATGACCCAAGCACAAATGGGTCAACTATATCAGTATATGAAATCATACAGTATCCTTTTTGACCAGTTCTGACTGTTCAGCATTAGACTAAATGATCCAGTCTCTCCCGCAGCCACTACAAGAGACTGAACACCTCTATGGTGCTACAGAACGAAGTCGAACGAGACCGTTGCCCAACAATTTTTGGCAGTTTGAAGGTCTCCAGTATTGATTTTCTTGTTGACGGGACAAAATGAAACCTTTATCTAAATATCTAAACCCACCTCACCTCTTTTACTCGCTTTGTTATGGTATTTTCCACAACGTTTAAACTCCCACCGCTTCGACCCATATAAAAATAAAAGTTTGGAAAATAAACCAATCAGAACGAAGGATATCTTAGGCTCTTTCTGTATCCTTCGTTCTGATTGGTTGATTTTCCGAACTTTTATTTTTACAATGGGTTGAAGCGGTGGGAGCTAGTTTAAACGTCTTGGAAAATACCATAACAAAGCGAGTGAAAGAGGTGAGGTGGGTTTAGATATTTAGATAAAGGTAGCATTGCCAAAGCATTTTGTGAAAATTGGCCCATGACATTTTTTTTCTATGAAATTGTAAGAGAAGTGTTTCCTGATGACAAAACAATCAAAAGTTTGAGGAAAAACTGATTACTTATGCAGATATGCAGATGAATATAATGAAAAATCCCTGTTCTAAAAATAGCCGACTGTGCAAAATTACTGTAAATTCCAACCTCAGTGCATATCTTGGAAAGTATAAAAGATAGAGATCTCAGATTTTCAGTACAAGTAGTTTATATGGTCATGTCACTGTACAGCAAGTTTTACTGTATATTTTGATCTACATTCATTGATATTCAACATAATTCAGGTGGGATAGGGGCGAATTTGCCATTTTTAAGAAAGGAGGATAAGATTTTACATTGTTTTGATGATTATCATCTAGTATGAAATGCTGGATTGTTCTTGGTAATATGCAAGACTATTTGGAAATTTGAAAACAAAGCTTAAGATCATATATATCTATCAATACTATCCAGAACAATATCATTGGTTAAAAACCTTACATTTGGGTAATTATCTGAAAAACAGTTTTCAACATCAAATAACTCCATGAGTCTGTCTTAATGATTTAAAAGTTAAAGTACAAATTTGAACTATGTGTTAATATTGGTCCTGTAACCACTGTCTGAGTACCTAAAGATATTGATGCATCAACACATGTACCGATATGTACCAGGGAATTGTCAACAATTAATGAATGAGTGTTCAAGGCAAAAGGTCCACTTTTAATGGTATGAGTCGCTTTGCTTTTTAAATTCTCCTTCGGAAACTTTACAGGTTTCCTGAACAGGCTTTGGCTTTCCTCAGGCTGAGAAAAGAGCTGTGCCTGGTTACTGAGAAATGCTCACTGAAATAAGATATTATTTTATTTCACATGGTACTGCTGCTGAAATAGAATTGATATTATAGAATTTATATACTAGTATGAATTTAAATGTGATTTTCAAAGGATAAAAACTAGTATATTTCGTCAAACTAGTCACTGAATGAGTACCTTTTCAGTCTAACCTTATTAAAGAAGAAACTGAAAAAAAAGGAGGCAATATGACACACTTGGAGTCATTAGCATGTTACACTTCGTTACATTTATTTGTTACTGCATGTAGTCATACATAAATTCCTTTATCAACAGCTCTGATTCAGCAATACTTTATGCAATTTGAACCCTAGGCTAATATATCACTTTGAACTTGATGGTACTCTCTATGCTTATGGTTACCATCAAAATAAATTTTATATAAATAAAGGCAATACAAGCGTAGCATCCCCTCGCAATTGCATGTTCAAAATGATTTTAAACTAAAGTCCACATTGACCTTGACCTTTGACCTTGAAAATTGATAGAGTTCATCCTCTCCTGAGGAAAATTTGTGGGTGGTTTGATGTTTCTATGATCATTACTTTGTCTTCTATGCTGTTCACAAGAATCTGGACACACCCAAGAAGATGATGATGACACACCCTTAAAGAACAGGTATGTTATGTTGAAAACATAACACTTTCACTGTCACTCAGGCAAACAATTTTTGCGAGTCTTCAAATGGTTGTTGAGTCTAAACATGTGATAAATAAAATGATGTAGACTAATTCTTAAAGAACAGGTATGTTATGTTGTCCAATGCTTGACCCTTATAATAAGACCTTAACAGTGACCTTGACCCTATTTGGGTATTAAGTTTTGTCGATTTTTCACTGGAAATAGACCACATATAGGATTTTTGTGCAATAAGAAAAATATACCGCAGTAATTGTCCTTCAAATTTTAGAGACAAATGCTGCTAGCGATACAAAATTATATCCAATTTAATATCAGCTGGGTACAGAATGTTGTTCTATTATACTTATATATTTTGTGATTACTGTATTATTGTGTGTATTGCTGTCTTCAGAATGAAGTTGTATTACATGTATTAAATAACTCAGTATACTATAAAAGAAAAGGTGGTTTTATCCAAGCAAACATAATACATGTAGTACTGGCATTTTTGCTTGGAAATCCTAAATCATTGATATGATACTGTGTGTGTGCTTGGGGGGGGGGGGGGGGCGCTTCAACTGTAATTACAAGTTATCACACCTGGGAATCTTGGTTGACATTTCTTCAGACTGGGTTTGCTGATCTCCCTTTTCTGCTTCATAACCTCGTCTATCGCCGTTTCGGTAGTCTACATTACGAAAGGAAAATAAGAGTTATCGTTCCTGAGAAAATACCCCCCTCTATAATCCAAGCGTTTACCATACTGTTGTCCCAGTTTTAACTTGAAAGTTTGATAGGGTTTTTCTTTAATATAAAAATTATTAATCAAAAATAAGAATTAGAAGGGTTAAATCGATTTCCATTGTGTTTTTTTGTAACTCTCAATAATTCAACTAAAAATATCTCGGTCTTTTTCCCTCACTTTTCGGAAAGTCAAGGTCACGTTATCTTATCTAATACTTTCACTTTCTAAACTTAGAAACCATTTGTAATGTTTCGGTGTTTATCCAGAGAAATTGAGGGTAAAGAATGACACGTTTTTTGAGGTCGGGGAAATCCGTCATACAGAAATACGACACGCAGCGCCACCTGGCGAGCTTTGGCAACGCTAATAAAGGTTATATTCATTTCTAACAAGAAAATCAATACTGGAGACCTTCAAACTGCCAAAAATTGTTTGGCAACGGTCTCGTCCGACTTTGTTCTGTAGCAACCATAGAGGTGTTCAGTCTCTTGTAGCGGCTGCGGGAGAGACTGGATCATTTAGTCTAGTTCAGCATCAGCAACTTGCCTGAATGAGTTCATGGATTGTAATTGGTGGTTTTCTCTCGGTCGTTGTATCATCATCCATAATCTATGTTATCTGTGATGTTTTTCACACATCCCATGGTTTATAAAACCTTACATATTGATAAACATCCGCTATTCTTACTAAACAGGGTAAAGTCAGATCATCCTCTTCTTCTGAACTCTTCTGTTAAATTGCCGAGGGAGGTACGAATCGTACAAAGTATCTGCTTCCGGTTTACTAAATCTTGCAAAACACCAAAGAAAAAAGAGAAATACTTGTTAATTTAATGATTGTCAACAATGTGAATTGATTCTGTCCAAACTTTTCTTGATAGAAGAATATTCATCCGAAAGGATTTTTATCAAACTTTATGAAAATTGTTCAAAATGGCATATTTCCAACCGACTGGTCAGAAGAGACTGACAAATGTGGCAGTTGTGAGATTGAAAAAAGGAGGAAAACGTTTTGAAATAGCTTGCTATCCAAATAAGGTTGTTTCATGGAGAAATAAAGTGTGAGTTAAAGCATTGTCGTATGCGTAAAAACTTTTTGCTGACAGTTCGAAATTATGTATATGGCTGTTGTGAGGTTGAGCTCAGGAAACCTCAAAATTTGATGGGTGGAGGGGTGTGGCAGAGCTAGAAGTATCGGCCCAGAAAGCTCAGTGGTTAGAGTGCTTACCTGCAGGTGTAGACTTCCCGGGTTTGAACTCCGGTCTGGGCACATCTTTTCCTACCTTACTACAATAAGTTAATGCAACTTTTAAAATCTAAAAATATGAATTAATATAAAAGAATTCTACGTTAAATATCCATAACTGCTGGTAATTAGGTATGATGTCGCATATAACAATCAACAATTATATATGTAAACCTGTCGATACATCAAAGAATGTGCAGGGCATTCTCACCCAGGGAATAAATATAACCCTAATGTGACAAGTTGAATAGACGACGTGCCAGTTTCAATAAGGATCGAATGTCACACCTACCAAGCCCACATCACTCAGGTTTGCATATTAATGACCGGGTGGTTGTCAACATCAGCCTATAAGAATTTAGATTAAAAATCAAATGTAACTTAAGGTTTATGTCACAGTACCGACTCAAGCATGCTCAAGTGAGCAAAATAATGAGCAACCAATAATTTTGCAAGTATCAAATTATGTGACTCTAAGTTGAAATACTCAGAGTGCCTTTATTTCTGCATGTATTTTTCCCTATTCGAAAATTAATGCATGTAAATATGATAATTAGTTATTGCTTTGTATCTATTATAATTAAATTTTTAGTAGTTAAAGTTCTATATTCTCAATCTAGAATACACTGGAATTATTTAATCCTCACATTTTATGGATGAGTGAAGAATAACACGTACAAAAAGAAGAATGCCAATTTATGTTATACCTCATAAAACTCAAATTTAACATTAGAACAATTTTTCACAAAAGCAATTAATTTTCCTTGTTCCCAAATCACTAAGATTGCAAAAATAACCAAAAAATTGTACATCTCACGAAGAGGTAAATCGGTATAATGTAGGCCAATTGGGCCTGAGACTTCATAATTCAATGTGTAAAAAATTATATGCTGTCTGATAGTGACTATGGTGTACATGTATATATGTAATGAAACATTTGTGTATGAAATCTTCATTCTTTATTGATACAAATATACGTGTATAATGATGTAATATGCTTTTTTGACAGGATTCCGATGCAAAAATAGCTAGTCTATGAAATGGCCAAGTCCTTGGTCTGTCTTAAAGTTCATCACTCTGTATGTCTGCTGTTGTGTTTAAGATCATGATGAGACAAATTTAATGCAGGGAAAAATTGACCTTGACCTTTGACCTTGAGATACATGTATCTAAAAAAATTGTGTTTAAGCCCATAGGGAGAAAACTTATGAGTAGCAACTTGTTACTTTCCAAGGTGATAGATCATGAAGCAAATCTGATATAGGAAATGAAACTGACCTTGACCTTCAGATATCAAATACATAGTTGTGGTTAAAGCCAATAGAGAGTAAACTGATAGGAGTAGCACTTTGTTACTTAACCATGATGAACCCAGGCAGTGTGATAATTAAATTTTGCCTTGACCTTTGAACTTGTGACCTTGACCTTGAAGTTAACCCATGCTATATTTCTTGCACCGTAATGGTGACAGCTTTCGTATACTTCTCTAATAGGTTTTTACAACAAGACCTTTCGTATGATACCTTGTATTTTGACCTAGTTGCCTTGACCTTGAAGTTTGATATACTTTTCAAAAATTTAAGCTATAATTCTTGAACCAAAAGCAGTATGGCTTTCATAGTTCACATGATTAATAGTGACAAGGCCTTTCATTTGGGACTGTGACCTTGACTTTGAACTTTGACCTACATTCCAAAAAGATTGAAATTGGCCATACTATCTTTAGCGGTTTAGGCTTATAATGTTGGCAAATGGATTAAGAAATCAAATTTAGAAATCCTATTTAATATTGAATATACAATGATTATTTCAGAGAAACAGATATAGATGAGGTGCTTCAGACTCACACTGTGTTCATGAATGTGTCGAAAGGTGAAGTGGCAAAAACTGACCTATTAAAGAAAACGTTCCAAACAGACAACCAATCAGAAATATGCTTACAGGTTTGTATAGATACGATATTCTGAGGTTGGATGAACAGAGAGCCAGAGAAGAAATTTTTTACACTGTAAAGGTCGAGGGGTCCAGATTGCAGGTTCATATATGTATCTGATAATCTGAGGTACATGTAGGACTAATAGCTATCTGACTATATATAAAACTCAGTTCTCATTATTCGTTACCTTCACAGAGATCTCATATATGTATCTGATAATCTGAGGTACATGTAGGACTAATAGCTATCTGACTATATATAAAACTCAGTTCTCATTATTCGTTACCTTCACAGAGATCTGACAATCATTCACATCTGAGGACAAATTGGGAAGTCCTCTTGGCTTATTGTTACATAATGAACATTTGTGTTTACATGGCTACATTTCTTTGGTTGAGTAGATTTTGACTCAGACACGATATCCTATTGGTGGTTTGCTTACCATCATTTCATTGGTTGAGTAGATTTTGAACCAGACACGATCTCCTATTGGTAGTTTGCATATGGTCATTTCATTGGTTGAGTAGATTTTGACCCAGACATGATCTCCTATTGGTGGTTTGCATACCGTCATTTCATTGGTTGAGTAGATTTTGACTCAGACATGATCTCCTATAGTTGGTTTGCATACCGTCATTTCATTGGTCGAGTATATTTTGACTCAGACACAATCTCCTATTGGTGGTTTGCATACTGTCATTTCATTGGTTGAGTAGATTTTGACTCGGGCATCTCGTATTCGTGGTTTGCATACTGTCATTTTATTGGTTGAGTAGATTTTGATTCAGACACGATCTCCTATTCGTGGTTTGCATACTGTCATTTCATTGGTTGAGTAGATTTTGAACCAGACACGATCTCCTATTGTTGGTTTGCATACCACCATTTCACTGGTTGAGTAGATTTTGACTCAGACATGATCTCCTATTAGTGGTTTGCATACTGTCATTTCATTGGTTGAGTAGATTTTGATTCTGACACAATCTCCTATTGATGGTGTCAATTGGCTTGCATATAATTATGGTCATTTCATTGGTTGTTTAGATTTTGACTCGGACACAATCTCCTGTTGGTGGTTTGCATACCGTCATTTCATTTGTTGAGTAGATTTTAACTCAGAATCGATCTCTTATTGGTGGTTTGCATACCATCATTTCATTGGTTGTGTAGATTTTGACTCAGACATGATCTTCTATTGATGGTTTGCATACCATCATTTCATTGGTTGAGTAGATTTTGACTCAGGCTTTCCTATTAGTGGTTGTCAATCTCCTTGTAGGTAATACATGATATGAGATGCACTTCAATCGAATTGGACCAATAGACAGGCATCTTATCATTATGGTATAGTCTCCGTTAAAGTGTTACATTACTAAATTTGCGCATCTGCAGCCTGTACAGAAATATTTTAATGGTAAACTGAGCAAAAATATTGATTTTGATTACCTTTCACAATGTTCCAACTTACAACAATAGTAATTACAACCAGAATATTCGTGGTTCTTTTCCTTGGACTCACAAAGGGTCAATTTTTAGTGAATTTGCCTTGTCCGTTGCACAAGGCTACATTTTTGATGTAGAAAAATACATTGTAGAAATGAATCATCAGTGTCCTTTTTACTCCCATTTGAAACCCCAAAGTATTACTTTTACATAAGGACTAAAACTTTTCCTACATGAGAAATGTTGCTTTTGAAATAAGAAATACATGTATATTCGTATAGAAGGCGAACAGATACGTTACCACACTTCAAGCTGCTAGAAATGTAAGACAATAATGACATATCCGAAATCTTTGAGTAGAAAAGAAAGCGTATACATGGGTACTAACAGCAAACAGAGTCCTTCAACCATTCTGGCAAACGACATTTTATCTGTTTCATCGGGAGTATTTAAAATCGGCAGTTTGGACGTTTAGACAGCAACAGATACGTTACCAACTATCTAGCTCTACAGTGAGAACTCAACCGATTTGGCCCTATTTATGGATTAGATGGAGTGAATATTGGTTAAAAACAGTCGGCTCTTTTAATAAGAACGACGAAACATACCAAATAACACGGAAAATGCAGCTAAAAAACAGATACGTTACCGACAGATACATTACCTAGATTTTATTTTTGGCCCATATAGAAGTTATATATTACTGGTTTGACGTTGATATTTTAGCTTTTGTCAGAAGAAACATATAACAGTTGAAATTAAAGCAAAACCATATCTTACAGGGCATATTTTGTGTTTTTATGGAAAATCCTGAGAAACAGCCTTTCTCTCGAAAATCAATAAATGTCTTAATACAGAGGCATAATTTATGCCATAAATTGTTGTCACATTACTCATTTGTCATGGTATTGAGATTCATAGGGGATCACCTTTGCACTGTACTCAAATAGTCAGCTTTAGAACTGAAAGTAACGTATCTGTTTCAAATGGTAACGTATCTGTTTCGATAGTATTTGTAGTATTTTAGAGAAACTAACGTGAATATCATAAAATAATGGGTTACTCATATACACTGCTTACTTATTACATTGTACATCAATTAGAGATATTTTTTACCATATATTTTGATAATTGGTACTTTTATAACAAATGCTCTACCACTGGTATACCAACGTAAAAATGATGTCTACGATTTTCTTAGCAATTTACATTAAATTATAATGTGTAGGATCACATATGATACCATCTGGCATAACAAGCAATAGATATTTAGTTGACCAGGAATGCGTGTTTTGTATAATTGTATAATTGTAGATGAAATGTATTTAATACAGAAATATTTATGCCTTCTTCAGACGTCAAATTTTCAAATAATGTATGAAATCAAAAAGGTTTATTATACTTTAAAAGATTTCTTATGCATAGTTAAACGTCAGAAGACAAAAGTTTATACTGTAACTACTTTTGTTCCTTCAGCGATGGAATGAACAAAAGGCTACCCCTTGTAATGTAGCTGTTAAATTGCAATCCAGGCCCCTTTATTGAACAAAGCATATCACTGGAAGTAGACCAAGTAGAGATTTCCCACGTTCCATTTCAAATACCTAAGATATGTATCCTTCAATAAAAATATAAATATTTATCAAATGCAAAACTTTATTTTTCAACATTTTCAAATCGTAATTTACCACTTTAGCGGAGACTGCACCTTATGGTTTTAGGCAGGGAGGTATATAACTAAATATATGTCCCTGCTGTAGCAGTAAGTGTAAATTATATTTTAAAGTTTTTCAGACAAACATACAATTAAGCAATCAGAAATGTGTTTACAGGGGATTTTTAAAAAAATCTATATGAAAGCAATTTAATGAAAAATCGACGAAAAATAAGAAGAGCTGTATTCAAAATCCTTCATAATGTCTCCATGTTTTGAAGAAAAGTGAAATCTTAGTAATTGATTGTAGAAAGTGTGTGAGATTGACAATGGAAGTCTTAAAGACATTCTGTCTACAGTGATTTTAGATCCTATAGACTGCAGCAATTTACTGTTGACCAAAACCATCTTTTATGCATTTGATTGGATAAAACAATTCATTTTTTTTCAAAAATAGAATGATAGACAATGATTCAAAATTCATAGAAATTCTTATTAATCTTATAAATTAGGTTACTTTGATGCTGAAAATTCCTATAGACAAACTGGTCTATGACTTTTTCAATTTCTATAGACCAATCAAATGTACTATAGAAATTGGCCATCGGGCCCCTGTTAATTTGGCACACTGTAGAAAGATTAAGAATATGTAAAGGATTTTAATTGAGGTTACTAAATAGAACATGTATCACTGAAACAATTATTTGTTGTACATGTACTGATCAATACATTTACAGATTCTTGCAAAAGGTGAATTACAAGTATCGGAAAAGGAGAGGCAAGCTCAGTTAGAGTCAATGTACAGAGATATAGCAACTACGGTGTCGGACAAGTGTGTCAATCCAGAAACTAACCGTCCATATACTGTCACTCTCATAGAAAAGGCCATGAAAGACCTGCACTTCTCAGTAAAACCGAATCAAAGTACAAAAAAACAGGTAACTCCTTACAGGGCACTCTACTGTAAAAAAAATTATACAGAAATTCCTTTAGAAAGGATAGAATATTGAATATGATAGAAATCAAAGACAAGAAAGTAGGGAAATATGAAATTCATTGATAGGCTTAAAAAAATGGATGATCAAAATTTCTGTAATTTGTCGAAGTGCACAATATGATAATCGGAATATTTTCAAAAAATCGAAATTCTAATCTTTACAATTCAGATTAATTTACTCCCTGACTGTGGTATGCTGTTATTGTACCCCATACATGCATGTAAATATTCAGTTATTGCTTTGTACCTATAACTATAACAAATATATGGTATATAGGAATCACCTTGTCTGTCTGTCTGTCTGTCTGTCTGTCTGTCTGTCGGACGGACAGAAGTTTTGAAAGCAGATTTCTTTTATACTATAAATGGTGGGCCTTTCATATTCCATACACAAATTCACCATAAAGAGTACTACAGTTTGGTACCATGACTTTTGACCCTGTGACCTTGACTTTCACCCTATGAAACATTTTATGTTAAGATGTTTTGAAAGCAGATTTCTTTTTTACTATTAATGGTAGGCCTTTCATATTTCATATACACATTCACCATAAAGAGTACTACAATTTGGTACCATGACTTTCGACCCTGTGACCTTGACCTTCACCCTATACAACATTTTAATATGTAATTATTAAAGATGTTTTGAAAGCAGATTTCTTTTATACAATCAATGGTAGGCCTTTCATATTTCATACACACATTCACCATAAAGAGTACAACGGTTTGGTACCATGACTTTTGACCCTGTGACCTTGACTTTCACCCTATGAAACATTTTATGTTAAGATGTTTTGAAAGCAGATTTCTTTTTTACTATTAATGGTAGGCCTTTCATATTTCATATACACATTCACCACAAAGAGTACTATATTTTGTTACCATGACTTTTGACCCTGGACCTTATGCCCTGTACAACATTTTATGTTAAGATGTTTTGAAAGCAGATTTCTTTTATACTATAAATGGTAGGCCTTTCATATTTCACACACATTCACCACAAAGAGTACTACAGTTTGGTATCATGAGTTTTGACCTTGACCTTGACTTTGGGTTTATGTTGAAGTAAGGACATGTTTAGAAATTTTGAAAGCGGATTTCTTTCATAGTATTAATGGTAGGTCTTCCATATTTCATACAAACATTAACCACAAAGAGTACTACAGTTTGGTATCCTGACTTTTGACCTTGTCCTTGACTTTGGACTTATGTTGCAGTTTAAGGTAAGAAGATTTGAAAGCAGATTTGTTGCATACTATAAATGGTAGGCTTTTCACGTTGCATCATAAATGGTCCCATTTATAAAAATTTTAACGTCCCACAGGGGGTATAATTTGTCCACTTTAGGGCAATTCTAGTTCTTTGTTATTTTCTTAATTTTCTTAAGCCCCGGTCAAACTGCACTACACATCCAAATCACATTCAAAAATTTGATGGATGTGGTCGTTCATGGTATTTTTTGCCATGGCTGTGCTTTATACTTCCACTGCTGAAGCACTGCTTAAGCACAGTTAACCACGTCCAACCATGTTGAAGGCTAAAATTGTTCGTGACAACTTCACAAGACACACACGATTTTTCCCGTAACAACACAGAATACCTGTGCAATGACTGTGCTCCCATTTGTCTGTGACAGACCGCTTAAGCTTTCATGTTTTACTGCGTCTTCTCCGAAGTTTTAATCACTGCCGGAACACCAATTATCACGTGTTTAACATGCGTTGCATGCCTTTACCACGTACAACGTCCGTGAAATGTTGAGCTTTTCAAAACTTCTGTCCGCGTCCAAGGCTGTTCAGATTTTTTACCACGTCTACAAATCGTCTGTAGCGTGTCTCAAAAGCAAACAACAATGTCTGCTTCACGGGATCAAGCCTTAAAGCGCAGTGTAACCAGTCCTACATTAACCAAACTTGCATGGATGATGCATCTGAGGATGCTTACAACAATGCATGGTACGGAGGCTGCATCAGACCTACATTTCATGCCTGAATGAGCAGGTTAGGTAAAATGGGACAGGTCCATTCCCACCTTACTGTAAATCTTACACCAACCAAGCTTGTATGGATGATGTATCTGTGGATACTTACAACAATGCATGGTACATAGGCTGCATCTGACCTACATTTCATGCTTGAGTGAGCAGGTTAGGTAAAATGGGACAAGTCCTACACCAACCAAACTTGCATGGACGATGCATCTGAGAATGCTTACTATAATGCATGGTACGGAGGCTGCATCTGACCTATATTTCACGCTTGATTGACCAGGTATGGTAAAATTAGAATCTTATTAGAATTTCCAGCCTTCTTTGAATTTTTTATCAACCAAATTTATGTGGATGCATCTGGAAATACTTTGTGCAAGGTAGGTACAGATTCACAGATGCTGGTCATTGGACAAAGATGCCGTCGAGGTGAGCGCTGTCATCTCTGATGACCCTATGTTTAGAATGGGGGGGGGGGGGGGGGTGGCAGGAAGACTTTGAAAAAAATTTCCAGATGAAATTTGTTATAAACAAATATTCCAGCTCATCCTTTTTCTGCTGTAAATAAAGACAAAAATAATCCTGCTTGGAGCAACACCAAAAAAAAAATTCAGAAAGAATATTTCAGCTAGCAATAATCTTCGTGCCATAAAAATAAAATGGTTACTCCCTAAATCCTTGAAGAATAAAATTTTACATAAAGGAAAATCTCGATCAATTTGAAAAGTTTGATTCTAGAGGATGACCTGAAATGTAAACTACTGCTTAAATTATACTCAGATTTTTGTCATGTTTTCATTGTATGTATATATCTATTTTGTCAGTTATTATGTTGACGTACATTTCAGGCTTTAGAGGTGATAAAACAATTAACGGAGGAAGGTAACATCAAAATACAGAGAGCTCAAATGAGAGTCAGAATAACAGTGCCAGGTATAGTTACTTTATACTGCTAGTCTGCTACAGTGAGAAAACAGTGTTTATTCTCAGTGCATTTGGAATGGCTCCAGGTCCCCTGGAATTTGGAAAAAGTTCATAATTTGGTGAAATTTTATAGCGCTTAAAACAGTTTTAGGAACCCTTTTGTATTTAAAATCATTTATCTTCCTTGATGTTTTCATATCTTTTCAGTTCATTAATTTAAAAATCTGCCTTTTTCTATCAAAACTCTGCATAATTATATACAAGGTTTTGTATGAAGCGAGAATTTCTGTTCCAATTTGTTAGTTTTTTTAAACACGCTATTTTACCTTGAGAATGGGTCCTTACATTGAATGAAGATTGGCTAAAAAATAAACACAGGAAAAGGGCTTAAAAAAATTAACACTGGGAAAGGGCTTAAAAAATAAACACTGGAAAAGGGCTTGAAAAATAAACACTGGAAAAGGTTTTAAAAATAAACACTTTAAAGGGGCTTAGAAAAAAAAAACACTGGAAAAGGGTTAAAAAAATAAACACTGGAAAAGGTTTTAAAAATAAACACTTGAAAAGGGCTTAGAAAAAAACAACACTGGAACAGGGTTAAAAAATAAACACTGGAAAAGGGCTTAAAAAATAAACATTGGAAAAGGGCTTAAAAATAAACACTGGTAAAGGGCTTAAAAAATAAACACAGGAAAAGTGCTTAAAAATAAACACCGGAAAGGGGCTTAAAAATAAACACTGGAAAAGGGCTTAAAAATAAACACTGGAAAAGGGCTCAAAAATTAACACTGGAAAAGGGCTTAAAAATAAACACTGGAAAAGGGCTTAAAAATTAACACTGGAAAAGGGCCCTTTGAGAGCATACTTAATTTGTTTTCAGATTTGTATTCTCTGTATTTTCAAATTTTAAATATGTTATTTAGATCTAAACATCTGTTTACTGAAAACCTGTTGAAGCATCATTTTAGATTATAATCTTCAGTATCATAGGAGATAGTTTGGCCACATGTTTCATTTGAAATGTTGGGCAACACAATGGTTTGGCTCCTCCTCTGAATCATTTTGGTTTAAGGTTGAAAATTCAAATTCATATTCAAGCTACATGTATATGCTAGCAGCTACTGAATATAATATAAACAAGACAAAATGATGAAGGAACCACTATGCATAGTGTCCGGATAATAAATTATCATGATTCATTTACATGTAGGTAAAGCTGGAAAGAAAGTTAGAGAGAAAATAAAAAAGATGGCCACAAAAGTAGAAGAAGATGATTTTAGTGATGATTTAGAAATGGTAAGATTTTCTTTTTTGTATTATAGAGTTCTGAGCCTGCATCATAAACTAAGTCAAAATATTTGATATTTAAAGCAATGAAAATTTCAAATATTGCTTTCATCCATTCTGCTGAATTGAATAATTGCAAGTCATCACTGATGTTGTAATGAGACATTAGAATATTAAAATTTAGACTTAGGTAATTTCTTAGTTTATGGTGTCGGGCCCTGGTATGGATAACTTTCTATAGGTTACTTGATAATATTTTACGACAACTATACTATACAACCTTTGCATTATTGCTAGTTACACAAAAGTGATGTGCCTTTAAAAGGTGTAATGGAATGTTAACTCTATGTGTTACACTTTCTTATTCGTAAATTAATTCATCGTAGCTGAATGATTCAATCAATGTACTGTAAACATGGAAAGGGGTAGGGCAACGAGACCCCTAAATCGGCCCTTGATTTTTCTCTTAAAATAAATTTCATGAGGAAATCTTTTTTGATATCTCTCATGAAAATACAGGAATGTTTACGGCTTTTCATGAAAAGAATAATATCATCGATGCATCGCGATATTTTATTTCGCAATCCAAGTATCGATGCACCCCAATGATACCTAAGTTAGAATTGACAAACAATATGTGTTTGAATTTTCCGTATTTTTTGTCTGTCATACCAAAAACGAAAAATAACGTTTGAAGAAAACAAAAGAAAAGTTCGGAGAAAGCTAGTGTTGAATAAGTATAACATGTTGAATAAAAAAGCTACTTATCTTATGAATATAAATACTATCAAATAGCTTTTTGAGAAGGTTTTATCAATTTACTTGAGTATCACGATACATATCGTATCGGATGTAAGGTATTGTGATACGTATCGGATCAGCTGGGTGCAGTATATTCCCAGCCCTAGAAAATTACCCTGCTGCTTTCTTTATTCAAATGCAGAAACATTTATATCGCTAATATTGCCCCCAAGCGTAACGTCTTGATGTTACAATTGTGAAATTTTCTCCCAGCGATTACATTAACCACGTTTATAGTACTAGAAATTTGCCAATCAACAAGTAACCCCAAATACATTGAAATTTAAACTTTGTCTGGAGTATTTATCGAAATTTATTTCATTTTAATTTATATAAAATGAAATAGGTCATCAGGAAGCAATTTAGTGTAACATGTTTTATAAAAACACACTATCGATATTAATTTTCTTATTTGAATTTTGTCTATCAGCATCGTCACAAAGGATTATTGGAAAACACCGCTGAAAGTAATTTACATGTATTTGAAAGGTCGCAATCACAAGTATTTATGAAAGAACCCTATAAACTCAATATGAAGACTATTTTTGTTGAGAATGTCTACAATTATTAGAAATGGAAGCATATATTCCATATGGGGTCAAAGCCTGTAACTTACAAAAAATATAATTCAAAAGATATTTAATGAGACTTTGAGTTCAATTATTTTTAGGAAGAGAGAGTGTTACAGAAGAGAATATGTTTAGAACCAAAAAGAAAAAAAAAAATTGAGAATGTTTGTGAACCCCAGCCCTTGCCCTTCCCTCGCCCTTTTCAGAGAGGAGTTACTTGGACAAGAAAAATACCATAAAATAACCTCCAAGTGTAATGTCTTTATGTTAAAATTGCGAAAAAAATATTTTGCTTACCCTTTTGGCATGCATCTGATTGACTGTACTAGCCTACACATATTGAGTCTTTTCAGAATACAGAGTTATTTCCCATTTGAGACGGTTAATCTGAAGGGAAATAACTGTGGTTTTTTGAAAATACCTGATAACAGTTTTAGGCATACACCACTGACATCAGTATTTCACAAACAAAATTATCTAATTTTTTGTTTACTTTTTCAGGTAATTCTTGTGGATCCAGGTTGTTTTCGTGAAATTGATGACATTGTTAGAACTGACACTAGAGGTCAAGGTCAGCTAGAATTGATTAGTTTAAAAGATGTTGAAGAAGGTGACGAAATGTTATAAATAAATCTGTACAAAAAAATTTTCATCTTTATTTTCATTATTACTACGGGTAGGAAACTAAAGATAATTTTGCTTTCAATGTATGACTTTGTTGGCATTTAAATATACAGAAATATTGCTGTCTGTCTGTCTGTCTCTCACTCCCAAGTACGTCCATTAATATATGATGAAGATACATGTTGTATTGAAATTTGTATGCTCCTGTAATAAGAGATGGCTGCAGAGATATTTTGAGATTGTCCATTCACTAAAACTTAAATCTTTGTTGTGTGATTGGGCTTTTGCAGTTGCAGGGAGATAAAGTAACACCGTCATTTGTGTGTGTGAGGGTGTGTTTACAAGTGTGCACACAACACTTTTGTATATAGCCTAGAGGACACAATTTTTATTGGATCTTTACCAAACTTCATATACTTATTGCTTATGACAAGAGGAAGAACTCTATTGATTTTCAAGGTCATAGATCAAAGGTCAAGGTAACAGTTTGTAAATGGCTAAAACCCTTGTATAGAGACTAGAAGGCACAACTTTGAATGGAGCTTGACCAAACTTCATTGTGTAAATTGTGTAAGACAAGAGAAAGAAACCCCCTGATTTTAAATTTCAAAAGGTCATGGTGATAGATTTAAAGTTTTTAAAACCCTAGTGTTCAGCCCAGAGGGCACTGTTTTGATTGGATCTTTACCAAACTTCATACATTTTTTTGCTTATGACAAATAGAAGACCCTCATACATGTAGGTCAAAGGTCAAGAAATGGTTGAGATTCTTGTATTCAGACTACAAGGTATATTGATTTTCCTGCCCTGCAAGGCAATGTGTCTAGGCTTAGTTAATTTCTTGTGACTAGACTTGTCTATTTATAATAAAATTTTTTGCCCTTGTGCATTTGACCTACACCCTTTGAACATTATTATAATGAGTATTCCTTTTGAATGGCAAGTCGTCAGGTTCTAATTAAGACCATTATATTTGACAACAAGAGACCTTGACTTTGTACATAATTGACCTTGGCATTTGTTCTTTTTCAAAATTATTTAGCCATGAGTATTGTAAATAATGTAAATTTCTAACAATTTTTGTATTGTGTATTCCTTTTGACAAGAATATTCTGTTGATAATTCTTCGTATCATATTTTGACCTTGACCTGGCACATAAAGCTGAATTGCTTATTCTGTCAGGGGTGATCACACTGATTGGTACTGACCCCATCTGCAACCAAAAAATGTGGTTTATAGAAAACATACTTCCTGTCCTGTTCGTCAATTATGTTTGCACTGTAAGTATTTAATATTTCACAAATTTGTTGCCCATAACTTAAAATATGTATCATGACCTTAACCAAGGTCATTTATTCAAGGTCAAGATCACAATGGAAGAAATGGTTACAAAAATTGTCTGAGTCGTAATCTGAATATTATTTCACAATATTGTTGCCAAGAACCAATGATGTGTCACAATTTTGATTTTTATATGTATGTATCATGAGCCAATGTACGTCATATGTACAAGGTCACAATGATAAAGAAATTGTAAAAATATTGTCTTGTCAATAATCTTATAACAGTTACTTCTTTATGGGTTTGAATTCTACTTCACAAACTTTTGACAAAGACTCCAGATTTCTAAGGCACGGTCCATTTGATATTCGGGGGGGGGGGGGGGGGGGGCTTGGTTTTTTTGTTGGAGCAAGATTATTAATTTCGCCCTGGACCGGGGCAAAATTTTTTTTTTCTTGCAAAGTTGGTGCAAGGAAAATTTTTTTATAACAATTCATGTGAATATTAAGAATGTTTGTGTTTTTTCAATAGAAATTCTTTTTTACTTAAATTCCTCCAAACATTATCTTTATGTAAAACATGTATTCACTTCTAAAGTGAGAGAGATGAAAGATTTTTAGCTCACCTCGACGAAGTTGAGTGAGCTTATGCTATAACCCCACGCGTCCGCGTCCGCGTCCGCGTCCGTGTCCGCGTCCGCGTCCGGTTAAGAAGTTTGGGGTAGCTCAGTATCTGACAAAGTACTAATGCTACAGTAACCAAACTTGCACAAGTGATTCATCTTTGGATGCTGAGGTGAACCCATGCATCGGATGCAGCATCTGACCTACATTTTCCGCTTGAGTGACTTGGTTAAGAAGTTTGGGGTAGCTCAGTATCTGACAAAGTGCTGATGCTACAGTTACCAAACTGGCACAAGTGATTCATCTTTGGATGCTGAGGTGAACCCATGCATCGTATGCAGCATCTGACCTACATTTTCCGCTTGAGTGACTTGGTTAAGAAGTTTGGGGTAGCTCAGTATCTGACAAAGTACTGATGCTACAGTAACCAAACTTGCACAAGTGATTCATCTTTGGATGCTGAGGTGAACTCATGCATCGGATGCAGCATCTGACCTACATTTTCCGCTTGAGTGACTTGGTTAAGAAGTTTGGGGTAGCTCAGTATCTGACAAAGTGCTGATGCTACAGTTACCAAACTGGCACAAGTGATTCATCTTTGGATGCTGAGGTGAACCCATGCATCGTATGCAGCATCTGACCTACATTTTCCGCTTGAGTGACTTGGTTAAGAAGTTTGGGGTAGCTCAGTATCTGACAAAGTACTGATGCTACAGTAACCAAACTTGCACAAGTGATTCATCTTTGGATGCTGAGGTGAACCCATGCATCGGATGCAGCATCTGACCTACATTTTCCGCTTGAGTGATTTGGATAAGAAGTTTGGGGTAGCTCAGTATCTGACAAAGTACTAATGCTACAGTAACCAAACTTGCACAAGTGATTCATCTTTGGATGTCGAGATGGACCCATGCATCGGATGCAGCATCTGACCTACTTTTTCCACTTGAGTGATTTCGCTTTTAAAAGCCAATATTGAGCAAAGTATAAGTGCTACATGTACCAAACTTGCATATTGGATGTATCTTTGATCAAACTTTCATAAAATGACCTTGACCTACTTTTTCCGCTTGAGTGATTTTGCCTTTAAAAGCCAATATTGAGCAAAGTATAAGTGCTCGATGTTCCAAACTTGCATATTAGATGTATCTTTGATCAAACTTTCATAAAATAACCTTGACCTACTTTTTCTGCTTGAGTGATTTTGCTCTATAAAGCCAATATTGAGCAAAGTATAACTGCTACATGTACCAAACTTGCATATTGGATGTATCTTTGATCAAACTTTCATAAAATGACCTTGACCTACTTTTTCTGCTTGAATGATTTTGCCTTTAAAAGCCAATATTGAGCAAAGCATAAGTGATACATGTACCAAACTTGCATATTGGATGTATCTTTGATCAATCTTTCATAAAATGACCTTGACCTACTTTTTCCGCTTGAGTGATTTTGCTCTATAAAGCCAATATTGAGCAAAGTATAACTGCTACATGTACCAAACTTGCATATTGGATGTATCTTTGATCAAACTTTCATAAAATGACCTTGACCTACTTTTTCTGCTTGAGTGGTTTTGCCTTTAAAAGCCAATATACATGTACTAAGAAATATGTTTGAATTGAATTTTGCTGTCACGAGGTGAGCTTCGTAATCTGTGATTACCTATGTTTTCAATATGCGATATATAATTTTTAGTAAACAAAATGTATATAAGGCTATGTAACACGTAAGAGGGCCTGATGCAAGTTTTTACATGTAGAAATGAAAACTAGTGAAAAACTTATTTAAATTCTCCTTCCAAGCTTGTATATAAAATTAGACACTATGGTGATACATGTATCTATTAATAGATATAAATTTTATTGATAATGTATTTAAGCATTTTAATTGTTTCAGTCACATGCATTCTTTTGATGTTTTCAAATATGAACTTGCCATAACAGAAGATAAAAATGGCGAGTGAAATGAGCCAAATTTGTTTATAGAAAGTAAAAACTGTGGCGAGCGAAGCGAAAATTTTTCAGGAATTTTAAGCGAATTTTATGGTTA
This sequence comes from Pinctada imbricata, assembly GCA_033119305.1. Lineage (NCBI taxonomy): Eukaryota > Metazoa > Mollusca > Bivalvia > Pterioida > Pteriidae > Pinctada > Pinctada imbricata. Next base: position 35,873,175 of record VSWD01000013.1, read on the forward strand.
TTCTTCAAATTCAGATTACTTGTAAGAGCAAGATTATTTTTTTCTGTCACACCATAAGCAAATTTATTTTTTTCATCAAAATTCAGGGCAAAATTTTTTTTTTCGAAAAAAAACCCAAGACCCCCCCCCCCCCCCAGAATATCAAATGGACCGTGCCTGAGATTGTTTTCGAAAAAGTGGTCTGTCAGTTTGTCAGTCATACCCTTTATCTATCAGTTTCAGTTTTCCAGGCTTTTTTTTCACATTTTTACCATGGTTTATCTTGTAGTACCGTACTCATTCTGAAGCTCTCCAACAATCTTTATCCATTAGGGGGGAGGGGGTATGCTACTTGGCTATGAAGAGGCATAAAATCTTTATTATCTTTTTTTTTCTAAAATACAGACAATCTTAGACACCTTGTGTGTTATTTATTGGCTGATTTCTGTGTAATATTCAGCATTTCCCAGTGGTTTAAAAGAAATGACGACTGATTCCCGTTGGTCTGAGAAAGTTCAAGTTTAAGAATTCTGACAGACGGAAAACTATTGTATTTCGTTATGAGTGACGTCAAAGTAAAGGAAGTAAGAACATGTCATCTCAGCAACTTTTTTTAAACACCATACACTACACAGACCATGACATTTTTAGAATATAACATATATGAGTATATGTCGATCGACCCGTGCCGGTGGTCCTTGTGAGACTCAAACCAGCAACCTTTCGGTCACTTACCACTAGACCATGGCGTTGACTCATCTCAATTAGTTGCTATTGACCCTTTAGAACGCGGGAAAAGGGAGCTGATAAAATAAGGCGTAAAATCTGCCCTGAAAAAGTGGAATTTTCAAAATGGGAAATTCATGAAAATTTCTTTCACAAATCTTGGTTTCATCATAATCAGCAGTTGGATAAGATTATCGTGCATCTCTAAATTTTGGGGCAAGATATGTCTTTTTTTATAGAAATCAATGAAAAATGGAAAAGTTTTTTTAAAACATTGCCCCCCCCCCTCCCCCCAGCTACAGAACGCCACTTTTACAGAAGGTGTATATCACTAATACACATCCTTTGATAAAGTGGGGTTCTGTAGCTGGGGGGGGGGGGGACGATGCCCCAGAGATGAAAAATTGAAAAAGGGAGGGTGGGGTTTTTTTTTTTTACGAAATCCGTGTTCGTAGATATCCATATTAGCCAGATAGTTCTTAATTTTCAACGTTTTTTTAAAATCAAAATCAGTTTCTTTTCAACATGGCGTAACCCCCTACTCTTTGGACTGTAACTTAAGTATCTAGAAATAAGCTTACCAAAATAAAACTTGTATGAGAAATCTCCAAATATATTAATGTTTAGTAATTATCAAGTTTTTCGTGTGTATAGATCATAGTGTAGAGGAAATAATTCATGAGATTCAGGGCTAAATACAGCCCTTATTTTATCAGCTCCTTTGAGAAATTCAATGACGTCACAATGCAATTTCGATGTCTGACCGAGGTTCGAAGCTTGTTTGTCCGAGGTAAAAGATAGTGTTTGTGTGCTGAATTTAATATATTTTGCTGTATGCTGTGCTATGTTTAGGGAGATGGGACCAGTTTGGTCTGGGAAATAGGTGTGCGTATGGGGGGGGGGGGGGGGTTCAGTCTTTAATTAAGAGACAATTATACGTAACAAAGGGGAAATCGGCATTTTTTCCCAGTTTTTAGTGGATTAAATCCTTAATCTATCTATATCCTCTCGTTCTGTGAATCTAAAGTACACCGTCAATTGTACATTGCATTCGTAAATTGATATATATATGTTGTTTGAAACACGAGTGTCCCCATCTCCTGCTTTGGCACAAAGTTAATAACGTTTATCCGAAAAGCAGGTCAAAATAAGTAGTCAATTTCATTTAAGAGTCCAAATTTTGGTACCAATGGAAAGAAAATGCACACAAAATGTAAAAACCTTACCACTTTTCATTCAAAAAACATTTTAAAAGTTGGTCGAACTCCAAGGTCAAGATTTTGGTGCCAAAAAAAAAAGGATCTAGTCACAAGGGTAGCACATGTAAAATATGAAAACTTTAACTCATACTAGTCATTGATGTTATGACGATTTGCCGCGAAAGTTAACATTTTCGGCAGATAGAACGACGTACAGACCAAAAACTATAATATCTCCCGAATCTTTACACTACCCATCTTTTATATGTACCATCGCTATAATGCTTTCCTATTGTTTTCAAACGATGGAATATTTTTTTCCCATTGTTTTAAAAATCTAAAGATTAACCATACATCAAGCAGATAAATATCGAAAACAATATTTTGAAAATGTTCATGCGTTTGAAGCTCAGATGAGAAAATATTGAGATGAGCTTTTTATGAAATTTCTTATGATCACACTTCCTGGATACTTATTTATGATCGGTAGTGTAATTGCGGGAGCATAGAATATGTAAAAAAAATACCCACCCACACACACATAAAAAAACCAAACCAAAAACAATAAACAATGATAAACAAGGTGGAATGTACCCCCCCCCCCCTAATCTTTGATTGCGGAAGCATGAAAATAAGTGAGAAAACAAAACTAAAAACAACTAGTATTAGCAATATAAAAAAAAAGGTGAAAATTGAAGATAGCCTACGTCGCCCAGCGTATCAATTTTTTGGCTCATCTGAAAAGCTATTAAACTGAATAATTGTCATAGCGATCCATCCATCATCAAAGGCTCAAAGTGAGCTATTGTCATACCGGATTGTCCGTCGTCCGTCGTCCGTCCGTCCGTCCGTTAACTTTTCACATTTTCATCTTCTCCTCTGAAACCGCTTGGAGGATTTTGATGAAACTTGGTATGCATGAAGTACTAATAAAGGTCCTCTACCAAGGTTGTTCATTTCGGCTCGATCCCTTCAGGGGTAGATCCAGGGCGGGGCCAAATAGGCCCCGGAGGGTACCCCTCTTCAAAAATCTTCTTCTCCAGTTCCACTGAATGGATTGAAAAACTAATTGTATCTATGCGATCTAGCAGGATGTATGATTCAAGTTTGTTCATTTCGTTAAAATCCGATAACTAATTTTTGACGCGTTTTTGACGTCTTTTTCGACATTGTATTTTTAATGCAAAAATTGATATTTCTCTTAATATTTTCTTTCTTACTGAAAAATTCTGCTCCAGTTTAGTTTAATTTAGCCATTTTTAAGCAGAGGAATGCTTAAGTGAAAGAATTTTGCTGAAAAGTTTATATTTGAATTTTCAATGATTTTTTTAACACTGTAAAAAAGGAAGGGGGGATGGTCATTTTCATCATTTTTGGCATTTATGGTTCTTCCCATGAATAATTGTTCTAACATTTATCAGAATTATTATAAGGAATGTAACAGTGATGAATTTTTTTCAATATCTTGACTTTTAGATTTTTAATAATTTTTTATTACTTTAAATAGGTATGTTTTCAGTGTGTCAATGAGTCCCAAGGTAGCGAGTTCAAATCCCAACTGGGGCATAAAAATTTTTTTTTCTTTATTTTTCATTTTTCCTCCACTTTTTAAGCTTTGAATGCAATTTTTAACTTTTCTGAATAATTTTAATGCCAATTTGGCCATTTTTTTTACTTCGGCATTTTTTATGAAGTTTGGCATTATCTCCATATTAATTCCCCTTGGGTTCATATTGATATATTAAAAGCTATATTCTAGGTAAAATTAAATTAATAAATGTTTGTGTGATAGCATTTTTGATTTACAACATGTACAATTTGAATTTATAATGATTCTTTTATTGCAAAGATTATAAAAAGAGGGGGGGGGGGTTTCAAAATTTCTATAACAACATCTGTTGTCAATTTTTTTTCAATTAGAAGATAGGATAGGGACAAAATATTGTCTTTTTAGCTTGAGCCAAAGGCTCAAAGGGAGCTATTGTCATACCGGATTGTCCGGCGTCCGTCGTCCGTCCGTCCATTAACTTTTCACATTTTCATCTTCTCCTCTGAAACCGCTCGGGGAATTTTTATTAAACTTGGTATGCATGAAGTACTAAAGGTCCCCTACCAAGTTTGTTCATTTCAATTGGATCCCTACCGGGGTGGATCCAGGGCGAGGTCAAATTGGTCCCAGAGGGTACCCCTCTTTAAAAATCTTCTTCTCCGGAACCGCTGCATGTATTGAAAAACTAATGGTATCTGAGTGATCTAGAAGGATGTATGATTCAAGTTTGTTCATTTCATAAAAATCGAAGAACTCCTTTTTGACGCATTTTTAACGTCTTTTTCTCTCAACATACCCATTACCCAGTGTTCTCAGGTGAGCAATGTGACCCCTGGGCCTCTTGTTATATTTTCGACTTTTCTTCTACGACTGCTTCACAGAATTTCACGAAATCACAAGGGAAAACATGTACCCGTACTCAATGTTCTTTACAAAAACTGTGTGTTTTTTTTTTTCAGATACGTCTTCCTTTCAGGAAGTAACTCTCTCGGTCTGTTGTCCTAACTACTTTATCCGGACTCGTTATAACCGTATCCAAGCACCTCAAATCATAGTGCTGTGTCTAGTTTAGGAATTGCTGCCAACTGACACATGTAAAACGCAAGAACAGGAATGTCACTGTTATAAGCTTCACATATATACGTCCCACATAGAAAAAAAACCCAGTTATCATCATCATTAAAATAAATTATTCAACATTGATCTGCTCACATATTTTGAATAGAAATATCTCAGAACCTTCAGGCCTTCGATTTTTTAAGCCCGATTCGTCAAAAGCCAAGTTTGTGTCTGTTTACCATAGTCATAACATCATTAACCAATGTCTCGTGACTCGGATGAGCAGCTTTAAGCACTTGGGACTCTTGTTTAAACATCAATTTATTCTGGTATGTGTAATCATGTGTTACTATATATAGGAGGGATGACCGCATGCAAAAATATTCTAGGGGTACATTGTGAATGGCAGGTCTATAGGGTATGTATTCACAGCCGATCAAGATTTTTTCCCGGTCAGGAAAGTAAAGACGCCATGGTATTATCCAGTCTTTCTGTTGAAGTTAGGATAAGAGAATTGAATATTTTGAAGAATTTCAGGTATCTTCGTCCGTGCATGAAGTTGATTCTATATACCGGTATATTTTTTGTTTACAATTTTTCAAAATATAGAAAAGATCTTCACAAGATACAAATGAAAAAAAAAAATCAATTTACAACTACATGTAGATTCTTTCCAGGGGCTAGTTAGTGCGACGGCGTACTGATTCATCTATCCACCTGATTCTCAGACAAAGGTTATCATCAAGCTGATCTTTTTCTTCTTTGCATCATTTCGAATTAGTCATAAAGTGCTTCTTTTTCTGGTATTTGCGTACTATTTTCTCAAAATAATAGACCTGACCACTCTGACCGGGCTCGACTTTCAGCCAGCAGAGCACGTACTATTTTCCGTAATCGCAGTTATATTTTATTCAAAACAGCCAATTCGTGCTAATGCAACAATTTGAATGTGCCTGGGAGGATTGTGCGCACGTAACCCAGAAAACAGCATCATTATCTATGAATATAGCCAATGGCCCGCGTAGTACCTACAATGCTCGACGATATACTAATGTTACATTGGAACTATCCTTCCCCTCTGTTTAAAATTTTCATAGAGATTGTTCAAAGGGCGAGTGCCATTTGTGTTGTGTATCGATGCTTGGTAAACGCAATGGGCTGTGTTTTGGGTTGTTTGCATAATGCATATCCATCAGTTCAGTTTATGCTTACCATGCCTTGCTATCGTGTGATCGTGATCATGATGCCAGATGATGACAAGATAGTGTCTTTTATCTATTTTGGGATAGCGCGAGTAATTAGGTCTTCCGACTTCCGTCGGAAGACCTATTGTTTTCGTAACCGTGGAAAATTGGATCAGCGATTTCTCAAGAACCCTGTAAGCTAGGACAATGAAAGTTCTCCAACGTTACGTTTGGAGTAAAAGCTAGATTGGTCTTTTTTATTTTTGGTCTCTGTTATGTTTTTTATCATGTTTTTTAGTAGATTCAAATATTTGACGGGAGCGTCGAATTACTCAAAAGGACCGAAAATTTCATGTTTTGCTATTTGTAAGCTTAAATATCTCGTATTTTGCTATCTACAATTTCCATTCTTTTTGAAAGTCGACAGCCGTGCAAGATATGAAATGCTAGATGCACACTGTAACGATTTATTACGATGACGTCCTTCACCGTCCTTCATATTTCCAAATTCAGAAGTTCGTAGGAGGAAGACACTTTTTTGCTTATAATAGTAAACAAAAATTAAGCTTATGAAGTTTCCTAAAAATTTCAATATTATTATTTTTTATCCATATATCTGTCTTATTTAGTCTTTCTGATTTTTCCTATCTCTTACTGTTGAAAAGATATGAGCATCGAAATTTTGAGTTGGGTATTTCGATACACCTTCACGCCAACAGATCGGGCGCACACTAAAATTGGTAGTCCGAGTCCGACTCGAGAAAAGCAGTGTTGAGATTTTCAAATTCCGATTTCACGGCAATGATGAATATGCATTTCATAAATACATTTCGATATACACAATTTGATTTTAAAACAGTTGATTAATTTAGAAGAGATCAGCTACAAACCAGAATTTACACACAAAAAGTGGTAGTTTGATTCCGATTTCTAACCTACAAACCTGTTTCTAAACTTCAATAACTATATTTTGAACATCAAGTTTAATTTCTAATTCTAGCAAACGTTCGAACATAATTTTCGGTTGGTTTATTTACAAATTGATGAACAATTTCTCCAACATTCTTCCCTCCCCTCGTTTTTCGAAAACAGTTCTGTTTATATTGAACGATGTCGCCATGATGGAAATTCAAAATAAACTTTGAAAAAAGGGAAGGGGGGGGGTCCAAATTTGAACCTGCACAGCGAGAACCTCATGGTATTTATATATATATATTGAACGTTACTTGTTATTACCATTTCTCTTCTCAAGAAAATTGGTTCTACAGCTACGAGCTCGCCTTTTTTATGGGGGAAGGGGGCAGGAAGAATTTGCAAAAAAAAAAAATCCCGGCTCTGAAAAATGCTGAAAAAAATATTCCGGCCCAAAGGGCCGGCAATTTTTTTTTCCCGGACCATGCAAAAGTAAGGATACATTGCATGATATGGAAATTTTTGCTGGCCCTTTGTGCCAGACAATTTAAAGTCAAAAAATTAATTAATATAAATACAAACTGTTCACATAGCTGTATCTACCAGAGACCTAATACGCATAGGCACAAAAATCTAGAAAAGGTTCTATTTAAACATCATACAATCTGTCTGAAATTCGCTAATTGCAAAGAGACATCTGAAGGAACGGTTATTAACTCATACTCTGTAACAGCGGGGAGTTTAACTTACACAGACATTCACAATATTTGACAATTTGTTTAAATCCGGCCCGATGAACCGGCGAAAATTTTTTCTCCGACTCTGGTAATGGCTGAAAAAAAATGGCCTGCTCAGAAAATTGCTGAAAAAATTTTACCCGCTGGCAATAAAATTCCTGCCCCCTCCCCCCCCCCCCCCCCCCCCCCAAATCAAATGGTTGCTCACCAACAATTATCGGTTTGAAAATTTAATGTTACTGCTATTTGAAAACTTAAATATATAATATAAATACATGTAATGTGACGTCCTTCATATTTCCAAACCAAAAATTGTATAGGAGGAAGACACTCTTGTTGCAACCGCAACAAGAAACCTTTCTAGTTTGACCTATTTTTGCAAATCTTTCGTCATAATTTATTACAAATATAGTCTGATGATTTTTCAAAGAAATATCGATATCAATTTTCATTGGTTGATATCGTCACACCTACGGGATTTTGTTGTCACTTTCTAGTATCCAATCATTTTTCTTTACCCTTTCCAAGAAAAATACCCGAAGGAGTGCTAAGGAATATTAATAAACACTTGGAACACAGTATAAATATAAGAGTATTCATTCAAAAATCACCTGTCATTGTAGTATATAGAAAGAAATAGTATTGAAATCACCATCAAATATATTGGTTTGTCGGTTAAAGAATCTACCATGATGACTGGTAACAGACCTTACATTGGGGCTCTGCAACCAACAGAAAATTTTTCTTACAATAGCGAATGCGATGCTCCTTATATGAAAGGGTCAAACTTTGCAGGCGGTTCAAACGAAGAATTGCAAACGTCTTTTTCTAAGAAATCAGACACAAGCGTATCACCATACTTCAGACCGTCATCACTGTTTCCGTATCCGGCCTCGGTAGAATCTGCGAGAAATTTCCCGCCCTTTTGCCAGCCTCATATTGGGATGGGGCAGTTCCCAATGGGACCAGCTGCTATGCTTGACTGCTACCGGAGCGGCAATATGGAAAGATTCAACAATAAGTTTGGTTTTAATGTACCCTCTACCGACCGTTACAATTCGCCGAGTGTTGAATCTTTACATGGATCAAGTAGAAACATTACCGACACAACTGCATTGAAATCTCCTTACAGCTTCCAAAATTATGGACACCAGTATGGAATTAACGACTTCAACAGAAATGAAAAAGTTCAAAGTACCGATAAAGACGTCGTCAACAACTTTATTTGGAACGATTTGGAAAAGTTTGGTAAAGAAAATTTTGGACAGATGGACACAGATCGCCTGAGCGCCATTTTATCTCAGCGCAAATGGGAAAGATCAAGTACGTCATTGGACCAAAACAACGAACTTCTTGATACAGAATTTCAATATTCCTCGGGTTGCATAGACAGCCCGGCGGGCTTTCAGCGTCCATCTGGGGCTATATCCAAAGCTCCTCTTTGGAAGAAATGGTCTGCACTAACGCACAACTTTAATCTTAACGAGGTTGAGGTGAAGAAAGAGGCACCGTGGGACCTGACAGAAGGAGAGGACCACTATGAGGGCCACGAGAGACCCGTCCAAACTTACTCAAATATGGTAAACCCCTCCAATAATAATGATGGCCGACGACTCTCACCGGAGGATTCAGGATTTTCTGCATGCTCAACAAACAGCTTTGTGACGCACCAAGCTTCAAGTGACAATGACCATGGAGGCACAGCGTCTGAAATGAGGCCGCAGGACGACAGGTCATTCAGACCGACAACGTTTGATGTATGCAAAGGACTTCTAGACGAATCATATGATAACAAGCAAAATTGCACATTTAACAGATTTCCCGCGAACGCCAATAATGACATCTGCTCACATACAGGAAGTAAGGAAAGCATAGGATCCCCGATTGGTAAAGTGGCCATTCCTTTTCTCAGATCTAGAAGAATCGTCTATAAAAAGGCAGAACTCATCGTCGAAGAGATAGTAAGTTTTTTTTTCATACGAAGAATGGCAAATTCTTCTATATTTCTGCCTTTCTGACATTTTGTTCTTCACTGATGCTTTCTTGGTTTCGCAAACCTTTGAATTAATACTACAGTATCGTATTTTAGTTTCAAAATCATGGTTTTATTGCTATAGTTGATGCATTTTCTGCCGAAATCGTTAATGTATGTCAAAATGTTCGAGAAATCCAGAAATGCAAGAAAATATGGCTTTTCTATTCTGATGGGAAATTTGGGGTGTTTTTTATTCATTGGCTTCTTTTGGAAGGGGGAATATTTTATGATCGCAGATTTACTGAACTGAAATACGTAAGAAAAAATTAGTCTGCAAAAGTGAATATCATACTGTTTGTACGAGAATGGTTATTATAATTGACAATGTTTTATTTCAGAAGAAGAGAATGAACCTCTCAAACGCTAAATTTACTGTTGTCACAGAGAGGAATCAGAGAGAGGCTTCAAAAGTTAAAATAGAACAGGACTTTTGGCAGTCGTACGGGAACGCCTATGGGTAAACATACTCCTGGAATAATTAATGAACGAAACCTTTTACTTTCTTTCTTTCTTTCTTTTTTGTTTGTTTGTTTGTTTCTTTCTTTGGTTCAAAAGGTACGTCATCGTAGATGTTCAATCGAATCATAGACCAAGTTTTCAAATTCTGAAGATATAATTGTCAAATGTCAATGCGCCTTTAAGGATTTGATTTAAACATAAAGATTGCTTTTAAGCAATGAACTGGCGACAAGTAAAACATGCTTAGAATTATTCACATCTTCTTATCGATATTTTTTTGAAAAAAAAAAAGGAATTCAAACTTAAAAACTGATTGGCTATACATTATTTCCAAATTACAATCTGAATTTCAAACTAAATATCACATTAATACCGAGAGAGTCAAATCAGCTATATATTTTTTTCAAACTAAATATCACATTAAGGAGATGCCAAGAGAATAGAGAGAGAGAGAGAGAGAGAGAGAGAGAGAGAGAGACGTACAAGGGATGTTCAGTTAATTTTTTGTCAGAGCGCATTTTTAATCGATCTTCTTTTAATTCAACAACCCGTGGTGTGCTCTCCTATTACGGAAATACACTTTTCAAGTCTGCTTATATATTCAGTAAAGACAGAGAAGTGGGTCTCTTTTGGTATACCCTGAATAAACTGATGGTAAATATGCACTATCAAGAGCAATTCAAGATTCGTAACGACGGCCTGAGAGGGTTGTCTATAATGAAGATAAAAAAAAGCAAAACAGACGTATGGACCATGGGGATGAGGTAGCTGAACGGCTTTTCCTGTTCAGGGAAGTCCTGGAAGAGAACATACTTATGTTGGGGTGGGGGTGGGGGGTATTGTCTTGAATACGGCGCACTTCTTAAAACGGTTACTCGTCTACATTTTTCATGGTTTTTTTTTTTGGACAATCACCATTTGTGTAAAATTTACCTGTTATAGACTAGCGGTTTTTACTTGAGAAACAGTGTGGGTGATGTACCATACAGAACTTGCCCCCTCTACGAATGCGAGAAATAATATCTCGTCGATGACGTATTTCTTGTTTGCTTTTCTTCTCATTTCTTGTTTTTATTTTTCAGTTTTTATCTTAAATTCAATTCTGTCCATGTTTTTGCTCATTTACGCATGCTAAGATATCATATTCTTGAGGAATAGAGAATTGCACATTTTTTTCTGTTATTTAAACAGGGACGTGAAATTACCGAATGAAATGCTTTCTGGAAACACAAGGAGATTTTTGAAAGTAAGTATCTTATTTATTAGAGTGATTAAAAAAATAAATGATAGTCTGAAAAGCAATTTACATGTAGATATAGCGTACTAAGAAAAGTAAACATACCAGGCGCGTAGCCTGGCGTACGCAAGTACATAGGTACTTCCGCATCGTTATCTCCTCTCCAAAGTTATACACAAAAAATGGTCATATCTAGTTCGGAAAACTGTCCAAGGAATATGAAAAATCTCCTCCTGAATCCCCCATGTCGGCTTCCAAATCCTCTCTTAAAAAAGCGCTTCCACTCGCAGGGCATTCTGGCTACACAGTGTACCCTTTCTGGTATAAGTATTTCTTCGTAGTCATTTCCAATTTACTTTTTTAGACATATATGATTTATAGAAATGAATTAGGCATAACTTATTTTGAATGTAGAACGCGTTTCAACATTCGAATGTTGAAGGTTGAACCGCGTTCCGAAATCACACTACCTATCTGCTGTCACTTCCTGTCATAATTTATGATGAATTTTTCATGTATTCAATTATAACTTTTGTGAGGGCATTCAGATTGATATTTCGATACTCATATTCATATCGCAAAAACATGTACTTGCAAACATTTTAAAGAGACCTTCTCTCACACAAATATCGCGAAATTTGTTGCTCTCAAAAATTCTAAATTTACGATACCTAGTATATATAACCTAATTCATTCGTGAATTTTTATATATCGTGATTGTTAATTCTGCCATTCTTAATTTCAGATAACTAATGGGTACATCATCCTGAGTCTACCCTTAGATCCGCTTGACAACACCACCGATAAGAATGAAGTTATTTATGTCAACCGTAAACAGTGTAATCGCATTCTGAAACGGCGAAAAGCTAGAGCAAAGCTAGAATTGTCTGGGAAAGTGCAAAGATGGCGAAGCACACAAGTAAGTATAGATTTTAATCGAATTATTCGACAATGTACAGAACAATTCCGTCTCTTTGGGCTCCTTTTTTGTATGTGGCTCGTTCTATTACGCGACAAATCAAACAGCACAATCGTAAATTATCGGGCATTTCCGTAGTGCGCGACGGAACTTCAGGCATGTACTGATGTGCGAAAACAAACAACGAGGGGCAACTAGAGTCAGAATTATTCTGTCTGATTTACCAAACACAATTTTTTCAACTGAAAGAAACATGGAACATAAGATTGATTGGTATGTTTAATTTGTTTTAATTTTCACAAATAAAGTCTTCTTGAATTCCAGAAGTATCTTCACGAATCTCGTCACTTGCACGCCGTCAAACGGTCACGTGGGAAAGGTGGAAGGTTTGTGAGGCACGTTGGAGAGATTAAGCTGGAAAACATGACAGAAGTTGATATCAAGAACGATTCACCGTTAGACGGTAAAATTCCATGTTTTTCTAGATAAGAAATAAAATGAATAAAAAGACGATTTACCCTCCCCTTAAAGACCTCCAACAAATGACGTCATTTGATTGTTCCGATTGTGATGTCACAATAAGCCTTTTTCACATAACTGCGGTCCAGTTGTTTTGGACGGCAAAATAAGAACAGTTCCCGCAATATGACGTCAAGGACAATCACTTTTTAACTGTGACGTCATGAAAGTCGGTACTTGCCGTCAACAAAATGCTAGTCACGCAGTTATGTGAAAAGGGCTTATAAGAATTTTCTGCATGTCAGAATGATGTCGGAGTTAATGGAAGTGTCAGTTGGTAACCTAATCATTAGTATTAATTCAAATTTCGTGAGTCGAGCTTGCGATGTTACTATGGTAGCCAGATTTATTTTTCAATCTTTACGTTATTGCTACTTGAACTTCCGATGCTATCAATGTTCTTTCATGAATAGACCCTTTCACGTTGTCTGCGGTACTAAATTTGAAGGCCAGTTCCGGGGGACAAAGAATATAGATTGCGCATGTACCAGTGACGTCATTTGATTGTTTTAGGACGTTTAGCGCGGAATCATGTATCGTTTGTTTCGCGGAAAACGTCCTAGAACAATCGAATTACGTCAATGGTGCATGCGCAACCTATTCTTTGTCCCCCGGAACTGGCCTTCAAATTCAATACCGCAGATAATGTGAAAGGGTCTATACTATCATGGAGTAGAATTTCAAGTCGCGCAAAGGCGACGCATTTAGAGTGAACAGAAGATTCAAAATCTTTCCTTCTTATTTACTCTCGCTTTTGTTGCTTTCATTTGTGTCTTTTTATTTTCAGAAATTCTTCAAGAGCTCTGCTGAGGAAATGTCCGATGAAATACTTGCAAAGATCGGGTTGTCATGGAATCAAAGATGAAGAAAAAAGGTTCTGTCGATACAACGATTAACACAAGAAGAAAGATCGACGATTGCTAGCACAAAACTGGCCTCACAGCTCATAGTGATAAAACTCCCATCAGAAAATGTGGCATACGTTAACATACAATAGTTGTAAATTTAGGATTATTAAAGATACTAGTAGTCAAAATTAGTTTTTTCATACCACATGAAATTTTAAAATATTTTGATGCCATATGAAAAAAAGCCTCCGAACTTTTCAAAATAAATTTAAATAATTTAAATAAATATTTTTATTTTCCTACTGTCTTGTCAAAAGAGTACCAACAAGGTAGATCGAGAAATCTGCATATCCTATGCCCACTAGAATAACAACAACCTGTATAGTAAAGAATTACTATTTCATCACTATCATATCGAGCTTTGGTTTGATTATTTATAGATAGTATATTGTGAGGAGATATCGATGGCGATCATAAAAATGCTAATCATGTGCCATCAAATATTCATACTGTCAGATATAATTTTTTTTTGGTTGTCATTGTATGCATTGTTATTGAATGTTACATGTTCTGTTATATTTATGCTTTTAAAAATATCTAGCTTTTAACAATGATTGTATCATTGATATTGTGTCGTTGTTGATTAATGTTTCAGAGCCAAAATTTCAAATATCAATTGATGTAATATCACTTGTTTATATTTATTGGACAAAATAAAAGTGCTTGATGTGAGTTGTGTCCAAAATCATTTCCTTAAAAGGTGCAATATATAATCGTCAAAAATATTCAGAATCGTGGCCTTGACCCCAAGTGTCAGAATCAATAAGTTTCTATGGTGATAGAATGTAAAACATTTGAAGATTCTAAATGTGGAAAACAATGAAAAACATGTATATATATGAAAACGGATGCTGTCTGAATCTTGTCAATAACCCTTTTGCGTGTCTTTTTGTTCTTGATTACTATGTGTTTTCGCACTGGGATGTGTCAATATTTAACTACAACCGAGTCTTGCTGGAGATCCCATCATTTCTTTGTCATCTTTTGTGTGTTGTCATTTTACGTTTCGTGTTGTCTTCGATTGTTTTGTCCTCTTAGTGTTTTATTTTGTCGTGTTTTCTTCGCTTGTCTTGTCTTGTCTTGTTTTTTTTTCCCTCTTAGTGTTTTATTTTGTCGTGTTTTCTTCGCTTGTCTTGTCTTGTTTTTCCTCTTAGTGTTTTATTTTGTCGTGTTTTCGTCTCTTGTCTTGTCTTGTTTTTTCCCTCTTAGTGTTTTATTTTGTCGTGTTTTCTTCGCTTGTCTTGTTTTGGTTTTTTGCCCTCTTAGTGTTTCATTTTGTCTTGTTTTCTTCGCTTGTCTTGTCTTGTTTTTTTCCCTCTTAGTGTTTTATTTTGTCTTGTTTTCTTCACTTGTCTTATTAGTGTAGTAGGAAAGGAGCCTCCCATGCACCCAAATATGCAATTTTTTACATACAATTTTAGAAGCCTATTAATGTCAGGAATATGAAAATCAATGTTCCCTAGAAAAAATTCCTGGCCAGGTGGTCTTTTGGAGGCCATCTTGGACTTTTGAAGGAATTACATGTTTTGACATTATTTTGAAACCAGACATGATAGAAAGACGTATAAATCCACTTTTCAAACTTTCGTATACGCCCGTCTTGAGACGGGACGTTTTACTTTATGCCGCTGTCCGTGTGTCCGTCCGTCTCCACGTTCGAGGTCATGTTTTCCGGACTTTTTTTCTGAAGCCTTTCAAGATATTGGATTGAAACTTTACACATGACTTGATATAAAGCGGCGTAAGATCCAGTTCGAGTTTCGGTAAAATTGACCCATTTGTAGCAGAGTTACGGCCCTTGAACATAAAATTTTTCAACACTTTCACAGTTTTCCAGACTTTTTTTACAGCCTTTACAGCTATTGAAATGAAACTTGATACGTGCCTTTATAATAGGTAACTACAGATCCAGTTCGATTTTCGGAAAAATTGATCTATTTTTAGCAGAGTTATGACCCTTGAACAAAGAATTTTTCAACAATTTTACAGTTTTCCGGACTTTTCTTTCGCCGCCTTTACAGCTATTGAATTGAAACTTGATACATGCCTTTATGATAGATAACTACAGATCCAGTTCCAGTTTCGGAAAAATTGACATATATTTTGCAGAGTTATGGCCCTTGAACATGGAAATTATGTCTCCCCCCAAACGGGGAGGAGACATATTGGTTTTGCCTTCGTCGTCCGTCTGTCTGTCTGTCTGTCTGTCTGTCCGTCTGTCACACATCGTGTCCGGGCTATATCTCCTAAACCGTTTGCCCGATCACTTTCATATTTTAGTATGTTGTTGCTTATGACCCGAAGGTTTCACATCACCTTGACGCAAGGTCATGTGACCAAGGTCAAGGTCACTTAGTGCATTTTTAAAGTGAAATTATGCATACATTCCTGTCAGGGCTATATCTCTTGAACCATTTGTCATATCACTTTCATATTTTAGTATGTTGTTGCTTATGACCCGAAGGTTTCACATCACCTTGACCCAAGGTCATGTGACCAAGGTCAAGGTCACTTAGTGCATTTTTAAAGAAATTATGAATACATTCCTGTCCGGGCTATATCTCTTGAACCGTTTGCCGGATCACTTTCATATTTTAGTATGTTGCTGCTTATGACCCGGAGGTTTCACATCACCTTGACCCAAGGTCATGTGACCAAGGTCAAGGTCACTTAGTGCATTTTTAATGAAATTATTGATACATTCCTGTCCGGGCTATATCTCTTGAACCGTTTGCCGGATCACTTTCATATTTTAGAATATTGTTTGCTTATGACCAAAATATTTCAGATCACCTTGACCCAAGGTCATATGACCAAGGTCAAGGTCACTTAGTGCATTTTTAAAGAAATTATGAATACATTCCTGTCCGGGCTATATCTCTTGAACCGTTCACCAGATCACTTTCATATTTTAGTATGTTGTTGCTTATGACCCAAAGATTTCACATTACCTTAACCAAAGGTCATGTGACCAAGGTCAAGGTCACTTAGTCAATTTTTAATGAAATTATGCATACATTCCTGTCCGGGCTAGATCTCTTGAACCAATTGCCGGATCACTTTCATATTTTAGTATGTTGTTGCTTATGACCCGAAGGTTTCACATCACCTTGATCCAAGGTCATGTGACCAAGGTCAAGGTCACTTAGTGCATTTTTAATGAAATTATGCATACATTCCTTTCTGGGCTATATCTCTTGAACCGTTTCCCGGATCACTTTAATATTTTAGTATGTTGTTGCTTATGACCCAAAGATTTCACATTACCTTAACCAAAGGTCATGTGACCAAGGTCAAGGTCACTTAGTCAATTTTTAATGAAATTATGCATACATTCCTGTCCGGGCTAGATCTCTTGAACCGTTTGCCGGATCACTTTCATATTTTAGTATGTTGTTGCTGATGACCCGAAGGTTTTGCATCACCTTGACCCAAGGTCATGTGACCAAGGTCAAGGTCATGTAGTATAATTTTAATGAAATTGTACATGCATTCCTGTTCGGGCTATATCTCTTGAACTGTTTGCACGATCGCTTTATATTTTAGTATGTTGTTGCTTATGACCCGAAGGTTTCACATCACGTTGACTCAAGATCATGTGACCAAGGTCAAGGTCAATTAGTATACATGTATTTTAAATGAAATTGTATTTGTTATGTGTATTATGTCCAGGCTTAATCTTTTGAACTGAAATCGGATCATTTGATATTTTAGTATGATGGTGCTGATGACCCAAAGGTTTCACACCACCTTGATCCAAGGTCATATTACTAAGGTCAAGGTCAAATATTACATTTTTTAATGAAATTGTAAATACTATTGAGTCTGGACTATATCTGTGGAATCGTATACTGGATCACTCTGATACTTTAGAATGCTGTTGCTCAGGATTGGAAGGTTTCTTATCATCTTGACCCAAGGTCATGTGCCCAAGGTCAAGATCATTTAGTTCTTTTTAATGAAATTGTACGTACTAATTTTGTCTGGGCTATATCTGCTGAACCCTTCTTACAATTGTTTTCATATTTTAATACGTTGTTTCTCAGGACTAAATGTTTCTTATCACATTGTCCCAAGGTCACATGGTTAAGGTCACTTCTTACTTTGGTAATGAAATTGTATATGCTAAGCATGTCCAGGCTGAAATTGTTAAACTTATCATGTTTAGGCTTTATATTTTGAATCGTGTATCCAATCACTAATTCAGTTTTTTGTTGCGCATGATCCATACAATGTATTTTTCAGATCACCTATATCCAAGGTCATGTGACCAAAGTCAATTTCACTAAATATGAAATTGTATATGCTAATCATGTTTGGGCTTTACCTCAAACAATATAATGAATCACTTTCATGTTTGAGTATGATGTTGCCCATGACTCAAAGGTTTCACATCATCTTGGCCCAAGGTCAAAGTAACTTAGAGGGAGGGGGGAGACATCTGTTTTTTTCCTGAAAAACATTTGATTTAATTTTCAACAATTTTACAGTTTTCCGGACTTTTTTTTTCGCAGCCTTTGATTTGAAACTTGATATATATGCCTTCATAATAAATAGTTACAGATCAAGATTCAGAAAAAATGACCCATTTTTTTGCAGATTTATGGCCCTTGTACATAGAAATTTTAAACAATTTACAGTTTAAATTCGCATACTTTTGCATACTTTTGCAACCTTTGAAGCTTTTTAATTGAAAACTTAGTATGTGTCTTCATAATAAATAATAACAGATCTAATTCAAGTCTCTGAACAGTTGACCCATTTTCAGCAGAGTTATGGCCCTTAAACTTTTAACAATTTCACAGTTTCTTGTACTTTTTTGCAGCCTTTGCAGTTATTGAACTGAAACTCGGTAAACATGTACACCTTCATAAACTCGGTATACACCTTCATGAAGATATATTTTTTTTGCATATTTTCGGTATCTTAATCTTTACCATCAGTCATGACTGACGGTATACTGTAATCATTCGTAACCTACTTGCATGGATAGAATATCACTTCGTAATATGATTGGTTGACAATTGCATAAAATGCAAATATCCGTCTAGGTTATTCAGAAGCTGTGTATAAGATTCTCTAACCAGGTCGGCTTAAGAGTCAAGATGACCTGACAAATGAAAGTCATATCGCATCAGTGTATTTTCTTCCGAAATATGCATTGAAAAGTCTTTGTACCGATACATCCTAAACAATCGCAGATTTACGGAAATTTCCGTCACTTGAATGGGGAAAAAAACGCGGAAAAGCCCGGAGATGTGCGACTGGTAAATACAATTACTTTAAAACTTAAATTTTTCTAACGATTTTTTCTGACTAGAATTTTACAACATTTACAGTCAGCTAACTGACGGCAAGCTTTTTGTAAAAGCTAATACTTGTGTTATTTGAGGAATTCTATTTAAAGGTCAAGTCACTTTGAGACTAAAACGGACAAAATTGCATTCTCAAAATTATATATGAGAAATTAATACCCCGACGGGCGTATCTTGCAGCGTAGGCGTTGCTAATTTTTTCATAAACAATGGTTTGAAGAACCCTACTATTCATATAGATCAAACAATTTTTCATATAATTATCCAGATCTTTATTTTTCTCAAGAAATATACATTTACAATATATATTTGCAGATTTAATTAATGTCACATTGCAAAAGTTTCTTTTTAAATCAATTCATCATAATTAATATCATCCTTTTGTTCCTGCAGTGATCACCTCTGATGTTCACACTCTTGCATCCAATAACTCAATAAGTGACTGCGGAAGTATAGATCAGCATGACCAAAGAGGTTCTAACATATCATAGACCATTGTACCTAGCCCTGGTAATTATCAAACGGTTGAATATTTCAAAAGAAGGATTGGTCAGCCCTTTTGTATAATACCAGTCCATGGTTCGCCATAGAGTCAAAATTCATCATGGAGTATGGTACTAGTATTCTTGACAATCTATCTTTGATTTGGTGGTAAAATTATCATCATCATTTATCATTTTCTTCAACATGAGTGCTCTCACTTCGAATGCTGATTTATCCCTGGTTATCACCACTTGGTGAGTGTCACTGCTGATGGACCAGTAGTCCCCGAGGGCACATGTAGCCAAGTTCGATAAACTTCGGTTGATCGTCTGTCCCTTCAACGCATTAAAAAAATTCTACTATCAAAAAATCTTAGATTTCTTAAACGTGGGTCCTGTGGCATCCCACCCCATCCTCGGTGCCCCAGGCTATTAATTAGCGCTTTGGCTGAATACCCTGGGTCAGATCGTACTATTTCGGGGATTTTAAAAGAAATAGCTCTTCTTCGTGAAGTTAAAAACCTGACGGTAATGGCTGCGCGCAGACCAGTGAGGAACGTATGTGAATCGTACACAAGAGGGATTTTTTTTGTCGGTTACCTGAATATTTGTATCGAAAACACCTAACTAACAATTCGAATATTGTCTCAGGGCATCAAGAAGTATCTTACCTAGTCAAACATGCACTATTTATTATCGCTATCCAAAAGAAGTTTGTAAACAATTATGCGATTGAATAAAAAAGTTTGTGAGGGAGCCAATCAACAACATTTGCATATAAATAGAAATACCCGAAATAGTACGATATGACTCAGGGTATTCAGCCAAAGTGCAAATAGCCTGGGGTACCGAGGATGATCCCACCCATCCTGTTACGTTTTTTCGGTACATAACTTTTACACTCTTTGGCCATACTGTATTACATTGTCTGGTCCATGCTGCAAATTTATCTGTTCTTAAGTGATGCTATTGAATTTGAAGACGTTTAACATTATCAATACTCGAAGCATGTGAACACTTCATCATAATGTTCAAAGGTAATATTACTCAGTCATCACCAAGGTCTCTAAAATGAAGATGGAGTTCATGGGAAATGTGAACATCAGGCTCAGAAAAATAGAGGCCAATCACATAATATGTATCTCATATGAATTTAAAAGTATACATACTTATTCAAATGCTTCGTGTTATTATGATTGACTCTGTACCTTCTTTAGTGGTCCATCTTTACCCTTACCCTTGAGTTCACTCATGACATTTTCAGAAAAACATACAGTCCAAGAAGACATGAGCAGTAATTAGGTTCAAGGAATTCGGCTAATTCACTCTGGTTTACAATTTGTCAATGTCTCCCCTTCCCATTATCAATAAAGACTGCTTACAAATGCAATAGCCTGTGCATAGTGAAGGAGAATCATGATGATATCGGTACCTGGAGTCCCCACTTTAGCTGTTTTATATTCAAACGAAAGAAAGAAGGGGATCTTTAACAACACTCGATTGCAGAACCAAAACACCCCAAGCAAAATCACACGAGTAGACATGCAGGTCAAGAGATGCAAAAGGGACATTGCAGAAACACCACATACAACATACAAACATTAAACAAAAAGATTACACATAATACAATGAGACTATCGGCGACGACTTAGGACCGTTATCTGCCACGCCAGTAGCAAATGGTGTGGTTTTCGGGACAACTCTAGTATCTGTATCACAACTTAGGAATCTCATTTCAAAGAAGGGAGGAGATCTCCAACAAGACCCCGTTGCAGCATAAACAGCAAAACACCCGATGCAAAAACACAAAACACAAGTACAGCACGAGACTGAAAAGAGACACACGACATGTAAACATCAAACACAAAAGACTACACATAAACCGACGAGAACAATGGGCAACCGGTGCCGACTTTGGACGGTCATTTGTCACGCAAGTAGCAAATGGTGTGGTTATCCTGGATTACGTGCACACAACCCTCTCACTTCTCCAATTACCCAGAGGTCTCGAAGAACGTACAATTTTGGTGTAAAACAACCTCCTCACTGTAAGATGACCTCACACAAACAAGACCGCGAAACGCCGAGGCCCCAGGAACACAGATGAATATTTAAATGGATGTAAAAAGAGGGCATGCGGAATACAGTCCGTGCTCTGCCGGCTGTAGCGAGCTCATGTATGTAATCACCCGAGGAGTCCGACTGACTTTCAGAGAGGACAGGTGGTCGGGGCCTTGTCTTCTCTAAAGAGGTTTGGACAGGGCCCGTCATGGAGTCCCGTCGTCACAGACAGTCAGAGTGCAAGTCTCAAGGATGCGTTTGTACAAGACTGTAGATTAGTCAAGTACCAAGCCTAGTGTCCGTCTGGTGACATTAGGATCATATCCACGGTATAAAAGGCGTTTGATGATTCTGACGCATTTTCGATGGTTATGCTGCCTACCTTCAAGTACCCTTGTGTATATGTTCAGCTTGAAAATTTATCAAGCTAGTATTGATTTAAACAAAACAGAAAACGATTCAGCAATAAAAAAAGATCTAGTCTTTACCCTTTCTTTGTGATCCTCATTTGCAAGAAATAGCAAGCAATCACTTGGTCTCCCTGTTGCTTGGCCTTAGATATTGCAATGTTTAGAGAAGTCTTTATGCAATTTCCTGTGTTTTATGTAATATGAACAATAAAACTGTCTTGTCAACCATTTGGTCCAGATTTGAAAGCAGATATCTCCAAAGGTAAGTTGATGAATAGTCAGGGAATGAAGAAGAAAGAACATACTTCCATCTTGTGCCACTAGAAGGACACTGCATGGTATATGCTGATATGACAAATCTACAGCCTTGGTTTAAGGGGGTTCTGAACACTTGGACGCCAATTCAATTTTGCTCAAAATTTCTGAAACTATATCGTTTTTGTCTGTCCTTGATTATACAAACTTACATTTGATTCTATCCACAGGAAAATTTTCTGAGACTTGGAAATATGCATTAATCGAAGTTTTCGTGAATTTCTTGATGATATTGATAATATTGATAGTGCTAGTCCAGTTCTCGTAAAGCTATTGAAAATTAATTTTGATTTAATTTCCAAAATCTTTATTAATGTATGGCACTTACATATGGAAAAGATGATATGAATTGTGTTTTAAACAAAGGCAGGATATTGGAATAAAAGATGACTTAGTCGTTAAAAAAATTGAAATTTCGAGCCAATTGACTGTAGCTGATAGTTAATTAATAGGAATCCTGTGGATGAATCTTTGTCAAAAACTAACAAAATTATCAACAATGTCCAGAGATAATTCAATGATGAAATAAAAAAATCTTATTTTGGATTTAACTATTATAAAGCTTTATATTTTCCAATTTTTCTTTCGAAAATCGTCCATGTTCATTATAGAAACATTCGTTATCCTGTTATGTTAATTTGTCGATGAATTCACTGTGAAGAAGATGGGATTTTCTATTTTATACATGCAAAGTTTCAAGACGATACGTTTAGTATTAATGTTTTTATTGCATTTTGAATGCCAAGGTTTTTGACGCCATTTTTCCCGATGACGTCGAAATAACTCACAATTAAAGTCCACAAATTCAAAATCGCCATAAATTCTTCAAATGACACAGGAAACTATTCAAACTTCATCAGGATACTCAAATGTGTGAATCAATCAGTGTATCAAATGTTTAGACTGTTAAGACTGTACTTTTCCTAGAAAAGACTGTACTTTTCCTAGAAGGCGAGAAAACAAATAATGCCGCCGCCATCTTTGTATTCAAACCCTCCTTAAACAGTATTTTTTTTTGTTTTCATAATCTTTCACATGTAACACAAAGGACAAAAAAGGATGTGGCAACAAGACATTGTCTTATATAAAGCCATTTACAGCCTTGTTTACTTTATTTAAGTTCAGCCTTGTGCCAGATCATTCTTAAGTATTTCACTCTGCCTATCTGTGACGGCTAGAACCGATCCTGTGCTTTGTCCAAACTTCGTTAGAGAAGCAGATTCATTACCACCTGTCCTCTCTCAGTGTCAGTCTTACTCCTCGGGTGATTGCATGCATGAGCTCGCTCCGGGCCAACAGAATATGACACAACACGGAGTGTTATTGTACGCCCTATCATTTTATATCCAATTACATATTCATCGGTGTTACTTTGGTCCCTGCATTTTGCTGTCTTGTTTGTGAAGTCATCTTAAAGTGAGCTATTATACACAAGAATTGTGCGATCTTCGAGACAAAATTATAACAGGTAACCAGACAATCAACTTATGTGGAAGATGACCGACCTAAGTCGGAATACCATGCCAGGAAAATACACTTTTACACAAGATTAGTGTTTGGTAGCAGATCGAGTCCGAAAATTTTTGATACTCTATCAAGAGCACTGTGTTGGATCGCGACAAATCACTATGGCGTAGGAAATATTTTACATTTACTTGATGATTTTCTTACGATTGACCCACCTGAGTTTACTGCAGAGAGAACCATGGCAATATTAACTTTAATGTTCAATAACCTCGGAATTCCCCTTGCTATTCATAAGTCAGTGGGACCATCACGATGTCTCGAGTATTTTTGCATTATATTGGACTCAGAAAAAATGCAAGCTAGACTTCCCGAAGATAAATTGGAAAGAATATGTGAAATATTAAACAGTTTTAAAGATAGGAAGTCGTGTACAAAAAGGGAACTACTAAGCTTGTTGGGTCACCTTAATTTTGCCTGTAGAGTAGTACATCCAGGTAGATCCTTCATATCCTATCTTATTCAACTATCAACCACAGTTAAGGAACTTCATCACCATGTCAAGATTTCCGCAGAGTGCAGATTAGATATTAATATGTGGTACAAATTTCTAGCAGGATGGAATGGTGTTTCTTTCTTTTTACATGATAATATAGTGAGTGCAGCCGATCTGCACTTGTTCACTGATGCCACAGACCAGGCATTTGGTGGAATTTACGAAGATCAATGGTTTCAGGGCAAGATCCCGATTGAAATGTGTCGAAGTTTAGGAATACTATCTATGGCATTTTGTGAATTAATTCCAATCGTTATGGCCTGTGCTCTATGGGGCATTAAATGGCAGTGCAAAAGAATCTTATTTCACTGTGATAATTTAGGAACCGTCAACATCATCAATAAAGGCAGATCTAAGAGCCCTCTTGTTATGAAGTTAATGAGAAAACTTACGTGGCAAGCAGCCAGCAATAACTTTACTGTACATGCTAAACATCTACCTGGTCGTGATAATACCATTGCTGATGCTATATCTCGATTTCAGATGGACAAATTTCGCAACCTGTGTCCCACAGCAAAGAGACACCCAGTACCATGTCTGCCCATGGAGGAACTTGTGAGAATTTAAAACAGGATATCGACAGTCTGTGGAATTCTGTGGTTAGCCCAAAACGGCTAAAACGTACAACAGTGCGATACAGCATTTTTTACGATTCATTGCTATGTGTTCCATTGTAGTACCCAGAGGTACATTACCAGACCTGTCAGAAAATGTTTTAATTGAATATGTCACTTACTGTTTCAGAAGGTTAGGTCTAAGATACAATACTATTAAGCTGTATCTTGCAGGGATAAGATTTCATTATCTTAAATCTGGTTTAACATTTTCATTTGACAGTTTTGATAGATTCAGATTGGAATGTATTTTGAAAGCTATAAAGAGAGAAAATTCATTTTATAATAAAACAGATGCTCGTAGAATGCCTATTACATTTGATATACTAGAGAAGATGTGTAAATTATTACGGTCAGGCATTTTCTCTCGTCTGTTAGACCTGACACTGCAATGTGCTTGCCTTACTGCTTTTTTCGGATTTTTGAGATGTGGAGAATTGACTGTTAGAAATCTTGATTTAGCAAATTACTTGTGTATTGGTGACATTTTTTTTTCTGATGATAAATCATATTTTACTTTACACTTGAAGGTTTCCAAGACTGATCCATATAGGAAGGGTATTTTGATACATATTTTTGAGAACTCCATGTTACAACCTGTTTATCACATGTACAGTCTTATCTCACAGAGAAAGAGTATGGGACATAATGCTAAATCTCCATTGTTCATAGATTCTGATGGCTCAGTACTAAGTAGAGATAAATTTATATCATATGTAAGATACATAAGAACTAATAAAGGTAATATTGAGAATGCTCAGATTCAGATGTGCATGAAACCTGCTATTTTGCCTAGCTAAATATAGAATGTTGGTTTTTGTATTATTGTTTTGTTTCTTGGGGGCTTTCGTGTATACATTATTAAGATTTAAAATAATTACACTCAATTTTGGCATTGTAAATTTGTTTACACAAATTTTTTCCCCCAATCAACAATTTCTATTTCATACAGCATACCTGCCGGGCTCCCCCGCGGTACATGCTTAGTATCTGCTGGGCTCCCCCCCCCCCAGATACTTTCTCTTCTAACTTGAGTTCATTAGTATTCTAAATAGCCTGCTGGGCTCCCCCCAGGTAGTTTTTTCCTGGTATCTGCCGGGCTCTCCCCAGATACCATTTATTTATTGGCTTAATTAACATAAATTATGATAACCTGCCGGGCTCCCCCTGGGTTCAGAATCAGATAGAAGTATTCAGAACTATGATCATGAATAGCCCCCAAGAACGCCAAATTTAGATATACATGTAGATGGATTGTTAATTTTTATTGTTGTATACTTATAATAGTATTTAGTTCATTTATAGCAATAGAATTTCTTGTTCAATAAAATTGTAACTGATATATGATTTATTATTCACAACTTTTACTATAGAATTGAAATAATATTGAGAACTGAGTCAATACTATGGAATATATTCAAGAGAGAGAATATCAGATTATGACTATCATGATGAGTCTTACATATAGACATATTGGGATTCGAACATATGTTTATGCTACATGACATGCAATCATGCTGTAGATGTCAAGAAACCTTATACATTTGGGATTCGAACAATGAGCTATAACTGTATCACCATGATCATTAATGATGATAAATATCAGAGGACATTCAATACTTGAACAATCAGGAGAAATTGGATATCTGATTCACAGTCATCTTATTACATATATGCATTACATACAATACATTCATAAGATACTGAGAGCTGAGTGGATTGGATAAACTTTACGTTTTACTGCTGGATCCCTCCATTTTCAAGATTGAAATTCATTCTTTCATTCTATGACAATTCTTGAACTTACCTTTGGTGATATCTGCTTGCAAATACTTAATACTTTAAAAAAAATACTTGACAAGATGGTTAACAAAACAGACTTTCAAAAGATTCGTGTCATTCCCCAGATTCCATAAAGCTAGCACATTTACAATTTTTCATAGGCTTCTCTCGACAATACCGGTATATTGTCGAAGGTCAAGCAACAGGAAACCCCAAGTGATTGCAAACTATTTCTTGCAAATGAAAATAACAAAGCTTAACTTTATTTGTTCTCTTTTTTTACATATTACAACTCGGTGCTTGTAAAAAAAGATTCCCAAGTTGTGATACAGATACCAGAGTCGTTCTGACTTTAAGTATACAGTGACATTAAAAATACTTCAAATGAAGAAGTATGTCCTGCTGTGACCAGACGAATTCATGGCATGATACTTATAGCTATTTATACAGCCTTGTACCAGCGCTTTCTTAAGAATTGCACTCTGACGGCGACGACAGAGTACCACGATGGGATCTTTCGAAATGTCGTTAGAGACGACAGGGTCTCGATCATCTAGCTGCAATCTCTGAATGTCGTTCGGACTCCTCCGGTGATAACATGCATAGGCTCGCTACAGCCGGCAGAACACGAACTCAATTTCCTACGCCCGCTGTTTCTATATTCATTTACATATCAATCTGTGTGTGGCTTGGGTCCCTGTGTTTTGCTTTCTTGTTTGTAGGGTCATCTTACAGTGAGGTTATTTTACACTATAATAATTGTGTGTTCTTCGAGATATCTAGGTAACCGGAAAAGTGAGAGGATGTGCGCACGTAATCCCGAAAACCACACCATTTGCTACTGGCGTGGCAGATGGCGGTCCTATGTCGACAACGATAGTCTCATTGTTTTATGTGTAATCGTTTTGTTTGATGTTTGTATGTTGTATGTGGTGTTCCTTCAATGTCCCTTTTGCATCTCTTGACCTGCATGTCTACTCATGTGATTTTGCTTGGGGTATTTTGGTTCTGCAATCGAGTGTTGTTAAAGATCCCTTTCTTTCTTTCGTTTGAATATAAAACAGCTAAAGTGGGGACTCCAGGTACTGATATCATCATCATTCTCCTTCACTATGCACAGGCTATTGCATTTGTAAGCAGTTTTTATTGATAATGGGAAGGGGAGACAAAATGTAAACCACAGTGAATTAGCCGAATTCCTTAAACCTGTTAACTGCTCATGTCTTGTTAGATTATGTTTCTCCGAAGATGTCATGAGTGAACTCAAGGGCCTCTATTTTTCTGCCTGAACCTGGTATACACATTTCACACGAATTCCCTCTTCATTTTAGAAACCTTGGTGATGACTGGGTAATATTGCCATAGAACATCATAGCGACAGGAGTGTTCATATGCTTCATGTATGGATAAACCAGGGATAAATCAGCATGCGAAGTGAGAACACTCGTGTAGAAGAAGTGATAAATGATGATGATAATTTAATAACAAAATCAGGAATTGGTTTGTTAAGAATTCCAAACTCTATGATGAATTTTGCGCAATTCATCTATGGCGTACCATGGACTGGTATTATACAAAAGGGCTGACCAACCCTTCTATTGAAATATTCAAACCGTTTGATGATTATCAGGGCTAGGTAAAATATATGGTCTATGATATGTTAGAACCTCTTTGGTCATGCTGACCTATACTTCCGCAGTCACTCATTGACTTATCGGATGCAAGAGTGTGAACATCAGAGTGGTCAGGAACAAAAGGATGATATCAATGAATTGCTCAACAATGATGATGGATTGATTTGTTTGCTTTGATCTAATGTGACATTAGTTAAATCTGCAAATATATATATGTTGAAAATGTAAATTTGTTGAGAAAAACAAAGATCTGGATATTAAAAATTGTTTGATCTACATGAAAATCAATCCTTATAGTAGTTTAATGTTATTTTAGAGTTCTTCAAACGATTGCTTGTGAAAAACAGTTTGGAAAAGGGGTTTATATGTCTTTCTTTTATGACTGGTTCCAAAACAATGTCAAAACATGTAATTCCTTCAAAAATCCAAGATGGTCGCCGAAATAGCCGCAAAAAGACAACGTGGCAGGGAAATTTTGTCTTGGGAACAATGATTTTCATATTCCTGACATCAAAAGGCTTCTAAAAATGTATGTTAAAGATTGCATCTTTGGGTGCATGGGAGGCCCCATTCCTACTTATTTATGTCTTGTTTTGTTATTTTGCCCTTTTAGTGTTTAATTGTCGTGTTGTCTTGTCTTGCCCTCTAAATGTTTTACTTTGTCATGTTGTCTTCGCTTCTCGTTTTGTTTTGTTTTTGTTGCCCTCTTAGTGTTTTATTTTGTCGTGTTGTCTTCGCTTGTCTTCTTTTGTTATTTTACCCTCTTATATTTTCGTGTCGACTTCGCTTGTGTGTTTTTGTTATTTTGCCCTCTTAAAATGTTTTATTTTTGTCTTGTTGTAATCTATGTTTTGTGTTGTTTTCGCTTGTATTCATCGTTATTTTGCCCTGTTAGTGTGTTTTATTTTGTCATATTTCCTTCGCTTGTCATTTGTTTGTTATTTTGTCCTCTTATAGTGTTTTATTTTGTCGTGTTTTATTTTGCTTGTTTTGTCATTTTGCGCTCTTGGTATTTCATTTTGTCGTGTTGTCTTCGCTTGTTTCGTTATTTTGCCCTCTTAGTACGTTTTATTTTGTCGTGTTGTCTTGGCTTGTTTTGTAATTTCGTCCTCTTAGTATGTTTTATTCTGTCGTGTTGTCTTCGCTTGTCTTGTTTAACATTTGAACGACTTGGTGATTGTCACTGCTGCCGTGGACCAGGAGTCCCCGAGGGCACATGTAGCCAAATTCGATCAACTTCGGTTGATCGTCTGTCTCTTGTCCATGCTGTAAATTTATCAGGTTTTAAGTGATGCTATTTAACATCTTCAACGCATTCGAAAATTTCTGTTATCAAAAAATCTTGAAATTTCTAAAACGTGGGTCCTGTAGCATCATATCACACCCATCCTGCTACGTTTTCGGTACATTTTTGGACATAATATTTTTCACACTCCTTGGCCATATTTCATTGTTTAGATTGAGGATCACTGACGAGGGTTAAACGTGCGTCTTCACTTGTTTTGTTATTTTGCCCTCTTAGTATGTTATTTTGTCGTGTTGTCTTGGCTTGTTTTGTTATTTTGCCCTCTTAGTTTGTTTTATTTTGTCGTGTTGTCTTGCCTTGTTTTGTTATTTTGATTTTGCCCTCTTAGTATGTTTTATTTTGTCGTGTTGTCTTCGCCTGTTTTGTTATTTTGCCCTCTTAATATGTTTTATTTTGTCGTGTTGTCTTGGCTTGTTTTTTTTTATTTTGCCTCTTAGTATGTTTTATTTTGTCGTGTTGTCTTCGCTTGTTTTGTTATATTGCCCTCTTAGTATGTTTTATTTTGTCGTGTTGTCTTCGCTTGTTTTGTTATTTTGCCCTCTTAGTATATTTCATTGTGTCGTGGTCTTCGTTTGTTTAGTATTTTGCCCTCTTAGTATGTTTTATTTTGTCGTGTTGTCTTCGCTTGTTTTGCTTTTTTTGTTGTAAATCGACTTTTTGTATGTTCGTCTTGCGCAGTTTTCATTGATACATTTTCTTGACAGAAACCTTTTCCTTGACATTTTAGATAAACTGATCTAGATAAAAACAGTAGTTTCATTCGGCACCATTAAAACACACAATGTCAAAAACAAAAAAAACAAAAACAAAAAACTATTCCGAATAATTCATTTAATCATTTATCATGTCATTGATTTATTTATACAGAAAGTGTAATAAAAGTCATCAACCGGTTCATGTAGGATTAAAATAAAAATCAACAATGACTTGATTAGTCAAAATATATACATATAAATAGGAATGGCAAGTAATATTCAACTTTACAATAGGACATTAAAGAACAGCAAATGACACCCAATTCTCCCGCCACTATTGTTAAACAACCCCCCTCCCCAAAAAACCTTGTTCCTTATTAAGGAGCGTCAATTTGTCATGGTGCTTAGTGTCAAGAACGTACATCTTACAGTTTAGTCTGTTTTCTTCAAACAAATAGTGGGGGCAGACAATCAGACACGCAGCGCATGCTGAGTACCATAAGAAGTCCGTATAAAAACGGTATTTTTTTTAATCGCTCCAATTGGTATGTTTTCTGTACGTCTTGGTTTTGTTAACAACACATAGCTTAAATGTGCACAATTTGAAAATATAACATATGTATGGAATAAGTAAACAAATACTATATAAATGTATGTATGGAATAAGTTAACAAATACTATAAATTATGTAGATAATTGATATGTTTTGAGTATCACAATTATTGCACAAGGCCACTGATATGCAAAGAACAGTCCAAATAATATCTCAGTATGCTGAAATCTACATCAACATGATAACAAATATGTCTAGCACTTACGTCACACAATTGTCGCCCAATCAGAGCGAATGTGTCAAAATCAACACCACTATACTTTGACGTCTATGACACTGGTCTCTGTTAACAAGGCAACGATAAGAAATACAACATATAATATAATCAGTGTGATTCCGTATGGCCTTGACATTTTGAACTTTGACAAAGGCACAATCACTAACGAGGTAAGAAGACTAAGTGCTAGGAAGCCTGCCAAGACGTACTCCTCGAATGTTATGGATAGCTGAAAAAAAGTAAAAAAAATTATATACATGTATATGAAATAAACAACAACGATGAATGCGTTTTAGTCTTGTTTTTCCCTTTCTTATATATAGATAATTATATATAATTTTATAATAAAATAAGTCATTTGATTTCCAAAATGCAAAGCGAATCTTTAAAAAAAATTCTTTCTCTCTCTTTTGCATTAACGAGCACTCCTCATTCTGAAATCCGTCCTCTGAAATGGTACTCCAACGACAAGCTTACGTAGTGTTCGATATACTCAATTATAAAATTTTTATACTTTATTTATTTTACAACGTTTAACAAACAAGTTACACAACTTATATTAATGTCTTACGTTGGCTCAGATGTTGGCGTGAGGGGGTCCAAGGAGCAGGAGGAAACCGGAGTACCCAGAGAAAAACCTCCTACTGAGGCCTGGGTGGGGGACCACCTACTCAATTATATTCATGTTCCACATAATTTAACAAGACTAGCTCAATTTTGAAGGCTAATATCATGAAAACATTAAATCTCTCCAATGTTAATTTTCAGAAACGAAGATACGGATTGGCCAAGAAATGTTGACGTGCGTTGCAGTTTTCCCTCAATTTTTGGTGTTGATACCTCAGTCAACCAAAAAAATATTGCAACGATTCCTTAAATAACTTAAAAAACACTAGCGACAATGGTTTGCGCTGGCAAAAAGAGATTTACAGCCAGGAGCAACATTTATCAGGTCTTAAATGATGCTATTGAATTTAAAGACGTTTAACATAGAAGCTTTCAAATGGAGACACGATTGCATAATTATTTAAATTCAAGTTGGGAGTGGAACAAGGGCTTCTTAAGCATCCTGACCCGATCCTTTTGACTCGGGTGAGCGTAATGAAATCTTATATGTATCGTTTGTTATTAAAACCCCTTGCTACTGGTCTTGTGCATGAATTAGGTTGTGTGCATTAGTGAGATTTTGTGCATTAATTAGACTTTGACATCATATCCTTTGATTTTGCACTACTTTTGAATATTTTGCAAGAAGTAAAGAGTCTTAATACTTACTTTATAGCTTTGTCCTTGCTTTATTGTTCCTATGGTAAATGGAATCCCAATGCCCAATAGTAAATCTGATTGTTAAGGAAGGAATACAAACAAACATAGAGGGTGTTCCATAATACATCACACCATTTCATCATTGCATTATTTTGTAAGAAGGGAAGACGGACAATCAGTGTTTATGTTCTTTCAAATTAGAGTCTTGTAAGTTTTCTTTTGTAAAGCGTTATAAAGTTTTATACACTATTATGGAAATTATTATCAAAACTCACTCCCATATCGGGAGTTCGCTTCTTTTCGTATGGTGGAGGTTTTTGTTTGTTTGCTTTGGTTCCTGTTTTATTCTGATTTTGTATGTCTTCGGTTTCTGATTTTCTGAATTATCTATTTTGTGCTGTATACAGGGATATGGTCATTATCCATTTTTGTCATTACATGACTCTAAAATAGTATCATAATGTCGAAGGGTTCCAACTCTATACCTTCTTGAAGAAAATTCCAAACCAATTTCCATGCACCAGACACGTGTTTCGAATATTAAATTCTCATCAGTGATGCTTCTAGCGGAGCCACCAAAAATAATTCAGTAGCGCCCTCTTTAATTTTTTGAATTTAGATTTGTACATTTACATTACAGAGAGTGCGCGGCTCCAAATTTCCTGTAGGGTCGATTCAGTAGAATATCAAAATAAAATCTATGTTCAAAATAGCATTGGAGGGATGGTGCTAAGATGTTAAACTCCTTTAATTTCGATGATATTTATCGGTATATGGAACACTCTGTACATACAACAGAATATTTTTATATTTGTTTTTACATGTTGTGTACATCTTTCGGTGCTTTGCTGTAGGTGCTGCACCCGAGTCTCGTTGGAATCCCCTCAAATATTCTATATAAAATTTTTGATGACGACTCGAATCAGTGTCATCATCATATTTCTAAAAGCGACTGTAGGGAAAAAATCGACGACACAACGAGTTCTTAATTCCGCCTCTAGTTTCCCCGGTTATTTGATATTTATTCTCAGCGACAAAACGGCAAGGAAAGCTGAAGAGACGGGATTTATGTTAAAGTGGAAAATTTCGCGCGATGTTATTTCCGCGTATTTCACGATTCAAGGACCTTCGCAAAACATTTTCTCCACACGAGAATAACACTGCTGCATTGTCATAAACGCATAAACATTTATATATCGCGAATATTTCACAAAAATTTCACGTTTATTTTGACAGTGTTCTTTTATGAAGACTTTTCCAACTAATTGTGCGACAAATGTGATGTTTGCTAATAATCAAATTAAGAATAGTGTCTTTGTGGCTTTTAGAGTATTTTTTGTATTTTGTGCATCTGCACGTGTGACAATGACCACATCTTAAAGTAAATCAACGAGATTTCCCTGCTACCTCTTCTTTAAAACCACATCCAAATCAGTTTTGTCTGTGTCGGGTTTTTTTTTGGAGGGGGGGGTCTTTGTCTTATTTGTCCTTTTTTCATCTGTACTTATGACAATGACCATGGTTTAAAGCGAATTATCCACCAAAGTCTAACGAGATCTTTAAAACCACATCCAAATCAATTATGTCTGTGTCGGTTTTTGTTTGTTTGTTTGTTTGTTTGGTTTATGTTTTCTTTGTCTTTTTTGCATCTGTACTTATGACAATTACCATGGTTTAAAGCGAATTATCCACCAAAGTCTAACGAGATCTTCTTTAAAACCACATCAAAATCAATTATGTCTGTGTCGGTTTTTTGTTTGTTTGTTTTATTTTTTCTTTGGCTTTTTTGCATCCGTTCTTATGACAATATGCATGGGTTAAAGCGAATTATTCACCAAAGTCTACCGAGATCCTCTTTAAAATCACATTCAAATATCAATCCGTTCAGCTGCCTTGTTGCAAGACACATCAATTAACAGGTACATGGGTGCTAAATAGACAGTCTCGAGCTGGTAATTTCTGAAAAGATCATTTCAAAAGAATTGCATTTGTCTTCTTATTTTTGACGATTCCAACAAGGAAGAACCATTGCTGACTTTTAATATTTTAAAGTTGACATTTATCATATGAAACGTACATCAATATTGTTTAAAGATATTTCATATGTTTGCAATATGCATGTACTCTGTACCTATGACGTCACTCTATTGTGTAAACTCTCGATTATTTCTTTAAAGGAATGGAGCGCTTTCGGAAGCACTTCTATGGAGACTAGATCTATTAGAAATCTGCTATAAATGAAGTTGTATTGTTAAAATATATTTCAACAATTCAAGTTTCTCAATGAATTATAAAAATGAACGATATCACTACTCCTCGACTTGAATCTATCCTGTACACCGCTTGAGATCGAAACGTATGATGTGAATCTTCATTGTTTTCTCATCATTAAAGTGATACCGCACAAAACTGATGAGACGTTGAAGTATGGCAATGCCTTCTAATTGTCAATTAATTAAGTTCATATCGTTTATATATCTGACAAGTCTACAAGTTCTATTAGCTCAAGAACGTTTCTGTTGTCGACAAACTATTTAAGTGTTTGCAAAAACTATGAACTTTTCATATACCTATACGATATGGAATGATTTATTAGGCATTGTCCTACTGCAACGGCTCATCAGTTTTGTAAAGTTTAATTTAGAAACTGAAAAAAAATACTCAATAATTGTCTAAGGAATCACAACATCATACGTTTATATCCCTCGCGGTGCTGTATATGATAGCGTTTTCCGTGATTGTTCCTCTCTACCAACCGTAATGTGTGTTGTTTGGGCCCGGTCCCTGAGTTTTGTTGTCTTGTTTGTATGGTCAACCTACAACTACTGTGTGCATTTCGAGACAACTGGTTAACCGGAAAGGTGGGAGGGTTATGCTCACATAATCCGGATAACCACACTACTTGCTACTGTCGTGACAAATGACCGTCCTAAGTCGGTTGTCCATTAGTCTCGTTGCTTTATGTGTAGTCTTACCATGGTGTGTTTTGGGTGTTTTTTGTCTCTTTTGCATCTCTTGATGTGCGTGTCTGCTATTTGTGTTTGCATGGAGTGTTTTGGTGCTTTGCTGTGGGTGCTGCAGCCGAGTGTTGTTGGGGATCCCTCCTTTCTTTCAATGATACTGTTTTCCTGATTCTTCTCTAAATAGAACATTACCGTAAGAGCGAGAATATGTGATGGGTTTTTTTTCTTTCTCCTATTTTTCGAAATTAGCCATACAACTGTATGCTCACAATTAATTTAACAGACAAAGTAGCTACGGTTTCTGCATAGCTTCGTGCAGGGGTATCATTTTGATTGAATTTGACGACGAAGAAGTGAATATTTGAACTGGACATTGAGATAATAAGGTCGTCATTACAATAACCTTGGAATATTTCTAAAAGAGGATTTCGAGTTTTACAGCATATTCTTAAGGTCCGGGATCCTTAAGCTTTCTGCGCATCAAACTCATTCAGTCTCCTTTTCAATAAGACAAACCTTGGAAATCCGTGTCACCTATCAAGAACTTTACATGTTTGGTGCAGTAAATTCAGTTGGCTACTTTACGTCATAGCTATGACATATCTCTCAGTATCCATAAAATATTCCACATATCAATATTCCCCAATCTTAATCAAAAACAAAATACCTTCGTTTATTTTGACGGATTTTTCATCAAAAGCAAAGACAAAAACTATGGAACCTCAGCAAAGAACATCCAGACCAGTAGATAATCAGAAACGGTGGCTTATATACAAGGCGAGACATGAGCTTTTAGTTTTACTTCAATTTGTTTTGGTTTTTTTTTTACCTTTTTCAGTCTAAGTATGGACTTGACAAATAATAGTTTCCTGTGACGGTAACATAAATGAGTTAAAGAAGATCCTGACGATAATCTCAACAGCACTCACAATAGAGTACAAAATAAGTTTTGAGGGAGATCTGTGACCGAGCGCTTTAAGCATTATATTGGCTTACATTACCAAAATGAGCCAAGGCATTTACATGTGTCCTTGTAACTTTGTTAGCACACAGGATGTGTTTGTCATGTTGTTTTGTTGTCAACCTTTTCTGTTTTGATTTTTGTGTTATATATGTTAAGGATACTGAAGAGTGGGCCGCCGAAGCAGGCAGATATACCCATTCTGGGATAACCTTGTCGTGCCATCACTGTGTCAGCGATCAAATCTGAAGAAGACAAATTGAATATGAGGAACTTCATGTTATAAGTATACATTGAAAAAATCGTTATACTGTAAATATACATTTCTATCAAATTAAAATTTGTAACTCATCTTACATGAATTATCTGTTTTACAACTGGATGTGTCGGTCTCTATAGTGAATGCCATCTCTTGGTAGTGTAACAAAAGAATAGATAAATGAATATCTTATGCAACAACGGAGGAAAGCCAATCTGAATCATTTGTGAAAGAAAAACACAGATCCTGTGCGAAAAATTATCACCGCACTCAGTTACTAGTAATTTGTTTGATCAGTCTATTTCCCTACGATTATACCTTACGTAGTATAACGGAGAGGATGCCGTGGGTTTCCAGTGCCAATAGAACTCTAAAAGGGGAAAAAGATGTGCTAATGGAGCCTACACCCACTCCAAGAGCTTTGAAAAGCAGAAAAGTATTAGTCTAACCATCTAAGAGCCTTACGTAGTATTGTTACGAAAGAAGATGCCGTGGGGGTTCCGACGATGAATTTTAACAAACTAAGCGATTGTCTCGGTCAAAAGGACAACTTGTAAATCTATACTTACCTCCTATGCTATTACCCCAAGCCAAGAGGGTTAAACCCAATATAGCATTACTAATACTGAACACAACACCGAATGTCTGAAAAAAAAATCAAAGGACTGAAAGTCCTGCGAGTTGGCAAAAAGTAACATTGAGACGAACATACAGAAGACAAGTATAAATGATAGAACTTCTTAACCAAATAATTGATTTTGAGGTCAGAGTTCAAGGTCAATATGATCATGTCAAATTTGTTGCAATTGTTATGGGTGTATGTATGAAGTATAATGTCCTATCACTTTTACTTTAGGAGATATTTGCTTTTGAAACTTCTTGACCAACTTAAAACCAACATCTTAGGTTTATTAAGTATCAAACTGAAAAACCTTTTTTCCTAGTCGGTAAATAGCTCATCAGAGCTAATGTTGATTGTTATAAATAATGTCTGACTTTAAATATATATTATTGATTGATTGATTGATTTATTTACTTGTCTTTAGTCTTCTACACATCCACAATTTTTTTTAAAAATCTAAGGTCTTTTTTATCCTAAATACCATACGTTTACCTATCTATCTAAAAATGGAGTGCTCCTTATACAGAGAAGGGAAGTACAAAGCATCGTTCCTTGAAGCATTTTTTGCATTCTCATAATGCATTTAACCCATTATTTACAACTTGAACTTAAACGTCTGTCGTCTAATTTGTTCTTTTGTCAAATCGTAGTGGTCCTATTTCTTACTGCGCCAGTAACATTGTGCGTTGTTTGGTCCGTGCAGGGTTATCAAGTGCAAAGTTGAAAGCCATAGCAATGAGAGTTGGCTTTGCCAACTCAATAAAAAATAAAGTTATTCAAGACTCAATCAAGCTTATAACATTAATTATAGGGGATGCAAAACAAACAGCTAGCTATAGGTAAATTAAACCTTGCTTTGTTAAACGTGAAAAAAACGTAACAAGTTGAAGAATTAACCATACATGTCTGGTTCAACAGATGATGAAGTTTGATGACCGCCTCTAATTAAGTTAGGTTAGGAATCATTACAATGTCAGGATGTCTAAAATGTTTCAAACAATCGGAGATTGTCTTAAATCAGGAGAAAACGAAAACTTGCGTTCCTTGAGACTGCTTGGTAATCGTGCGAGTGGGAGGGATGTGCTCATGTACACCATCTGCTAAAGTAACAGATGATTCAATGGGTAATGAAAGACATTATGACTAAAACATCGAAATTAGGTGTATCCACTATTTTAAAAGATATCGAAATAATATTTTGAAAAAGTTCCTCTTTATGAGTTATCTCCCTTTGATGAAAAATATAGAAAAGATTGATTGCAGAAGACCCAAAGAAGACGGTCTTTGTAGACACGTTTTCTAGGATAATACACACTTGAAACAAATTTTAAAAAATTGTTTTTTTTTTCAGAAAAAAAACTGATGTCTTCCCCCTCCCTCTATTTTACTTTGACCTTAGGCCAAGATGATTTGAAACCTTTGAGTAATGGGCAACATCGTACTAAAACATGAAAGTGAGTCATTATATTGCTGTATTGTTTGAGGTATA
Organism: Pinctada imbricata; assembly: GCA_033119305.1. Taxonomy (NCBI): domain Eukaryota; kingdom Metazoa; phylum Mollusca; class Bivalvia; order Pterioida; family Pteriidae; genus Pinctada; species Pinctada imbricata. The sequence goes on from VSWD01000013.1 coordinate 35,911,621, forward strand.
GCCCGAACATGATTACCATATTCAATTTCATTATAAGCATATCTAGTGAAATTGACTTTTGTCACATGGCCTTGGATATAGGTGATTTGAAACTTACATACACGTGCATGTCTGGTCCATGCTGTAAATTTATCAGGTTTTAAATGGTGCTATTGAATGTAAAGACGTTTAACATTTGAACTACTTGGTGAGTGTCACTGCTGGTGGACCAAGAGTCCCCGAGGGCACATGTAGCCAAGTTCGATCAACTTCGGTTGATCGTCTGTTTCTTTAACGCATTTGACATTTTCTGTGACAAAATTTCTTGAAATTTCTAAAAAGTGGGTCCTGTAGCATCATATCCCATCCATTCTGCTACGTCTTTTGGTACATTTTTGGATATAAGAATTTTCAAACTTTTTGGCCATTTTACATTGTTTAGACTGAGGATCACTGACGAGGGTTTAGTACCCGAAACGTGCATGTCTGGTCCATCCTGTAAATTTATCAGGTTTTAAGATTGGATACACAGGTCAAAACATAGCCTGAACATGATAAGCATAGACAATTTCAGCCTGGACATTATTCATTACCAACGTAAGAAGTGACCTTAATCATGTGACCTTAGGACACTGTGATAAGAAACATTTAGTCCTGAGAAACAACATACTAAAATATGAAAACAATTGTAAACATAGGGTCATCAGAGATGACAGCGCTCACACCGACGGCACCATTGTCCCATGACCAGTATCTGTACCTACATTGCACAAAGTATTTCCAGATGCATCATCCACATAAATTTGGTTGATAAAAAAAATCAAAGAAGTCTGGTAATGAAGATTCTAATTTTACCATACCTGGTCAATCATGCGTGAAATATAGGTCAGATGCAGCATCTGTACAGTGCATTGCAGTAAGCATCATCTGATACATCAACCACGTAAGTTTTTTTTTATTGATCTAGGACTAGAAAATAGGTCGGAAATGGACCTGTCCCATTTAACTTAACCTAATTACTCAGTTTGGGTCAGATGAAGTATCTTTACCATGCATTGCATTAAGCATCCTTAGAAGCATAATCAGGAATGACACTGAAAATCATTTAATCCTTGTCATCGCAACTCCTCCAAAACCATTCAATAGATTTCAATGAAACTTTAAACAATGACAGATCATAATATGTAGATGTGCATGAAGAAAGGGGATTGCAGCCAAAAGGTTATACCAGAGTCATTGTCCTTTGACTTATCAATATTGAAATATATGTACTGTAGTGCGTATTCTATTGTACTAGACAGTTTGAACTGTTTCGGACAATCCTCGTTAGTAGTCAGACCATCTGTCAATTAGCACAATATAAATTCAGCCATCGTGACATTGTCTTTCGACATTTAGCATGTTTAGAGCTATACGCTATTCAAACAAAAGTATGTCAACCATCATTAATGAATCATTCACAGGTCGCAGGGATAGACTACGTTATGTTAGTGTGTCACAGGGACACTTTTGTAGGTCATGTACGAATATATGTAACTATTTCCATCATATAGTCCAATTATGATTAGGTCAACGTTGCAGATGTTTCCCTGGAAACATTGGGGCGACCAGGAACTTGATCACTGACCTACTATATATGGAAATTTATCACGATTCGTTCTGATTTCTGCCAATGACGTCGTAGTATGACGGTCACGTGGTGTCCTATCTTGATGCCGAATTTGTCACTAAATTTTCAAACGCGTCAAAAATTTCAAAGAAAACGTTTCAATATGGTTCTTGGCATGATAAATTCGTTTTAGATTTTTTTACCTGTCATACATCTTACTAATAATAAGTGTGTATATATGTATGGATATGAAACATCGGCCTTAACTCCCTCAATTTACACACCTTCTTTGAGAAGGAAGATTGACAAAAATATTTATAATCTCAAATGATTTTCTATTTCAAACGGTATTTATGAATCGAGTTGTTTGGATTTTACATCCCCGATTTTCATAAATACTGTATGGAATAGAAACATCATTTGAGATTCTACTTATATCATATGAAATATGACGTAATTGATCAAAATAACGTCAAAATACGACTTCATTTCTTGCAAATATCGCCGTTTCTATTGTGACGCCACAAAGGATCTGGAGCGCTTCATCCAATGACAACACTCCCAAAGTGATATGTAACGTATTGTCATAAATTTTTATTTAAAAATGGTTTTATGTTACTGAATAAACGGTATATCATGTGATAAATATTACAATGGGATGAGTTGCGGTTATAGTGGGGCAAGGCAGGGACGAAAAATTATGTCTTCTGTATTGAATTTGGCTTACTTAATGAGTAATGAAGGTAGATTAAATGATTTTTAAGTTTTATTTATTTTCTGCGAAAAAAAAAATGGAGGAGATCTCCGACAGGACTTCATAACAGCACCAACAGCAAAAATCCCAGGTGTCCAAATGCGAAAACACAGAGTAGACAAGCACAACAAGAGACAATTTAATGTTCAAAGGGACAAGGACAACACCAAAGACGACGTCAAGACGCTAAACACAAAAGACTAATTGACACATAACCAACGACACTAAATATATAATGGAGAATCTGTGCCGACTTTGCACGACCATCTATCACATTAGAAGCAAATGGTTCAAACTATCATGCAGGTCTGGTTACCCATTGGTATCGAAGAACGAACAATTGTCGTATATATAAATATATTCTCTTCTGTAAAGACGATGACACACACACACTCACCCTCACACTAACACACCCTCTCACCCCCTCCTCACACACAAACACCCTCAAACACAAAAACCCCGAAAGCAAAAAGCAAGGGTCAATAAAAGTAACAAACAGCAGTCTGTTTCACAAAAATACTGACGAATAATTTTAAGAATTTTCGTAACTTTTGATTTCTTGTACTTCTTATTGACTAAAAATTCTGAATTTATACTTAGTATGCAGAAATGACCAAAGAAAGCATAATGAAATCTAAATCGAAAAAAGATTAAGCTTTTATTTGATGATGAAAGTTACGAATATTACAGAAATTTTTCATAAGAATTTTGGTGAAATTGGGCACTGATGAATGGGTAAACTGAAATCATGATCATATGAGTAAATTATTAATTAAAGGGATTTAATTGCAGGGAAAATCCATAGCTATTAGAAGAATAAATTTTTCTAAACGCTAGGAATAAAATACGACAAGCAATTTGAGCTCTGCTGATTAAAGTGAGCACATAAACTAACGCCAAATGATAAGAAAAGTAGTAAGTAATACACACGTCAAAGATTCCTATGAATTTAAACAGTGAAGGTCAGCATTGAAAGTGTGTTACACATTCGAAGGACATTCTCTGAATAAATGTAACGAATGAGATTCTCTTTAACTTATCAAAACAAACCAACTTGTCGTTCCTTTAGTCTAACCCAAGGTTAAAAGTGAACAGCAATAATGTCAACGTATTTATATCATCAACTAGACTATCAAAATATTAAATATAAGAGCCCTAGGGTTCTCATGATGATAAATAAAAGCCAGTCGTATGTTAAAGTGTTTGAAAATGTGTGAGCTGCTTTTATCAGAGTGACGTAAATATTAAAACTCTGACGATACTTTTTGAATATGGAGCCCAAAAGTAGGGTTAGCAACAAGTACCCGGAAGCTAAAGAAAAGTTTTGCTGACGTTTGTCATGACGTCATAATTTTTTTTAAATTGTGAATGCACTTTGGTATTTCCGCTTCCCATAATTTCTCAGTATGAACATTTCAAAAACGAAGAAAAACTGTTTTAAATCAATTAAGAATTGTCATGAAATTGAACTTACTTGTAAAATGTTCACAACCTCGTTGGCTACAGAGTATATCCAAATAACAGCTACTAAAAAACCTAAAAAGGCAAACACCTGAAAATAAAAAAGAAATATGTTTGTAAAACACTATACCCCTGTCGACAGCTTATTTTTCCAGAAGAAATGCATATATAAGCCCTAAAAATAACCGTTCAAAAATTGTTCTCAAGGTAAAAATTTCTGACAAACATACGGAGATTTTTACGACCAAAGAAAAAAATGAATAAAAATGAATAAATAAAAACAATATGCACTTCGATATTTAATATGAGGTTAAAGGCAATTTTTTTTTAAAACGGGACAATTTTACTACATTCTATATTCTACCTACAAAAAAATAACCTTAATTTTCAAGTACTTGATATAACTACCTCTAATATAAAGTTAGAAATATTTAAAAAATTGTTTATACTTACAGGATGATATTTGGGCGGAGTATCATTCTGAGAGGTGCAAAACACCAGTAGGCTCAGGCATATACCGATGATAAGTACCAGTACCCATACAGGAAAAGAACCACCCAGGGTCTTAGTACCCACTGATATTAAGAGAGAGAACATTATTATATGTAGGCATTTAATTTATTTATAAAATACCACAGAGGGTCTTAGTACACACCAATATCAAATAGAGAGAATATTTTAATATTAATTCAATAGTCTAAATACACTTAAGATTTTTTTTTGGGGGGGGGAGGGGGACAATTTATACATGAATAAGTGCTTTTGGCTTGTAACGTTGGTGAATTTATTTCAAATATCTGGAAAAGATCTCGAAGCTTCATTTCCTTCAGCCTATCTTTATATTAAAGTTCTTTTTTTCTAAAACAAAACATATATATACTTACATTGAGTAGCTAGAGAAGCAAACACAAGTCCTGTGGTACACTGTAGAGAGTTAAGGTATCTGTTCCACTTGTGCTTATCTTCATCATAATCCACAACAGGCGTGGTAATTATCAACAGGAATACTAAGGGACTCTGTAATTATCAACAGGAATACTAAGGGACTCCAAGGGAACTTATAGTAATTACTTAAAGTAATTACTTATAGTAACAGGAATACTAAGGGAACTTATAGTAATTATCATCAGAATACATGTACTAAGGGACTCTGTACACATAATTATAAACAGGAATACTAAGGGACTCTGTCGATATCAACAGGAATACTAAGGGAACTTACAGTAATTATCATCAGTATACATGTACTAAGGGACTCTGTACACATAATTATCAACAGGAATACTAAGGGAACTTACAGTAATTATCATCAGTATACATGTACTAAGGGACTCTGTACACATAATTATCAACAGGAATACTAAGGGACTCTGTAATTATCAACAGGAATACTAAGGGAACTAACAGTAATTATCATCAGAATACATGTACTAAGGGACTCTGTACACATAATTATAAATAGGAATACTAAGGGACTCTGTCGATATCAACAGGAATACTAAGGGAACTTACAGTAATTATCATCAGAATACATGTACTAAGGGACTCTGTACACATAATTATCAACAGGAATACTAAGGGACCCTGTAATTATCAACAGGAATACTAAGGGAACTTACAGTAATTATCATAAGAATACATGTACTAAGGGACTCTGTACACATAAGTATAAACAGGAATACTAAGGGACCCTGTAATTATCAACAGGAATACTAAGGGAACTCTTTTGATATCAACAGGAATACTAAGGGAAATTAAAGTTATTATTATCAGGATACAGGGAGCCCCTGCAAGTAATAATCAACAGGAATACTGAAGGACTAATTATCACAGGAATACTAAGGGACTAATTATAAACAGGAATACTAAAGGAACTTTACTCAGCTTAGGGACTCTGTAAGTAATAATCCACAGGAATACTACAGGACTCTGTAAGTAATTATCAAGAGGAAAAATAAGGGACTCTGTAAGTAATTATCAACAGGAATATTAAAGGACTCTGTAAGTAATAATCAACAGGAATACTAAGGGACTCTGCAAGTAATAATCAACAGGAATACTATGGGACTCTGTAAGTAATAATCAACAGGAATACTATGGGACTCTGTAAGTAATAATCAACAGGAATACAAAGGGACTCTGCAAGTAATAATCAACAGGAATACTATGGGACTCTGTAAGTAATAATCAACAGGAATACAAAGGGACTCTGCAAGTAATAATCAACAGGAATACTATGGGACTCTGTAAGTAATAATCAACAGGAATACAAAGGGACTCTGCAAGTAATAATCAACAGGAATACTATGGGACTCTGTAAGTAATAATCAACAGGAATACTATGGGACTCTGTAAGTAATAATCAACAGGAATACTAAGGGACTCTGTAAGTAATAATCAACAGGAATACTATGGGACTCTGTAAGTAATAATCAACAGGAATACAAAGGGACTCTGTAAGTAATAATCAACAGGAATACTATGGGACTCTGTAAGTAATAATCAACAGGAATACAAAGGGACTCTGTAAGTAATAATCAACAGGAATACTATAGGACTCTGTAAGTAATAATCAACAGGAATACTATGGGACTCTGTAAGTAATAATCAACAGGAATACAAAGGGACTCTGTAAGTAATAATCAACAGGAATACTAAGGGACTCTGTAAGTAATAATCAACAGGAATACTATGGGACTCTGTAAGTAATAATCAACAGGAATACAAAGGGACTCTGTAAGTAATAATCAACAGGAATACGTACAAAGGGACTCTGTAAGTAATTATCAACAGGAAAACTAAGGGACTCTGTAAGTAATTATAAACAGGAATATTAAAGGACTCTGTAAGTAATAATCAACAGGAATACTAAGGGACTTCGTAACTAATAATCAACAAGAATACTAAGGGACTCTGCAAGTAATAATCAACAGGAATACTACGGGACTCTGTAAGTAATAATCAACAGGAAAACTATGGGACTCTGAAAGTAATAATCAACAGGAAAACAAAGGGACGCTGTAAGTAATTATCAACAAGAATACTAAGGGACTCTGAAAGTAATTATCAACAGGAATATTAAAGGACTCTGTAAGTAATTATCAACATTAAATTTATTCATTTTCTCTCACAACTTTCTTGGGCAATTTATGCAGATTGCAAAAAATTCTGCAACACAATTTTTTTGGGATTAATACATAGTATCTAATTGTTTATGTCTTTTTGTACATCTCAGTAATCTCAATATAAAAAATTGTTATTCAAAATGTTCTCTTTTTAACGAAAACTTTGAGGCACCCAGAACACTAACAATACTTTGGCAAGATTTTCTGTACTATAGATACTAGTACTTAAAACTTTGAAAAAGAAACTTACTTTGAATACTTCGTATGTCTTTTTTATAACTCCCATATCTGACCAGTTCTCTGTGTCTATGGGAGTGATGGCTGACAGAAATTCCCTCCATACAGAAGTTTCCCCCTCCTCTGAATCTGACGAATCATTTGGCTTGTTTATGCCATTACCCAGTAATGGTTCCCTCTCTCCAGCTAAGATAGAAAACATTATAATTTAGTAACAATATAGGCTAGAAATAAAGAACGTGTGCTGCATGTCGCATCTTTGACCCTTAGTAATTGACCTTCATCTTGCGGGTGACCTTGATCCTTCTTTGATGTTGAGCGTGACTACCAGACAAACTGAGAGACAGACATATAGACGGACGATAGATATAATGATCCCTGTATGTGTGATGAAATATTTCTACCAGCATAATTATATTTATTCCTTGGAACTTTTATCATATAATATTGACAAAATTGCAGCATGGACTAGACATGCACGTTTCGGGTACTTATAATAACCTTCGTCAGTAATCCTCAATCTCACGTTTCGGGTATTAACCCTCGTCAGTGATCACCAATCTTAACAATGTAACATGACCAAAGAGTGTCCAAACATGTATCGAAAGACATAGTAGGGTGGGTGGAATGTGATGCTAAGGGAACCAAGTTTTAGGAATTTCAAGAAATTTTGATAACAGAAATTTTCGAATGCGTTTAAGATATGATCAACCGAAGTTGATCGAAATTGGCTGCATGTGCCCTCGGGGACTCCTGGTCCACCAGTGGTACAAATGTTATACAGTAACAGTACATAATAAATATCACTAAAATAATATTACAGTGAACTTATTCAGAACAAATAATAATGAATTTCAATAACACATACAAAGTGACAAAAAAAAATTCAAAATTCTTCTTAGAGGTATATTTCAAGAAATACATCATAAATAGTTTTCACACAAGAGACTTCACTATCAATGATTTCCAGTTTTTGTTACGTACCCGAGGAAATCTTATCTTTGATTTCATCATCATCGTCATTAGCTTAAAAAAAAAAGATGAAAAGAAAGTAAAATGATATATTTCTACAAAGATATCTGTGATAATTTAGGTGTGAGCAAATATAAATATTTATCCCATCTCTTGCAAAAATTTCTTGGAATCTGATTGGTCGAGGAGAACCGAATGTTATGTAAGTATTATGTTTAATTTTGCCCCGCCTCGCCCAATACAACTTTTTTCATCGACCAAATATATGTAAAATACTGAATAATTAATAATTTCCTCCCTTTTCACTTGTTGTTTCAACCCCCCCCCCCCCTTTCACTTGTTGTTTCAAATTATCACAATATGTATACTTACTAACATTTATTTCAGCTATGAGCATTGCCTTTTTTGTTCTTTGATAGTACCATCTACCAACCACGACCACTAATACATAACCGATGTACATTAGAATAAAACCTGTTATATAAAACGAATTCTGATTGGTTCATTCATTTTGTGCTGGTATTACAAATTTTGAAATGCAAAAACCATTTCCATACATTAGAAATTGAGATTGAGATATTAAAAAAAACTTTAACTTAATTTTCAACAGATTGAAAATTCAAATATTACATCTGCGATATAAACAACTATTGAAATAGAGAAGAGAGAAATGCAAAATTAACTTACTGTTTGCAATAAACTTATAGTTTTCAAAAACTTTGAAAATCAAAATTGGAACATCTATAAAGACACACTCTTTTATATTAAAGAGATTCGGAAATATTCATATATCACGTGGATCCAATTTTTAAATTTAATATCAGAAATGTTTCGTATCGCACTCCCTTTCAAGATTCAAATCGAACACGTAAAAATACCTATAGCTTCTATCTCTGATATTTCCTTGTCCCACATAACCACAAAAGTCCAGAAGACAGCTGCCAGGTAAAATATGACATCTCTAAGGAACGGCCTCTGCATGGCATCAAATGGATGGATGATGGCAATGGTTCCCGCCACTACAGCCGTCACAAAAACTCCCGCTCCTATTTTACAATTTTTCAAGTTAAAATAATTGTTCTTCATGATGCCATTTTTCCATAAAATTTTGTTTTAAATGATGTATCAAATCAAATTTTGAACATAAAGAATGGAGGTTGTTAAACGTAAAGGCAAACGAGTTGACCAAAAGCTAACCTCTCAACAGTTCTCATTAAGAAAATTTATTTATTTTTGGTCTATTAAAATTCCGAGGATTCAATTGATAACTGAATTATAATAGGCATATGCGAGCTAGTAGATATTTCATTTTTACTAGATACAACTCTGTGATGCACAAGACAATTCCTTGGAATTAACAGCACATCCTACTTTCCAATACTGCATGTCACATTTATTTTGAACCACATAGATTCATTGGATTCAGTGGTAACATCACTTTGGTTAGGATATTACAATGTATAAGACCGTATACTCTTTTAGTTAATGACCACGCATCTTCAATCCGAAATTAAACAAAATGTTTTTCATACAAAAACAGATGTCTCCCCCCTCCCTCTAAGTTACTTTGACCTTAGGCCAAAATGCAAAATGATGTGAAACTTTTGAGTCATGGGCAACATCATACTAAAACATGAAAGTGATTCATTACATTGTTTGAAGTAAGGGCCAAACATGATTGGCATATACAATTTCATTATAAGCATATTTAAAGAAATTGACTTTGGTCACATGACCTTGGATATAGGTGATCTGAAACCTACACTCACTGACGAGGGTTAAGTACCCGAAACATGCATGTCTGGTCCATGCTGCAAACTTATCTGCTTTTAAATGATGCTATTGAATTTGAAGACGTTTAACATTGTATGGATCATGAGCAACAAAAAACAGAATTAGTGATTGGATACACGGTTCAAAATATAAAGCCTAAACATTATTAGCATAGACAATTTCAGCCTGGACATGCTTAGCATATACAATTTCATTACCAAAGTAAGAAGCTACCTTAACCATGTGACGTTGGGACAATGTGATAAGAAACATTTAGTCCTTAGAAACAACATACTAAAATATGAAATCAATTGTAAGAAGGGTTCAGGAGATATAGTCCAGACAATATTAGTATGTACAATTTCATGAAAAAGAACTAAATGATCTTGACCTTGGGCACATGACCTTGGGTCAAGATGATAAGAAACCCTCCAATCCTGAGCAACAGCATGCTATAGTATAAGAGTGATCCAGTATAGGATTCCACAGATATAGCACAGACTCAATAGCATTTACAATTTCATTAAAAAATGTAATACTTGACCTTAGTCATATGACCTTTGATCAAGGAGGTGTGAAACCTTTGGGTCATCAGCACCATCATACTAAAATATGACGTGATCCGATCACGGTTCAAAAGATTAAGCCTGGACATAATACATGTAACAAATACAATTTCATTTAAAATATTTTAATTGACCTTGACTTTGGTCACATGACCTTGAGTCAACGTGATGTGAAACCTTTACGTGATAAACAACAACATACTAAAATATGAAAGTGATCCGGCAAATGGTTCAAGAGATATAGCCCGGACAAGAATGTATGCACAATATCATTAAAAATGCACTAAGTTACCTTGACCTTGGTCACATGACCTTGGGTCAAGGTGATGTGAAACCTATGGGTCATAAGCAACAACATACTTAGATATGAAAGTGATCCAGCTAATGGTTCAAGAGGTATAGCTCGTACAGGAATGTATGCATAATTTCATTAAAAATGCACGTAGTGACCTTGGTCACATGACCTTGGGTCAAGGTGATGTGAAACCTTCGGGTCATATGCAACAACATACTTAGATATGAAAGTGATCCAGCAAATGGTTCAAGAGGTATAGCTCGTACAGGAATGTATGCATAATTTCATTAAAAATGCATGTAGTGAACTTGGTCACACGACCTTGGGTCAAGGTGATGTGAAACCTTTGGGTCATAAGCAACAACATACTAAAATATGAAAGTCATCAGGCAAACGGTTCAAGGGATATAGCACGGACTGGAATGTATGTACAGTTTCATTAAAAATGCACTAAGTGACCTTAACCTTGGTCACATGACCTTGGGTCAAGGTGATGTGAAACCTACGGGTCATAAGCAACAACATACTAAAATATGAAAGTGATCCGGCAAAGGGTTCAAGAGATATAGCCCGGACAGGAATGTATTCATAATTTCATTAAAAATGCACTAAGTGACCTTGACCTTGGTCACATGACCTTGGGTCAAGGTGATGTGAAACCTACGGGTCATAAGCAACAACATACTAAAATATGAAAGTGATCCGGCAAAGGGTTCAAGAGATATAGCCCGGACAGGAATGTATGCATAATTTCATTAAAAATGCACTAAGTGACCTTGACCTTGGTCACATGACCTTGGGTCAAGGTGATGTGAAACCTACGGGTCATAAGCAAAAACATACTAAAATATGAAAGTGATCCGGCAAAGGGTTCAAGAGATATAGCCCGGACAGGAATGTATTCATAATTTCATTAAAAATGCACTAAGTGACCTTGACCTTGGTCACATGACCTTGGGTCAAGGTGATGTGAAACCTTCGGGTCAAAAGCAACAACATACTAAAATATGAAAGTGATCCGGCAAAGGGTTCAAGAGATATAGCCCGGACAGGAATGTATGCATGATTTCATTAAAAATGCACTAATTGACCTTGACCTTGGTCACATGACCTTGGGTCAAGGTGATGTGAAACCTACGGGTCATAAGCAACAACATACTAAAATATGAAAGTGATACGGCAAACGGTTCAAGAGATATAGACCGGACAGGAATGTATGCATAATTTCATTAAAAATGCACTAAGTGACCTTGACCTTGGTCACATGACCTTGGGTCAAGGTGATGTGAAACCTTCGGGTCATACGCAACAACATACTAAAATATGAAAGTGATCCGGCAAAGGGTTCAAGAGATATAGCCCGGACAGGAATGTATGCATAATTTCATTAAAAATGCACTAAGTGACCTTGACCTTGGTCACATGACCTTGGGTCAAGGTGATGTGAAACCTTTGGGTCATAAGCAACAACATACTAAAATATGAAAGTCATCAGGCAAACGGTTCAAGGGATATAGCACGGACTGGAATGTATGTACAGTTTCATTAAAAATGCACTAAGTGACCTTAACATTGGTCACATGACCTTGGGTCAACGTGATGTGAAACCTACGGGTCATAAGCAACAACATACTAAAATATGAAAGTGATCCGGCAAAGGGTTCAAGAGATATAGCCCGGACAGGAATGTATTCATAATTTCATTAAAAATGCACTAAGTGACCTTGACCTTGGTCACATGACCTTGGGTCAAGGTGATGTGAAACCTACGGGTCATAAGCAACAACATACTAAAATATGAAAGTGATCCGGCAAAGGGTTCAAGAGATATAGCCCGGACAGGAATGTATGCATAATTTCATTAAAAATGCACTAAGTGACCTTGACCTTGGTCACATGACCTTGGGTCAAGGTGATGTGAAACCTTCGGGTCATAAGCAACAACATACTAAAATATGAAAGTGATCCGGCAAAGGGTTCAAGAGATATAGCCCGGACAGGAATGTATGCATAGTTTCATTAAAAATGCACTAAGTGACCTTGACCTTGGTCACATGACCTTGGGTCAAGGTGATGTGAAACCTTCGGGTCATAAGCAACAACATACTAAAATATGAAAGTGATCCGGCAGACGGTTCAAGAGATATAGCCCGGACAGGAATGTATTCATAATTTCATTAAAAATGCACTAAGTGACCTTGACCTTGGTCACATGACCTTTGGTCAAGGTGATGTGAAACCTTCGGGTCATAAGCAACAACATACTAAAATATGAAAGTGATCGGGCAAACGGTTCAGGAGATATAGCCCGGACACGATGTGTGACAGACGGACAGACGGACGGACGACGAAGGCAAAACCAATATGTCTCCTCCCCGTTGGGGGGGAGACATAATGATTAAAAAAAACCCAAAGAAATATTACAGACTAATAAACATGAGTCAATAAGGACAAACGAATATGCCATATATTTTAAAAGAATTTAAAAAAAATCTATTCTAGTATAAACATACATACCAAATAAAGCTCCAAAAGCCAGACCTGCCTCTCCATTCTTTGCATTGCCAATGGCGGCAATAGCAGAAAATATATCAGGCGCACCATTCCCAAAAGCCAGAAAAGTGACGCCCTAATGTGCTGAGTTAAGGACCTCTCAATATTGTATTTGACAACAACTAGTAAAGTGTGCCTTGTGACATCCACAATAATTTTTCGTGCTTCCCGGTTTGGTGAAAGACGGATATGGAAGAGATCTCCGGCAAGACCACCTGCACTGACCATAGCGGAACACACACAGGCTACAACACACAACGAACAGCAGACAGAGCAACTTCAGCAAATTACAGGGAACAACAAGAGATACAACACCATCAACACCAAATAGTCCGATACACAAAGAAACACATCAAAATCTGAAGCACGAACGATAATAATATATCAACCAAAGATGACCAATAAACATCCGATGCGAATTTCGAACGGTCATCCGCCATATGACAGAAAACGGTGAGGTTATATGGGTAACGTACGTACAAACCTCCCACTTTCCAGAATACACAGTGATCTTCCGATCAAGAATGATAATGTATAAACCGAGGTAGGCCAATAAACATCCGATGCGAATTTTGGACGGTAATCCGCTATATGACAGTAAACGATGTAGTTATCTGGGTTACGTACGTACAACCCTCCCACTTTCCAGAATACACAGTTATCTTCCGATCAAGAATGATAATGTACAAACCGAGGTAGGCCAATAAACATCCGATGCGAACTTCGGACGGTAATCCGCTATATGACAGTAAACGGTGTGGTTGTCTGGGTTACATACGCACAACCCTCCCACTTACCAGAATACACAGTGATCTTCCGATCAAGAATGATAATGTAGGCCAATAAACATCCGATGCGAATTTTGGACGGTAATCCGCCATATGACAGTAAACGATGTAGTTATCTGGGTTACGTACGTACAACCCTCCTACTTCCCAGAATACACAGTGATCTTCCGATCAAGAATGAAAATGTATAAACCGAGGTAGGCCAATAAACATCCGATGCGAATTTTGGACGGTAATCCGCTATATGACAGTAAACGGTGTGGTTATCTGGGTTACGTACGTACAACCCTCCCACTTTCCAGAATACACAGTGATCTTCCGATCAGAACATGGAGCACGAAGGACAATACTATAAATTGAGAAAGACTAATGTGTAAACGGCGCGGATCCTCGTTTTGATTTAAAATGATGTATTTATCCGGATTGCGTGCGCACAAACCTCCCACTTTCACAGATACACAGCGATCTTCCGTGAAAACACAAATAAGACGTTCAGCGTTATGTAGGTGCACAAAAACTTTATAAAATAGATATCAAAAGTAATTATAAACAGTGCCAAATATAGTACAGTACATGTTCTATACATGTATTGTACCCTCATGCTAAAATCCTGGCATGTGATTCATTATAAGCAGCCTCGGGAAAGAGGAGGTCATGGGAAACAATTTTGTGAAATATAATTTCAAATCGTAGGGAGTGCTAATATTGACAGAAACGCATACAGACGGACTGACAAACAATGTAAAGCCTTGAACTTTGTCTTTGCCTTAGAACTTTGTCTGCAGCAAGGTTGGAATGAGGGGGGATGTTTGAGATTGCGTAAATTTGTCATTAAGGAAAGGATACAGCTATATTATGGCTTAATCTCAGTGTTTTTGAGATAACTGCTAACGCTGGACAAAAACTGCAAAAAAAAAAAAAGAGATTATGTTTAAAAATAAGATGGACAAAGGACAGACATATCTAGAAGACATGTTTACTTTGAATAGTTCACGCAATTTCACGAATTTTTAATTCAATACGTTTTCCATGATCTCGAACGCATTTTTATCCATTGATTAACATTGAGTTACATAAGCGAAATACCTAAATTCCATGCGTCCTTCTTGAATATTTGTTTTCGTTTCGTAACATTGCACAAAATTACATCCTTCACTTTGTGTACAACTTTCATTATGTTTCTTTTATAACATTGCTATCGCAGAAAAGGGGAAATGATTATAAAAGTTAATACTTATTTAAGCTTTTGCCGACACCGTATTTCAAAATAAACCAATTCACATTACCAAAAAGATTAACAATTTCATGTACTCAAATATCAACGCACAATAATAAGAAAGTAGATGTTGTACATTTGACCTTGACCATCCTTGCATGTTGGGCGGAAGACTTGGTTTTCGTGTAATGTATATATATCAAACAATTTAGAGCTCTTAGACGAACAGGCAGACTGGTGGACGGACGGAGTGATCCTGCGTTATATGTGACATAAAATCGATACATACTAGTCGTCTGCTGTCACAGCCAATCCTATGAATAAGAACAGCCACCATACAAACTGTAAAAACATAAAAATAAAATATAGGGTTTTTAAAAGAAAAGCTTATAACCCCCCTCTTCCTCCCTCTAATGTGATCTTGACCTTTTAGTCGCGAGCGACAACATACTAAATATGACAAAGATCGGTCAAACGATTTTTTGTTAAATTATTGTTTTCCTCGCCATTGTTTATCTACATTTGGGCAAGGGGGTGTTGGAAAAGGTTTTTTTTTTTTGGTTTCACAATCCTATGTCCTTCGTGTATCTATCAGTTTAAGATTTTCTTCTGGAATATATAGATGACAAAATTAATTAGAAGGAGATTAGCGCTTTAACAAGTCTAGTGAGCTAACTCGCTGAATTTAAGATACATATAAAATGGACATGCCAAGTGCCTTCGTGTGCCAATATTCCATTTAGCGCTTTACTTGTATTTCTATTAACACTATTAGCATAAACGTACTAAGTTAATTTATCTTGAAGAAATCCATTCTATAAAAGACGAAAATATCTAAATTTCATCACAACTTTTCATCTTTAAGCATGGCATAAATAAAATCTCATAACAAATTCAAGGCGCATCATAGACGCAATGTGCCGAGCTTATGAATAGCTAGAACCTGACTTACGTGATTGTGTTTGCTATAACACTGTGTAGCATCACGTAACTTTAGTTGGTGAAACCAAGAATAAATGAAATTCTCAGTTGGAGGAAAGAAAACCGGAACTGCAATAATTGCTTTGATTAGATTCTATCTTTTCATAGCCTATATCATTGTCTAAACTGATACTTTTACAATCGTTGACTCGTTAGAAAATAAAACGCCGTAGTTTTTACAAACATTGTGACAAAAGCTGTAGATATGTGCGTGGAAACCACCACAACATTGTGTTTAACATATTTCGACCACGACATTCTTTCGTCAGAATGTTTGTAAAAACTACAATGATTTCTTGATCGACAAACAAAGAATCGTCAAAATATATATAGGATCTCAAATGAATTTTCATTTCATACGATGTATTATGAAACGAGTTGTGAGTTTTATATCCCCGAGCCTTGGCGAGGGAATATAAAACGCACAACGAGTTTCATAATACATCGTATGAAATGAAAATTCATTTGAGATTCTTTTTATCACATGATATTGCATAAAAATGTGTATTTCTAACGTGAAATCAACGTTTCCGAGAACTACAGAGGCGAACCACGCCGTGATCTAGGGTCGTTGCTACGCTATGAGAAGTAGTGTCCCCATCGTATAGATATTCTGTGCGTAAGAGAAAAGTATTTCAATTTTGAATAGTATTTTAATGCAAGAATTAATTTAACAACAACAATTTTAATCATTGATATCGACTCCGGGTCTGAATTTAACAGTTGACCGATATTTAAAAGGTCACATTTGTCAAGGTTTATGTGATTAGGTTCCAAACTTGACCAATCGCATTCAAGCAGAGCGATCTGTAACGTGTTATCATATCATATATTTATGAAATGGCTTTATGGAACTGCATAACGGGTGTATCATGTGATAAAATTTTTTACTAGGACATCGGCTATGAAAAGATAAAATTGAATCAAAACAATAATAACAGTACCTGTTTTCTTTCCCCCAAACGGGCGGTATGCCTCCATCTTGTGTTCGTGGTTTCACCAACTTAAGTCACGTGATGCCACACAGTGTATAATACAATAAAAGACAGATTAGAGTCCCCTACCTTCAATATATTTACTTACATGAATTATCAATTGTCCAAAACATTCTATTCATTATTATGATTTGAAAACTATTTTCAGTCCTAAAAGTCCTATGACCATGACCTTTTAACCCAAAAGCATTAGGGTACATTCTGGTAGGTTTGAAATTCTTGGTTATCGGTTCACTATTTTATTACCTTGACCTTTGGATCCTAAAAATAAATAGGGCATACTCTCATGATGCAATCCACACAAAGTTATGACTTTGAAACCGCTTCCAATCATGAAACTAATGTGACCTTGGCCAAGTCGACTTCTTGACCTCACGAAGATATTTCTCCGACTCATGAGTAACATTTTTCTCAAGTTTCATGAATATCGGTGTCTAATATACCTTCTTCATATTACAGCTAGACTTGCATTTTAGACACTCAAAGACCCGACATCACAACTTTTGACGTTATTTTTCATTATGACGTCACAAGTCTGTTTCAACATCACAGTAAGAAATAACGTCAAATGTTGTGATGTCGGGTCTTGGAGTGTCTAAACTTCAAGTCTACTGCGTTAATGTGAAAATCTTCTATTACACGCTCTTCTAGTTATCCGCCTAGACCATTTTACCCATAGATCAATAGAACATTTCTGGCTCATGGCTGTGTTTGGAGTACACACTCAGGAACAACGGCCAAATTAGCTTAGAGGCTATAGGGTTTACACTATTAAAACTTGAAAGTGACAAATACATGATAAGTGAAAGTGATGGATGCCATAATTCCTTCTCATTACCCTTTGAATACCTAAATTAAATGTTGTGTTTTACATTATTCTGAGGTTTGCTATTGATGTCTACACAAGATGAATTTGAAAAAAATATCCATCTAAAAATAAGAATATATAGTATTACACATATAAGCAAAACATCCTTTAGTTATACAAATAAACATAAAGAAATTCAGTGCATAATATCATACATTTATGAAGTTAAGGAGTTATAATTAGATTAAGACCAAAATAGCATTTCTGACAAAGTCCGAAGATACGTCAAAAAACGCATCAAAACTTTGTCTTCCCAGTGGAACTAAAACTAATAACACTTCCTACGACATCCTTCTAGATCACCATGATGCTTTCGGTTTATCGATATCTGCCTCGGTTCTGGAGAAGAAAGGAGGCTACCCCGTGACCTACTTTTGTCTGTGATGGCACCACCTGTTGATGGATCCGGACGAAAAAAAAGCACTCGTAGGGAACCATGAGTGCTTTTAAAATTCCTACCAAGTTTCATCAAAATCCCTTCATTGGTTCTGGAGAAGAAGTCGAAAATGTGAAAAGTTTTCGACAGACGACGACGAACGACAGACGACGACGGACGTCTGGCTATGACAATAGCTTTTTTGTGCCTTTGGCTCAGGGTAGCTAACAAACCTATTTTTAATTTCGCGCCTTGTGAACCTTACCAGGATAATGAGAGCCAGTGGCACCAGGGAGGAGTCAAAATCACAGTAGACAAACGTGTTGTAGTTAATGAACCCCTCGTCAATTTGACAGTCATCCGTGTTCTGTACAAAATCACATCGCTGGGATTTATTGGCTTTGTGAACATCACTGCACTGAAAAAAAGAACGAAAATATAAGAAAGTTTTTTTTTTGGGAGGGGGGGGGGCGCTTTGTTGTTAAGTTGGGAATGAATAATATTAGTTCACTTTAATATGGACTATTCAGAAATAGAGGTAATACTACTTTGAGCACAAAACACAGTCTATACTAAAACAAAAATCTGCATCCGTCCTTACGGTGACTTCCAGTTTAACCCCTTGGGAGAAGTCAACATCACAATACTAATATACAAATGTGTTTCTGTAAAAATTACATCACTTTGGGCACATAAAAACAACAACAAAGAACCCCCCCCCTCCAATAAAGGTTGATTAAATCCAAAGAACAAGACAATATCTGCACGTCTTGAAAATATTCTCTGTTAAATAAAAGAAGCGTAGTATTACCTCTATTTCTGAATAGTCCATATTTAAGTTTACTTCTCAGCACAGATTTGATTTCATAAAATTTTAACTGTTCTAACAATCTATACCACTTGTACCAGACTCTATAACATCACACGTACTTTATGCAATAGCAATGCATAATTTAAAGTTGTTGGATAAATTAGCGAATAATTGCTTGACTACCTGCTTGAAAGAGGAAGTTCTCTCTTTAACACACATGATTTACTTTAAAATACATTCCACTACCATTCCAAGGAGGAAGTTCTAAAAGATATCCAGGTTCAGCTTATTAAATAACAGGACAAGGAAGTGTACAGGGAGTATAAAAAAAGGCGTGTAGTTGATGTAAGTTTCTTCCTTTAGACTCTACAAGATAACACATGGAATAGAAAATGAAAAGAAGCAAGCAAGCATTCGTGCAACCAAGCAACCAACTAACCAACGAAGCAAGCAATCAACCAACGAAGCAACCATTTAACAAACATATTTAAAAAAAAATTTCAGAAAAACCAAGATGTCTCCCTCCTCCTCCTAAGTTACTTTGACCTTGGTCACATGACCTTGGGCCAAGTTTATGTGAAATCTTTGAGTCATGAGCAACAACATACGAAAATATGAAAGAGATTCATTACATTAAGACGTATAGCCCGAACATGATTAGCATAAACAATTTCATTATAAGCAGATTGAGTGACCTTGACCTTGGTCACATGTACTTGGTTATAGGTGATCTAAGACCTATGGATCATAAGCAACAACAAACTGAAATACAAGTGACTGGATACATGTTTAAAAAGATATATCTTGGGCATGATTTGCATATAAAATATCATTACTAAAATAAGAAGTGACCTTGGGAGTCCGGACAATGTGATGTGAAACATTTAGTCCTGACTAAAATATGAAAATAATTGTAACTAGGTCAAAGTCCAAGGTCTAGGTCACTAGGTCAAATTTCACGGCAGAAATTGAAAGGTCTTGTCATATGCAACTTAAATGTATAATATAAAGTTTCTACTGCATACAGTTCCTTAGATTTTGCTTCAACCAGAAACTTTAACCAAAATCTTTAACTAGGTTAAAGTCCAAGGCCATGGTCACTAGGTCAAATGTTACGGCATAAATTGAAATGTCGTGTCATAGGCAACCTACATGTAAAATATAAAATTTCTACTGCATACAGTTACTTAGATTATGCTTCAACCAGAATCTTTAAACAAAATCTTTAACTAGGTCAAAAATCCAAGGTCAAGGTCACAAGGTCAAATGTTTTGCAATCTCGCCAAAAACGGTTCAAGAGAAATAGCATGTAAAGTTTCATAAAAAAAAGAAATAAATTTACCTCGACCTTGGACACATCTTTTGGCCAAGGTGATAAGAAACTCTTTGATCATGAACAAACAGCATACTCAAGTATGAAAGTGACTCAGTATGCGAATCAAGAGATGTAGCCCAGACACGAAAGCATGTACAATTTCATTTTAAATTGCACTAAGTGACCTTGACCTTGGTCAAATAATCTTGGATCAAGGGGGTGTGAAATCTGTAGGTCATCAGCATCAACATATTAAGATATGAAAGCGATCTGGTAAACGGTTCAAGAGATATATAGTTCGGACAGAATAGTATGTACAATTTCATTTAAAAATGTACTAAGTGACCTTGACATAAGTCACATGCCATGGTGTCAAGGAGATGTGACATTTATGGGTCATAAGCATCAACATAAAATATGAAAGAGATCTGGTAAACGGTTCAAGGAATGTAGCCCGGATATAATAGAACGTACAATTTCAATAAAAGTGTACTAAGATAAGTTGGTCACATGACCTTGGGTAAAGGTGATGAGAAACATTTGGGTCATAAACAACAGCATGCTTGACTATAAAAGTGATCCGGTTAACGTTTCAAGAAGTATAGCCCGGACAGGATAGCATGTATAATAGCCCGGACAGGATAACATGTATAATTTCATTAAAATGTACTAAAACACCTTGACCTTGGTCACATGACCTCGGGTCAAGGTGATGTGAAACCTTTGGATCATCAGCAACAAAATACTAAAATATGGAAGTGATCTGGTAAACGGTTCATGAGATGTATAGCCCGGTCAGGATAGCATGTACAATTTCATTAAAAAAATGTACTAAGTGACCTTTATCTTTCTCACATGACCTTGGGTCAAGGTAATGTGAAACCTTTGGGCCATAAGCACCAACATTCTAAACTATGAAAGTGATCTGGTAAACGGTTCATTGGAATATAGCCAGGAACAGGATAGCACGTACAATTTCATTTAAATGTATTAAGTGACCTTGACCTTGGTCACATGACCTTGGGTCAAGGTGGTATGAAATCTTTGGATCGCAAGCATCGTCATGCTGAAATATTAAAGTGATCGGGCAAATGGTTCAGGAGATATAGCCCGGACATGATGTGTGACAGACTGGCAGACAGACTTACGGACGCGCAGGCAAAAACAACATGTCTCCACTTCGTGGGGGGTGGGGTTGATTGAACAGCCATATAACCAAGTAACCAACCAACAAACTCACTAACCAACGAAGGCTCAAGCAACCAACAAAACAATCAACCAACCAACTATAACCAACCAACGAAGCAATCAACTAACCAGCCGACCAACCAACTGACCAACCAACAAAGCAAGCAACAAACCAAGGAAGTATTCACCCAACGAAACAACAAACCAATAAGCCAACCAAGCAACCAACGATGCAACCAACTAACAACGAAACGATCAACCAACGAAGCAATCAACTAGCCAAAGAAGCAAGCAACCAATGAAGCAATTAACCAAGTGACATATTAACCAACCAACTAACTGACCAACCAACTAATCAATCGACCAACCAACCAAAATAGGCAATTACCTAACCGCCTGTTTTGCATATTAACCTTAAATGAACAGTAATTCATAAAATATTTCTGGGGATTTATTCCTTTCTGAGTGTATGGTCGTGGTAATTAGGCTTAGATCATTTTGTCGATGTTCGTACAATTGTCGGCAATTTAATGATGGAATTTTGTGCTTCTTTCTGTTAGCTTTCAATAAAATCGTGTTAAAATTTTCATCTAATATACTAGAATTTCCTTTATTGGTTATGACGTATTTAAAAGTATAAACAGAAATATGAAACCATATTAAATAGTTACTTAATTGGTTATTTGAAAGGTAACAAAAGTTTGATTTGCTTTTATTAATAACGATTTTTTTTTATTTAAAAAATTTGATTTCATTTTGAAAAGGGAATGAGGGGAGGTGTAGGATTGGAAAGGATGGGTGTTTTATAGACAGCATTGAATATGAATTTGTAAAGTTCTGCGAGTACATACATGATTATAGCTCCCTATCCTTACAGTTTTACTTGATATGAGGAAATGTTCTGTCTTATTAGCAAAAGCCGTCGACTGACATATGCTGTTCAACTCTGTATACTGTATACGTAGAAACTTTCGCGGTGTACTAAAATTCGCTACTTTTACGGTATTTATGTTTGAACTGATGTATGTCCTAATTAAAAATAAAATTAGAATGAGTTAAAGAAGGTCCTGACGATAATCTCAACAGCACTCACAATAGAGCACAACATTGAGCATCGACTGACCCCTAGCAAGCTAGAGGTGGGACCAGCTGCCCGGGAGGAGTAAGCATCCCATGTTGGGCTAGCCGCACCCGCCGTCGACGCTCACGCACGAAAATAAAAAAGACTATCTAAAATACATGCCATGTCTGAGGTTTTGCTATATATACATGGAATATACATAACAAAGGGTGTGTACATCTCGGGATCCTAATTTAATCTGATTGACAAAGGGTGTGTACATCTCAGATTCCTAATTTAATCTGATTGACGAAGGATGTGTACATGACAAATATGGATAATGACCATATCCCTGTATACAGCACAAAATCGATAATTCAGAAAATCAGAAACCAAAGGCATCTCACGTTCCCAATTTAATCTAATCGACGAAGGGTGTGACATTTCGTGTTCCTATTTTAATCTGATTGACAACCTCAGGGTGTCTACATTTAAGATGACTTTTCAATATGATTGCAAATCACATCTGATAGATAAGGGATAAATAGAATCTATCACCCCCCCCCCCCCCTTGTACGGGGACAAGGAAATACCAGCTTGCATTTCACGACTGTATCTTTGATTCTCGTGTGGAATTTCCATCTTCCTGTAAAAGGGGGAGGGGAGATGCGGACGGTCATAATTCGAGCTCTTAGTACATCTGATACACGAAAATTCATTTTCGTGGATGATGTTTACAATGAACATCATAAAGGTCATATTCTAATCATGAGAATAAATTGTAAGACACGAAAAGCATTTTTGAACAAACTAACAGCGAGTTGTGCAACTCAGCTAGAAGAGTCTTACAAAATGAATGGTTCAGCTACATCACATAGAAATTATTTACAACAGATATCCAATCGATGGTTTCCTTAAATCTACATTGTGTGCATGAAAATTTGAAACCTCATTATTCTGAGTATTTTGTTTGACATACCCGATATGGGGGGGGGGGGGTCAAAATCCTTGCCCTTTTCCTCCGGATTCCCATACAGTGTCAATAAAGTGTGATAATGGAACATTTCTTAATTAACCTTTCTATTTACGACTTACTATTTATAACAAAAATGCACAATCGTTTCCTCTAAAAGTCATATTTGATTTTCATTAGTCAAATAGTGACCAATCACAACTTTGAATGAAATTCCGTTCACAAATAATATAATTTATTTAAACTTTCTCTAGTCAAATAAATTAATGTAAAGGAAAATACTGAAGTAAATACCAATATTGCGCCTTTGCATGTCATTCGAACAATATATAGAGATTGTATTCTTCCATAATAGTTATGCTGATTATTCATGAATAACATTCAGCCCCATCTCTCGTGTTTTAAAATAATTCCGTTTATGACTAACGTGACGATTTCAACTTCCAAGTTACAAACTGACCATTCCCGAGTAGTAACATTCCTTCGTTTCGTGCCTATTGCAACTGACATATGCTTTTCCAAGAGCACGCTTAAAATACAGTATCGTTTTATTCTTTGGAAAGCTAGTAGGGGTATAATTTACATTGTCTAAAATTTTATGGACGATACAAGAAAAATACAACACACTTATAAATGTGTGTGGCCACAGTGCTGACGGAGAGATATTTTGGTTAGAAACATCGAATTAGCTCTCTTAGATACATTCTTCAGTTTTGACCTTTACTTCACCAAACTCCCGGTTGAGCTTCCTTCTGGTTTTTAGGTAACCGATCGCTGGTAGAAGTTTGTTACTTCACAGCCTAAGTGTCGGGTGTTCCAATAAAACAGATGATACTTACTCGCCCCGGGCACCTGATCTCATCTTTATTGGGAATTCTATTTTGCTCATGCAGCATGTGTTTTGTTGTTTTGTTTGTTTTGGTTTTTTATGCCTCCGTAATCGAAGATTCGGGGGCATATAGTTTTTGTCCTGTGTGTTTGTTTGTCTGCAAAAAACATTAACCTTGGCCATAACTTTTGAATTGTACGGGATAGGGCTATGATTTTTCACATGTTTATTCCTTGTGAAAAGACCTTTCCATGAATACCAAAAAATTTGCCTTTGTGACCTTGACCTTAGAGTTTGACTTACTTTTGAAAAACTTTAACCTTGGTCATAACTTTTGATTGGTAAGGGATAGTGCTTTGATATTTCACATGTTTATTCATTGTGACAAGACCTTTCCATTGATACCAAAATATTAGACCTTGTGACCTTGGCAGTCTACTCTTGGTCGTTAAGTTTGACCTTTATACAATTTTTACTGACAAAGATGCCGACGGGGTATTCGTGCTTTCAAAACACATGTTTTTTATTTCTCCAAATTTTGAATGCCCATTAGTTCCTTCATCCTTTCTAAGGGAAATTACACAATTAACGAATGAGGGATAAATCTAAATTAAATTTATGCATTAGTAAACACTGGAAAATGTTCATATGTTACATACATGTATGATATTGCTGTCACAAACCCTGTAGGTTCCGAACATTTAATTCTTGATTCTCTTTCATAAATTGCGAAAATAAGAAATTTAAACGTCTGATAAATCATGCTTACCTGTCTAGACCATCTTAATTAAACGACTTTTATTTCTTGACCGACAATATGCAATATAACCATTCACTAACTTCATTCTTCATTTGATTTTCATTGGTCAGAAGGCAACCAATCACGACATTGACTCAGATATGATGATTCTGTTTACACATAATATTACTGATATACCACTTAATTATGTGGCGGCCTCCGCTTAATCTATCTGGCGGCCGTCGCATAATGATCTGGCAGCCGCCAGATAAATCTTGTGTTACAATTCATCTGGTTATGTTGCATCTTTCATATAAAAAATTTCAAAAGAGAGGATAAATTTAGCACTCTAGAACAGAAAGAACATGTCATGCATTGATTTTGTTTTGATTTATTGCAAATTATGTGGCATCGACATTGATTATGATTTTTTTAACTGCAAGTGCATACATATTAAAGCTCCCTATCCTTAGAATTTTACTTGATATGAGGAAATTGTCTGTCTTATTAGCAAAAGCCGTTGTATTTACTAGCATATGCTGTTCAACTCTGTATACTGTATTCGTAGAATCTTTCGCGGTGTACTAAAATTCGCACATTTTGCGGTATTTATGTTTGACCTGATATAACCTAATTAAAAATAAAATTAGAATTAGTTAAAGAAGGTCCTGACGATAATCTCAACAGCATTCACAATAGAGCACAAATTGAGCATCGACGGACCCCTAGGAAGCTAAAGCTGTGACCAGTTGCCCGGAAGGAGTAAGCATCCCCTGTTGGGCTAGCCGCATCCGCCGTCGACGCTCACGCACGAAAATAAAAAGAATATCTAAAATACATGACATGTCTCAGGTTATGTCTATATATACATGGAATATACATAACAAAGGGTGTGTACATCTCGTGTTCCTAATTCAATCTTATTGACAAAGGGTGTGTACATTTCGGGTTCCTAATTTAATCTTATTGACAAAAGGTGTGTACATCTCAGGTTCCTTATTTAATCTGATCGCCGAAGAGCGTGTACATCTCGGGTTCCTAATTACATCTCAGATTCCCAATTTAATCTGATCGACAAAGGGTGTGTACATCTCGGGTTCCCAATTTAATCTGATCGACGAAGGGTGTGTACATCTCGGGTTCCTTATCTAATCTGATTGACAAAGGATGTGTACATCTCAGATTCCCAATTTAATCTGATCGACAAAGGGTGTGTACATCTCAGGTTCCCAATTTAATCTGATCGACGAAGGGTGTGTACATCTCGGGTTCCTGATCTAATCTGATTGACAAAGGATGTGTACATGTCAGGTTCCTAATTTAATCTGATCGACAAAGGGTGTGTACATCTCAGGTTCCCAATTCAATCTGATCGACGAAGGGTGTGTACATCTCAGGTTCCTTATCTAATCTGATTGACAAAGGATGTGTACATGTCATGTTCCTAATTTAATCTGATCGACAAAGGGTGTGTACATCTCAGGTTCCCAATTTAATCTGATCGACGCAGGGTGTGTACATCTCAGGTTCCTTAATTAATCTGGTTGACAAAGGGTGTGTACATATCAGGTTCTTAATTTAATCTGATCGACAAAGGTAGTGTACATCTCGGGTTCCTATTTTAATCTGATTGACAACTTCAGGGTGTCTACATTTAAGATGACTTTTTAATATGATTGCAAATCACATCTGATAGATGAGGGATCAATAGAATCTATCACCCCCTTGCACTGGGACAAGGAAATACCTGTTTGCAATTCACGACTGCCTCTTTGATACTCGGGTGGAATTTCCATGTTCCTGTAAAAGGGGGAGGGGAGAGGCGGACCGTCATTTCAATCGGGTTTCCGTGGTATGTATAATTCGAGCTCTTACTACATCTGATACACGAAAAATAATCTTAGTCTTCTTGGATGATGAGTACAATGAACATCATAAAGGTCACATTCTAATCATGAGAATAAATTGTAAAGCACGAAAAGCATTTTTGAACAAACTAACAGCGAGTTGTGCAACTCAGCTAGAAGAGTCTTACAGAATGAATGGTTCGGCTACATCTTACAGAAATTATTTACACAAGATATTCAATCGATGATTTCCGTAAATCTGCATTGTGCACGAAAATTTAAAACCTCATTATTCTGAGTATTTTGTTTGACATACCCGATATGGGGGGTCAAAACCCTTGCCCTTTCCCTCCGGATTTCCATACAGTGTCCATAAAGTGTGATAAAGTGTGATAATGGAACATTTCTTCATTAACCTTTCTATTTACGACTTACTTTTTATAACAAACATAGGTAATCACAGATTACAAAGCTCACCTCGTGACAGCAAAATTCAATTCAAACATATTTCTTAGTACATGTATATTGGCTTTTAAAGGCAAAACCACTCAAGCAGAAAAAGTAGGTCAAGGTCATTTTATGAAAGTTTGATCAAAGATACATCCAATATGCAAGTTTGGTACATGTAGCAGTTATACTTTGCTCAATATTGGCTTTATAGAGCAAAATCACTCAAGCGGAAAAAGTAGGTCAAGATCATTTTATGAAAGATTGATCAAAGATACATCCAATATGCAAGTTTGGTACATGTATCACTTATACTTTGCTCAATATTGGCTTTTAAAGGCAAAATCACTCAAGTGGAAAAAGTAGGTCGAGGTCATTTTAAGAAAGATTGATCAAAGATACATCCAATATGCAAGTTTGGTACATGTATCACTTATACTTTGCTCAATATTGGCTTTTAAAGGCAAAATCACTCAAGCGGAAAAAGTAGGTCAAGGTCATTTTATGAAAGTTTGATCAAAGATACATCCAATATGCAAGTTTGGTACATGTATCACTTATACTTTGCTCAATATTGGCTTTTAAAGGCAAAATCACTCAAGCGGAAAAAGTAGGTCGAGGTCATTTTATGAAAGTTTGATCAAAGATACATCCAATATGCAAGTTTGGAACATCTAGCACTTATACTTTGCTCAATATTGGCTTTTAAAGGCAAAATCACTCAAGCGGAAAAAGTAGGTCAAGGTCATTTTATGAAAGTTTGATCAAAGATACATCCAATATGCAAGTTTGGTACATGTAGCACTTATACTTTGCTCAATATTGGCTTTTAAAAGCGAAATCACTCAAGTGGAAAAAGTAGGTCAGATGCTGCATCCGATGCATGGGTCCATCTCGGCATCCAAAGATGAATCACTTGTGCAAGTTTGGTTACTGTAGCATTAGTACTTTGTTAGATACTGAGCTACCCCAAACTTCTTATCCAAATCACTCAAGCGTAAAATGTAGGTCAGATGCTGCATCCGGTGCATGGGTTCACCTCAGCATCCAAAGATGAATCACTTATGTAAGTTTGGTTACTGTAGCATCAGTACTTTGTCAGATGCTGAGCTACCCCAAACTTCTTAACCAAGTCACTCAAGCGTAAAATGTAGGTCAAATGCTGCATCCGATGCATGGGTTCACCTCAGCATCCAAAGATGAATCACTTGTGCAAGTTTGGTTACTGTAGCATCAGTACTTTGTCAGATACTGAGCTACTCCAAACTTCTTAACCAAGTCACTCAAGCGGAAAATGTAGGTCAGATGCTGCATCCCATGCATGGGTTCACCTCAGCATCCAAAGATGAATCACTTGTGCCAGTTTGGTTACTGTAGCATTAGTACTTTGTCAGATACTGAGCTACCCCAAACTTCTTAACCAAGTCACTCAAGCGGAAAATGTAGGTCAGATGCTGCATACGATGCATGGGTTCACCTCAGCATCCAAAGATGAATCACTTGTGCAAGTTTGGTTACTGTAGCATCAGTACTTTGTCAGA
The DNA here is from genome assembly GCA_033119305.1 of Pinctada imbricata. NCBI lineage: Eukaryota > Metazoa > Mollusca > Bivalvia > Pterioida > Pteriidae > Pinctada > Pinctada imbricata. Next base: position 35,940,919 of record VSWD01000013.1, read on the forward strand.
TACTGAGCTACCCCAAACTTCTTAACCAAGTCACTCAAGCGGAAAATGTAGGTCAGATGCTGCATCCCATGCATGGGTTCACCTCAGCATCCAAAGATGAATCACTTGTGCCAGTTTGGTTACTGTAGCATTAGTACTTTGTCAGATACTGAGCTACCCCAAACTTCTTAACCAAGTCACTCAAGCGGAAAATGTAGGTCAGATGCTGCATACGATGCATGGGTTCACCTCAGCATCCAAAGATGAATCACTTGTGCAAGTTTGGTTACTGTAGCATCAGTACTTTGTCAGATACTGAGCTACCCCAAACTTCTTAACCAAGTCACTCAAGCGGAAAATGAAGGTCAGATGCTGCATACGATGCATGGGTTCACCTCAGCATCCAAAGATGAATCACTTGTGCCAGTTTGGTTACTGTAGCATTAGTACTTTGTCAGATGCTGAGCTACCCCAAACTTCTTAACCAAGTCACTCAAGCGTAAAATGTAGGTCAAATGCTGCATCCGATGCATGGGTTCACCTCAGCATCCAAAGATGAATCACTTGTGCAAGTTTGGTTACTGTAGCATCAGTACTTTGTCAGATACTGAGCTACTCCAAACTTCTTAACCAAGTCACTCAAGCGGAAAATGTAGGTCAGATGCTGCATCCCATGCATGGGTTCACCTCAGCATCCAAAGATGAATCACTTGTGCCAGTTTGGTTACTGTAGCATTAGTACTTTGTCAGATACTGAGCTACCCCAAACTTCTTAACCAAGTCTCTCAAGCGGAAAATGTAGGTCAGATGCTGCATCCGATGCATGGGTTCACCTCAGCATCCAAAGATGAATCACTTGTGCCAGTTTGGTTACTGTAGCATTAGTACTTTGTCAGATACTGAGCTACCCCAAACTTCTTAACCGGACGCGGACGCGGACACGGACGCGGACGCGGACGCGGACGCGGACGCGGACGCGTGGGGTTATAGCATAAGCTCACTCAACTTCGTCGAGGTGAGCTAAAAATGCACAATCATTTCCTCTAAAAGTCATATTTAATTTTCATTAGTCAAAAAGTGACCAATCACAACTTTGAATGAAAATTCCGTTCACAAATAAGTAAGGGTTATGAGGAGCAGTTGAATAACCCACTTGTTGCACGGCAATTGTTAGGCCATCAAACAATTATCACCGATGATTGACTAATTATAAGTCGCCATTCCAAGTAGGAGAAAACTACTCATGGTCAGAAAATAGATAAGAATTTTATGCGTTTTAAAAGTCCATTTCAAAGAAAATAACTGAAAGGAAATCAAAAGAATTGGGTCCAGTCTATGAGCTAAATGAGAGAAAATTAAAAACAAAACAAAATGAAAATTGATATTTTAACTTTTCAAAGTAAATAGACTACATAGGAAGCTGATTTTAGAAGTTGCGGTTTAGGATTCCCCTGTACAAGTTTTCCAATAAATATTCAAAACTACGGGAATATTCCGCTATAATTATATATATATATTTTTTTCAAAACTGTTCAATGGTACCAGTCCGTACATTATGAATCGAAATCGTAAGAATTACATTATTCAATCGAAATCTTACGAGTTAAAACTGTTTTGTCTGATTTCGTTGGTAGTTGATCCTACGCAGATTGAAACATTTTAAAACGCATGGATCTAGAGTGGACATGGAGTAGGTACCACTCCCTCCCCCCGGCCACCCCCGACCACCCCCGGCTGGATTTTGCAAAAAAAAGTTATTTAGTCCCGTTTTCTCCTATTTTCTTTCAAAATCAAAGGCTGGACACCTTTCACTAACGGGCTGGACCCACCTCTTGGAAAAAAAATCTAGATCCGCCCATGACATTTTAAATAGAATTTCAAACCTTCAATCGCGGGATTTTTTTCTTATGAAAACAATTTTAGTTATAAGGAACATTCGTTTCCTTTTTTTAAACGGGAGGCAACGGACGTCAGGTCAGTTAAGGACAGTTAACGGCTCAGTTGATCATTCAATGATTAGTTCAATCATTAATTCAATCATTGCTTCACAATGAAAAATATTGCACCGTCTGGAAAGGTGTAAATTACCGTCTACAACGTGGACCGTGCAACAATATAATTAGGTCTTCCGACTTCCGTCGGAAGACCTATTGTTTTCGTAACCGTGGAAAATTGGATCAGCGATTTCTCAAGAACCCTGTAAGCTAGGACAATGAAAGTTCTCCAACGTTACGTTTGGAGTAAAAGCTAGATTGGTCTTTTTTATTTTTGGTCTCTGTTATTTCTTTTTTCATGTTTTTTAGTAGATTCAAATATTTGACGGGAGCGTCGAATTACTCAAAAGGACAGAAAATTTCATGTTTTGCTATTTGTAAGCTTAAATATCTCGTATTTTGCTATCTACAATTTCCATTCTTTTTGAAAGTCGACAGCCATGCAAGATATGAAATGCTAGATGCACACTGTAACGATTTATTACGATGACGTCCTTCACCGTCCTTCATATTTCCAAATTCAGAAGTTCATAGGAGGAAGACACTTTTTTGCTTATAATAGTAAACAAAAATTAAGCTTATGAAGTTTCCTAAAAACTTCAATATTATTATTTTTTATCCATATATCTGTCTTATTTAGTCTTTCTGATTTTTCCTATCTCTTACTGTTGAAAAGATATGAGCATCGAAATTTTGAGTTGGGTATTTCGATACACCTTCACGCCAACAGATCGGGCGCACACTAAAATTGGTAGTCCGAGTCCGACTCGAGAAAAGCAGTGTTGAGATTTTCAAATTCCGATTTCACGGCAATGATGAATATGCATTTCATAAATACATTTCGATATACACAATTTGATTTTAAAACAGTTGATTAATTTAGAAGAGATCAGCTACAAACCAGAATTTACACACAAAAAGTGGTAGTTTGATTCCGATTTCTAACCTACAAACCTGTTTCTAAACTTCAATAACTATATTTTGAACATCAAGTTTAATTTCTAATTCTAGCAAACGTTCGAACGTAATTTTCGGTTGGTTTATTTACAAATTGATGAACAATTTCTCCAACATTCTTCCCTCCCCTCGTTTTTCGAAAACAGTTCTGTTTATATTGAACGATGTCGCCATGATGGAAATTCAAAATAAACTTTAAAAAAGGGAAGGGGGAGGGGGGGTCCAAATTTGAACCTGCACAGCGAGAACCTCATGGTATTTATATATATATATATATTGAACGTAACTTGTTATTACCATTTCTCTTCTCAAGAAAATTGGTTCTACAGCTACGAGCTCGCCTATTTATGGGGGAAGGGGGCAGGAAGAATTTGCAAAAAAAAAAAAAAAAATCCCGGCTCTGAAAAATGCTGAAAAAAATATTCCGGCCCAAAGGGCCGTCAATTTTTTTCCCGGACCATGCAAAAGTAAGGATACATTGCATGATATGGAAATTTTTGCTGGCCCTTTGTGCCAGACAATTTAAAGTCAAAAAATTAATTAATATAAATACAAACTGTTCACATAGCTGTATCTACCAGAGACCTAATACGCATAGGCACAAAAATCTAGAAAAGGTTCTATTTAAACATCATACAATCTGTCTGAAATTCGCTAATTGCAAAGAGACATCTGAAGGAACGGTTATTAACTCATACTCTGTAACAGCGGGGAGTTTAACTTACACAGACATTCACAACATTTGACAATTTGTTTAATTTTCTCCGACTCTGGTAATGGCTGAAAAAAATGGCCTGCTCAGAAAATTGCTGAAAAAAATTTTACCGGCTGGCAATAGAATTCCTGCCCCCCCCCCCCCCCCCCCAAATCAAATGGTTGCTCACCAACAATTATCGGTTTGAAAATTTAATGTTACTGCTATTTGAAAACTTAAATATATAATTTAAATACATGTAATGTGACGTCCTTCATATTTCCAAACCAAAAATTGTATAGGAGGAAGACACTCTTGTTGCAACCGCAACAAGAAACCTTTCTAGTTTATTTAAACTTTCTCTACTCAAATAAATTAATGTAAAGGAAAATACTGAAGTAAATACCAATATTGCGCCTTTGCATGTCATTCGAACAATATATAGAGATTGTATTCTTCCATAATAGTTATGCTGATTATTCATGAATAACATTCAGCCCACTTTCTCGAGTTTTAAAATAATTCAGTTTATGACTAACGTGACGATTTCAACTTCCAAGTTACAAACTGACCATTCCCGAGTAGTAACATTCCGTCGTTTCGTGCCTATTGCAACTGACATATGCTTTTCCAAGAGCACGCTTAAAATACATTATCGTTTTATTCTTTGGAAAGCTAGGGGTATAATTTACATTTTCTAAAATTTTAAGGACGATACAAGAAAAATACAACACACTTATAAATGTGTGTGGCCACAGTGCTGACAGAGATATATTTTGGTTAGAAACATCGAATTAGCTCTCTTAGATACATTCTTCAGTTTTGACCTTTACTTCACCAAACTCACGGCTGAGCTCCCTTCTGGTTTTTAGGTAACCGATCCCTGGTAGAAGTTTGTTAGTTCACAGCCTAAGTGTCGGGTGTTCCAATACAGCAGGTGATACTTATCCTCCCCGGGCACCTGATCTCATCTTTATTGGGAATTCTATTTTGCTCATGCAGCATGTGTTTGGTTGTTTTGTCTGTTTTGGTTTTTTATGCCTCCGTAATAGAAGATTCGGGGGCATACAGTTTTTGTCATGTGCGTTTGTCTGTCTGTTTGTCCACAAAAACATTAACCTTGGCCATAACTTTTGAATGGTACGGGATAGGGCTATGATTTTTCACATGTGTATTCCTTGTGAAAAGACCTTTCCATGAATACCAAAAATTTTGCCCTTGTGACCTTGACCTTGGAGTTTGACTTACTTTTGAAAAACTTTAACCTTGGTCATAACTTTTGATTGGTAAGGGATAGGGCTTTGATATTTCACATGTGTATTCATTGTGACAAGACCTTTCCATTGATACCAAAATATTTGACATTGTGATATTAACCGTTAAGTTTGACCATTATACAATTTTTACTGACAAAGATGCAGTTACAAACACATGTTTTTTTATTTCTCCAAATTTTGATTGCCCATCAGTTATGATTTTTTCCATCATTCCTTCATCCTTTCTAAGGAAAATCACACAAATTAACGAATGAGGGATAAATCTAAATTAAATTTATGCATTAGTAAACACTGGAAAATGTTCATATGTTACATACATGTTTGATTCTCTTTAGAATGCTCATCTTCATAAATTGCGAAAATGAGAAATTTAAACGTCTGATAAATCATGCTTACCGGTCTAGACCATTATAATTAAACGACTTTTATTTCTTGACCGACAATATAACCATTCACTAACTTCATTCTTCATTTGATTTTCATTGGTCAGAAGGCAGCCAATCACAACATTGACTCCGATATGATGATTCTGTTTAGGCACGGTCCATTTGATATTCTGAGGGGGGGGGGGCTTGGGTTTTTTTTTCGAAAAAAAATAATTTTGCTCTGAATTTTGATGAAAAAAATAATTTTGCTTATGATGAGTCAGAAAAAAATAATCTTGCTTCGCTCCCCGCAGTCTTCAATAAATATTCCAAAAAATTTTTCGCTCGCTTCGCTCGCCATTGTTTTTTTTTTTAATCAAAGCACGATTCCTTTAATGACATACTACATATTTTAAAATATATAGAAATATATAGAAATGAAAGTATTATAAAAAAAAAAAGGCTACCTTAAAGGCTTATTAATAAATGTCATCAAAATAATGTATTTATAAATGCATATCACCACTGAGTCTAATTTTATATACAAGCTTTGAAGAAGATCTTAAGTTTTTCACCAATTTACAATTCTTAATTTGAAAATTTCTCTAGAAGACTCTCCCCTCAACCCTCTAACTTGTACCTTATATAAATTTTGTTTACTTAGGATTATATTGTAAAATTCTTTTATCTCTCTGTTTTTAAGCGAATTAAATTTTTGCATAAAAATAAAGTAATATTCTAGAGTTTTTAGTAAACATAAAGAATTTCTATTGATAGAACATAAACCTTCTTAGTATATTTTGCATCACTAATGTTTTGAAAAAAAATTTTCTTGCTCCAACTTTGCAAGAAAAAAATAATTTTGCTCCGGTCTGGGGCGAAAAAAATTCATTGCCGGTTCATATGATTGTACTGAAATCCTATTATCTATCCCCCGTTATTAAATTTAATTATAGAATTTCATATGAATGTTTGAGTATGCGACTTCCAGATTGTACACAAAGTGTTTATTATCATTGCCTGTTCAAGTGTTTGACCCTAACCTTTGACCCCTGGCCTTGATTTTTATTACTGAAATATTGCGGCCGGGTAACTCACTTGCAAAGCTTGACAGTCGTGCCAGGTAAATTTTAGAATATTCAACCTTTGTCTGTTGACTGGTCACGTACGCGACCTTGAACTTTCACCAAGACCAATATGCAACACATTTAGAGAGTATCCCCCAGAACAAACAAGATGACATTATAATTACTGTAACCCGTTGTGTGATATCTATGGTTACATGATACATTTTATAAGGTGAACAACGTCCCTGTCCACAATCTTTTCTTTCATATACATGTACAAAGGTCAGGTAATAAATCATGCACATTTGAAAAATTTCCTCCTATTCTGCTGCATTTCAAGTAAAAGGATAGAGACTGAAATATCTCAGTCCCTTCCCCGAAAGAATGGACCCCTCCCCCTAACAAAATTCTCTATAGATCCGCCCCATGGATCCTCCATCAGTCCATATCAGACTCTGAATCCGCCCACGTCTTGTAGAATATATTTTTAATAAACTATTAATTACTTACATCAGAGCTGTCATCGGTGGCATTATCGGAATCCGTAAGGAGTGCCCCTGTAGTGAAACCCTGGATATCGTCTCCATCTTTACTCTGGTGTAAAAATGACATCAAAGGGGCTGATAAAAGTCCTCGCATCATGAACTTAGATCCGCCTTCCACCCTGAATTTGTCCTCATTCTCGACTACTGGAGCCCGGAAAGCCAAACAACAAAAGTAGTACAGACATACACAGATAAGAGTCGTTATCAAAAAAGATTTCGTCTTTGAAAATTGTGCCACAATCATTGTTTACAAATTACATTTTCTAAGTGATCCTGTCGCATCGGCGAAACTGAAAGTAAACAAAGTCATATGCTAAAATGAACTTTGACCCTTTATACTATCTAAATATAGAATGACTGAAATTCCCCTTTAAATCAGTGGCGGATTCAAAAAGCGATCTTTAAAAAAGAAATTAAGAATCCTATTTATCAGTGTTTAATACACCCAGAAATTTCTCCGGTAAGAATTTACTAGAAAAGAATTAGAAGTATTTCAAAATGAGTTGCGATCTTCAGAGCTTGCATTGCCATTTCTTTTTTTTTTTTTATTATTATTCCGGCTTTAACCTAGAATTAAAGAAAAATATGAAATGGCAGTACATATGCTTGTTTGTTTCTCTCTGGAGTCTGTTTTGCGTCCTTTTGAAATTGTGAAAAAGCTACGAGCCAGACAGGGAGAAAAACGAGGGGCGCGTAGCTAGCTCGGGGTGTTGCTTACAAGAGGGGTGGACCCAGAGCCTTAACTGACGAGAAAAAAAAAAGGGGGACACCATACACTTTTATAGGGGAATAATTTGCGGAATCCGAAGGGCCGAGTGGGTGACAGGATGGATCGAATGATGTTTCCCCCTCCTTGGTGTGCGAAAATTAAGCAAATTGGTGGCAAATGAATCTTATTTAGATGTCTAGGGTATGATCCAGTGCCAGCAAACGACGAACCGTACGTAATATCACTGCCAACAGCAGCCAAAAAAAAAAAAAAAAAAAAAACCAACAACAACAACAACATGTATTGGTACTGCCAAGGAAAGCACTTTCTCTTCTCTGTTTTTTTCCTTTTTGCGAAAACGATGTGGACGGCGTTTCGCGTACACTGTGAAACGTACGCCTTGCTACGCCCCTGACTTCAAGTTACAATTTAAATGAAATATAAAAAATAGAAAAAGATCTCTTCAATTTTTGCAGAAAACATATTTGATTTGCAAAAGATTTTATCATTTTAACTGAGTATTGTTTTATGACAGGGGCTCATTATCTACCAGCACAAGAACGCAAAACAGACCCCCCCCCCCCCCAAAAAAAAAATTCTAATGCAACGTCATATATAACTATATAACGTCGATTTTCATTGGTTGTTTGCTCCTTAGTTACGGCTGTAAAACGAGAACATACCAGGCTTTGACATTGCTAACGTCACATTTCGCCTATATTCACAAAAAATATAGATTGCACTAGAATGAGGACTTTACGGTGCAAACATCCGTTTTTATGGCGACGCCATAAAAACTCAGTTTGCGACTTACCGTCGTCAAACATAACGTCAGAAACTATAGTTATTCCCTAAACAATAACACCCCCCAAAAAATAAACAAAAACAAAACAAACAAAGAAACGGCCCTAGAAGTGTACTCAAAAAAGCCTCTCTTCGTTAAATTTTATGAATTTTGAAAAAGAAGACCAATAATTTAACTCAGTATAAACCAAGGGGACCACTCTATAGTTACTCTCATTGATACAGATTTTTTTTTCTTGTGATAAGGCCTGTGAGATAATGAAAGAGACTTTAAAAGGCGGATCCCGGCTGTATACAAAAATTGTATCTAGGTACCGCACTGAAATGACTGAGGCTTGAACAGAGGGACAATCTCTGTCCGTCCCTCCGTCCGTCTGTCTGTCTGTCAGACTGTCGATCTGTCTGTCCACCCTGAAAGCTTGTCCGACACCCAGACTGCATGGCCTTCTTTCCCCATACGGATTTCAATGTATTATTTCATATAGAATATTGTTGACCAAGGGTGTTTCATGACCTACTCGCTGTAAGAACAAAGTTAATTTATTCAAGTGAGCACTAAGTGCTGGCCGGAACTCTTCCGTATTATGAACAAAACGATAAACTCTGAGACGTCAAAGAGTTTGAAAGTAAAATAAAAAAACCATTACTACATTAGAGTGTGCTAGAATAATTAAATAAACTGGTCGGATCTGCTTTGAAAATAAATCATCGGATCCAATGAAATATTAAAATGCTTCAGTAGCTGAGGCCCCCCCCCCCATCCCCCTTTCAAAACAGAGGATCGCTCAGAGTCCCGCGTTAAATTTTTACCGTCAAATCATAATGTAGATTCCAGCACTCTACTCTACAATATCACAATTATTTTCAAGTAAGGTCTATATGTGAGGGGGTGGACAGGGTGAAAGGGATTGAAGGAAGGGGCGGGGCATGGCAGGAGGAGGGAGGGAAGGAGCGGGAGGAGGGAGGGAGGCAAGGGGATTGCTCCCCTTTTCTCCCTCCCCTTCCGGGGAGGGAGAGAGGAAAGGGGAGCAAAGAGGAGGGTAGGGTGAAAGGGGTGGGGAGGAAAGGGGGGGGGGGGGGAGTCCACTTGCAGCTTTGCACCGGCGCACCTGTTTCCTAGAAATTCAGTCCCTTTTCAACCATGCAGATTTCTTTAAAAAAAAAGAGACTAAAAGCCATGTTATGCTCAGAACTTTTTTTCTACGAATCTGGTGCTTGATTAAGATCAAAGATGCACGACACGTGCACAAAGGCAAGGGCTCAAGATTAAGAGGTCAAGGCCACGTAGCCAGCACAGACTTGACGAGTGGAGCTTCACGGGAGCATGGGTCGTTTTCGACCCATATTTCTAAGATTTTACTCTCTATATAGACACAGAAGGCCTCAGGATTGGCCCAAGAAACATTTTCGAGGTTTTATATGATGATTCGGACTTGATTTGTCCATCGATTTTACTATTCTTTGTTGTATAGCTTCTTTGTCGCGAATTTCCTCAGTTGCAATATGTCAATCAGCTGTTTCCGGTTAGGATGCTCCAGAGGGTTGACGCAGCCTTCTGGATCCGCTCGTGTTTTCCTCAGGTATTTCTCAGACGATGTGTATTATCAAACTAGGGAATACAGAGAACGTTTTACCTCCATAACATCATTCTACAGCCAAAGTGCCATTGAACATGCGGCAGAACAGGTACTACACAAAATGGTCTGATAATGTGCATTTAATAATTCAGAGATGTCGTAAAGTGTCAGTCCGAATGAAACGTCTGACAAAAATTCTTTTGGTCTGACAAAATTTTGCAGTACTTTTTATCGTTCGAACTGACAAAACTATACTACTATCCGCGACTCACTTCGGAAACTGGATAAACGAGATTTTGATAACGTTGTCATGCATCAATTAAAATAAAATCTACATCATTGAATAGACCTCGCTTAGCCGTAAATTTTGGTATATGTTACATGGTTGAGGGTTTATGCAATCATATTATACAGACAAAATAGGTTTTAGATAGGGGGTTTTCAATGTTAAAGGGGAAGGGCCACGAAGCCCGATATTGGCCCTAATTTTGATAAATTTTGAACATTGAACTTCATAGAATTTTTAACTGTTATTTGACATTTTGAAACGTTCTCTACTGAATCACGAATCTACTTTTTGTAAACATTGCTTTTATCAACACCTTTTAGCCCTTTGAAAACACCAAAATAAGTCATATTCGGCGAAATTGATGCAAAAACTCAATGTTTCTATTAAATTAGCAATGGCCGCATGCATTAACTATGATGGAAAATTTATATGTGAAAGATTATCATTATATCCTTTTGTCATAAACGTTTTATCTCAGTTAACGCATGCGGCCACATTGAATTCTACGACAAAAGACAAAATTCCCAGCAATTTTCGCCATATTTTGTCAATAACGTCAAAATGACGTCACTTCATGACGTCATTACGGTTAAATGGCACATTGTTTGGTGATATATAATCTTTTCATGAAAAGCGGTAAACATTCGTGTATTTTCATGAGAGATATCAAGTATTCCTCATGAAATTTATTTTAAGAGAAAAATCAAGGGCCGATTTAGGGGTTTCGTGGCCCTACCCCTTTTAGCGTGACGTTGCCGAGTTCAACATTGAGCCTATGGAGAGCGTCACGACGTCACGTGAAAAATTAGCATGGAAAATGGCCCATCTAAAACTTGTTTTGTCTATATGATTTGATTGGGTGTACTCACTATCATATAACATATACCAAAATTTACGACTAAACGACATCTATTGAATGGTATCAAGTTCATGTAAATTTTTGCATCATAAAGTAGTCAAAATCGCGTTTATTCAGTTTCCGAAGTGAGCCGTGCGGACAGTCAAATGTCTTGCATGCACGAGAACTGAAACAGATTTCGACATCTCGGCTGCAATTACGTTGGACGTCAGAAAGTTTTATAAATTATAGTTGTTAAGAGTCAAGATTTATGTTAAGTTTCATTTAACTTTTAAGTTCTTTTCATTTCCTAATCTCATTTGGGACTGTGCATGTATTAATTTTGTCAGATGGGACTAACAGTTTCATGAATTTGGTGGACACTGCACTGATACCAAACTTTGGACCTTCTTTCTTTGACCTTGGAATTTGACGTTCTTTTGAAACTCTCACATTGGCAATAAATTTTGATAGGTAAATGATGGGGCTGGCTTTCATATTTCCAGTGCTTAATGAACCATTAAATTTTAACCTTGGAGTTTGGTACTCAGTTTATCTGTATGATAAGAGTATCTCTTTATCCGCCATCACTGGGCTTCAGTATTTCACAAACACATTTTGTATCTCTTTGTAAAGTTGCCTTAGATGCAATGTACATTTACTTATGTGAATTTCTCTTGCAGAGATCTGTGCGTTTGACACCAACTTCAATGTTGTATGCTGGGAAGCAGCAAGATGGTGCTCATATACTGGTATGTTTTAAACGGACGCTTCAAATATTTCGTAAAAATTATTTTGTACTTGGTGTAGGTTTGATTTTACCTTTGGTCAATGTGTTGTGCAGTCTTGAATTCACCTTCTTTTAAAATTTGTTCTTTATAAAATTTTATTCATCCAGTTTTGAATTTATTTAAAGTAAAAGTAAAGTAAAGTAAAGTAAAGTAAAGTAAAGTAATATTTATTTAGAGTCGGCATTGTGTACAAGGTAAACAATAAACGTAAGCTCTGTAGAGCTTTTACAACCGACTATGGCAATAAATAAAGCACATACAAACACAAACTATATAAAAACATACAAACACAAACTATATAAAAACACAAGCATGCAAACAAAAGCTAAAGCAAAACTATACAACACATAAAAATAGTTTTTACCTGCTTGATCATTGCAAAAAGTAAAGTTGAGAGAAAATTTTTTGATGCAGGATGAATTTTGATCAAGCCATGTTGTCTTTGTGCACTAAGAAACCTTAATTTTCTAAAACTTTATATGAGGGCTGATTGATATGTTGTGAGCCTCGTATTGAACAATTTGAATTAATGACATTTTGCATTATTTTTCTACATAATCCCCTTAAGTATCTATTCACTTTTGTGGGCCTCAATATCACTTTTAAAAAACTACTTATCTTGACTGGTCAGAAAGCCGTTCACTTAAAGTATGACATCATCATCGAACTGAAAGTGGGTGCCAGAAATAGCTACTTTCAGTTCTGGAAATAGATGAAAGTCTGATGGAGTAAGATCAGGTGAATAAGGCGGATGCTCAATCAAATTAAAGCCACAATCATGTATGGCAGCCATGGCAGTGACAGACTTTTGAACAGGAGCATTGTCCTGATGAAACAACACACCTTTAACTAGAGAGCTCTCCGCGACACTCAAATGTAATGTTTTCCTGTGACTGTGTCAGAAGTGAAACATAGTATGTACCATTGATTGTTTGTCCTTTTTTGGAGATAATCTATCAGCAGAATACCTTCTGCATCCCAGAAACCAAGATTCACAACATCTCAATCAGCCCTCTTACCATTTCACTTTTTTTTGTAGAAGAGTGCCCAGTATCTGCACAAGGAATTACCTGTTCGTATTGCTCATCGTATCCAAGGATTCCGCACCCTGCCCTTCATTGTTGGATGCAACTCTACAATCCTAAAAATAGTATGTCAGATTTTATAATACAGTCAAAATCGTATCATCATGTGGATTTCCACAGAGGGTCATATGCTACATAGTCTAACCTTTTTTCCCCTTTGATATTAGTTAAATTCAAGATTCTTGTAAAACTTATTCATTTTACAGGTCTATTTTACTTGCAATTGTGGCACTGAAATTTCTATTCATATTTTTATTGAGCTGTCTTCATAAGATTTTTATTGATGTCTATTAAGATTTTATATTGAGATGTTTATTGGGAAATGTATTGAGGAATTGATGGAATTGATGGAAATGTTCATGAAACATAGTCTTGTTTTATTTCAGCATGAGATGTACATTAGAGCCTTTCACATACTGCACGAGCATCCCCCTGTAAGTATCAGTGAAATTCTAACATGACTTGAGAGATTTTCTCCCTATACATGTATGTACCATAGAACTCGCCTGGTGTAAAATCTCCAACAAACTTCCAGTTCACTAAGCTCCTCCCATTCACATGCTATAGAACTTGTGCAGAACAATATTAGAACTGAAATAACAACTAGCTAGCTGTGATTTGTTGTCCAGTAATTCCTTTTGTCGCATGAACCAATTAGATTATCGCGGCTGGATGATAATTTGATTGATTTATGTGACTGGGGGGAATTACTGGACAAGAAACCTCGGCTAGCTAGTTGTTATTGTTTATGTGCATCATAGGAACTCTTCATTATAAGTCACCCTTCCCAAAAAAGTATATACTTGTATAAGTTGACTTTAGGTTAGCGTTTATGAGATGACTTGTTCATTTGCAGTCTTTGGATTAATTTCCCGAAATGAATATTATAATCTAGTCAATACATTGTACATGTATGTCTGATTTCTATCCATCAACTTTTTGTATGAGAAAAGAAGAAAGCATACTAGTACCGTTACAAACTGACTTATATTTGTACACTAGGTCACAGACCATGAGTCCGAAGAAAAATACACTGAGGCCTTGAAGTCGCTGTTAGACGATCACCAGAACGTTGTCACTATGTTAGCTGAGGGATTTTCTGAGTGCAGAAGGCACATCAAGGTAACAATATGTCTGTGCGTTAATGTTGTTGTCTCATCATTCTGAAGCGTTAAAAAAAATCGGGGAAATCTACATGTATTATGGAACAAGTTTCTTTCAGGAAGTGTGGTATGATTCTTTGAAAATCTGCATAACTAAAGTAAGGGAGATATTTCTGAAATTTACTTTCAAATGTCTTTTAAATTATTATGGACAAAGACAAAATATAAAATTCTTTTCACGTGTATTAGTTACTGTAAACGTGGACATTTTCGCGTGGGTGTAGTTTTCACATTTTTCTCGAATCTAGGGACTTTACAAAAATTTCTCCCACATAAAAATATCCCTGCTGCATTCTTACAATGGGAAAGACATTTATTTCCCCAACTGGTAACATCTTGATGTAATAAATGCGAAATTTTCACCCAACGAAATTTACACGTTCGCAGTAACCTATTTTCCTATACATGTGCTTTGGTCTAGAACATAAAATTTTTGACGTCTTTTTACTTTCACATTGCATCATAATATCGTTATCTAGGATGAGAGTATGATTAAAGGCTTTCTGGATCGTATGTTGAAATCTCGTCTCGGAATTCGGATGTTAGTCGAGCACCATGTGGCTCTTCATGACGAAATGGTTAGTATCAAAATTATCTTATTCGACTATAATTCATTTTCTATAATGGTCTCGATCAAATATTCATTGTTCAATTACTTTGTTTTCTTTGATCTGATAGGACACTTTGCAATGTCTGATATACACAATATTATTATCCTCCGCAATTTATACTCATGTATCATATGGGACATTGACAATTTGCGCCTCTGCATAACTTATATTTTCTAAATATCTGGCAAAGAAAAAAGTTAAGATACATATAATACTTAAGGATTTAGGGGTATAATACTTTACTTTCTTAAAAAGATTTAATACCATGAAGTTTACTGAAGTTGTACGACTTTGGCAATGTTCCGTACCACAGACTTTTATGGCGAGTTGAATGAAATGGATAAAAATAGGTTGAATATGGAGAGTTACACCAGATATACATGTAGCCGAACATAATTATGTAAAACGAACACCTTTTCAACTTTATCGCTTTATACCCCTGATACCTTATTAAGAAATGTAAGACTTGTTTAGTTTTATTGGCAACATGCAAACTAAATTGAAATATTATGATTTTGTCTGCTTTAATCTTCATCTATCACAGGGCTCTCGATCAGCTTTATTTGGGGCCCATATTCAGCCCTAGTCCCAATACAAAATAGTACCTTTTTTTCATAATTTATTGACCATCTTTCCCAATTTGACATTTTTTTTTATGAAAATTTCAACAAATTGAATTAAAAATTCTCATTTTCAAGTGAAAAGGCATCCAAACTTACTTTATATATTTTCCCAATTTATGAGAAAATGCCGCTATTTTTCCCAATTTCAAAGGCCCCAGTCCCAAAAATGGGTGTGAGAGCCCTGTACCATCCTCTGAGTCATTAGCATAACCTGATGACATAATTTTATTCACTCCTGTGCTAAGATATATGATGTACTTGTACGTTTTACGTAATACTTTGTGATAGGATTGTATCATGTGATGATTTTGAATGTTAGAATAAGCCCTCTGTTCACAGCCTAACCATGTCGGTATTATTGATGTCAATTTCTCCCCTCGAAGTCTGATTGAACGGAAGGCCGAGTTTGTACGGTGAGTATGAAGACAGAAGAGGTAGGAACACTCCGAATGGGAACGGAAAAAATGGGATGAGGGGCATTTATTATCTGAGATTCCACTTACATATAATTACAAATACAGATAACTACAAATACAAATGTACATATAATTACAAATGTATAGAAAGCACAAATTTTCTACACAATCATACAAAAAATGCTCCGGCTTTATTATACACAAGGAAGAATTATCGACTTTTCATTTGATGAAATTTCTGGTTTTGGAACTACATTTATTTCATTCTGAAGAATGACTTATTCTAAATTTAAGTCTCTTTCTTTTCTTCAACACACAACACACATGTAAAAGATTCATTTTCATAGCTTTATTATTTATACATGTTAAGTGTGTGTTTTGTACCTGTTTTGTTTTTGTTTACAGGCACATATGTCAATCCAAGTACGGCTTTGCTCCTATCGTAAAGTTAAACGGTCACCTGAATGCCAAATTTCCCTATATCCCGGCTCCCTTGGACTATATGCTTGGTGAACTACTCAAAAATGCATTTAGGTAAAAAAAATCCAAATCTATAAGAGTTATCTTTCTTTTTCTGTATACTATTGGAGAAATACATGTATCATATACTTATTTGTTTGAAATGTAAGAATACAGAGGTTTAAAAATTAATGATGCCCTTGCGGAAAACAAAAATTTGGTTCTGTAAAAAGGTTTGCGTTCCTTTAATTATGTCTCCCCCCCAACGGGGAGGAGACATATTGGTTCTGCCTTCGTCGTCTGTCTGTCCGTCTGTCACACATCGTGTCCGGGCTATATCTCCTGAACCGTTTGCCCGATCACTTTCATATTTTAGTATGTTGTTGCTTATGACCCGAAGGTTTCACATCACCTTGACCCAAGGTCATGTGACCAAGGTCAAGGTCACTTAGTGCATTTTTAATGAAATTATGCATACATTCCTGTCCGGGCTATATCTCTTGAACCGTTTGTTGGATCACTTTCATATTTTAGTATGTTGTTGCTTATGACCCGAAGGTTTCACATCACCTTGACCCAAGGTCATGTGACCAAGGTCAAGGTCACTTAGTGCATTTTTAATGAAATTATGCATACATACCTGTCCGGGCTATATCTCTCGAACCGTTTGCTGGATCACTTTCATATTTTAGTATGTTGTTGCTTATGACCCGAAGGTTTCACATCACCTTGACCCAAGGTCATGTGACCAAGGTCAAGGTCACTTAGTGCATTTTTAATGAAATTATGCATACATTCCTGTCCGGGCTATATCTCTTGAACCCTTTGCCGGATCACTTTCTTATTTTAGTATGTTGTTGCTTATGACCCGTAGGTTTCACATCACCTTGACCCAAGGCCATGTGACCAAGGTCAAGGTCACTTAGTGCATTTTTAATGAAACTGTACATACATTCCAGTCCGTGCTATATCCCATGAAGCGTTTGCCGGATGACTTTCATTTTTTAGTATGTTGTTGCTTATGACATGAAGGTTTCACATCACCTTGACCCAAGGTCATGTGACCAAGGTCAAGGTCACTTAGTGCATTTTTAATGAAATTATGCATACATTCCTGTACGAGCTATACCTCTTGAACCATTTGCTGGATCACTTTCATATCTAAGTATGTTGTTGCTTATGACCCGAAGGTTTCACATCACCTTGACCCAAGGTCATGTGACCAAGGTCAAGGTCACTTAGTGCATTTTTAATGATATTGTGCA
This sequence comes from Pinctada imbricata, assembly GCA_033119305.1. Lineage (NCBI taxonomy): Eukaryota > Metazoa > Mollusca > Bivalvia > Pterioida > Pteriidae > Pinctada > Pinctada imbricata. The sequence goes on from VSWD01000013.1 coordinate 35,958,427, forward strand.
TACATTCTTGTCTGGGCTATATCTCTTGAACCGTTTGCTGGATCACTTTCATGTTTTAGTATGTTGTTGCTTATGACCCGAAGGTTTCACATCACCTTGACCCAAGGTCATGTGACCAAGGTCAAGGTCACTTAGTGCATTTTTAATGAAATTATGCATACATTCCTGTCCGGGCTTTATCTCTTGAACCCTTTGCCGGATCACTTTCATATTTTAGTATGTTGTTGCTTATGACCCGTAGGTTTCACATCACCTTGACCTAAGGCCATGTGACCAAGGTCAAGGTCACTTAGTGCATTTTTAATGAAACTGTACATACATTCCAGTCCGTGCTATATCCCATGAACCGTTTGCCGGATGACTTTCATATTTTAGTATGTTGTTGCTTATGACATGAAGGTTTCACATCACCTTGACCCAAGGTCATGTGACCAAGGTCAAGGTCACTTAGTGCATTTTTAATGAAATTATGCATACATTCCTGTACGAGCTATACCTCTTGAACCATTTGCTGGATCACTTTCATATCTAAGTATGTTGTTGCTTATGACCCGTAGGTTTCACATCACCTTGACCCAAGGTCATGTGACCAAGGTCAAGGTCACTTAGTGCATTTTTAATGATATTGTGCATACATTCTTGTCCGGGCTATATCTCTTGAACCGTTTGCCGGATCACTTTCATATTTTAGTATGTTGTTGCTTATCACGTAAAGGTTTCACATCACGTTGACTCAAGGTCATGTGACCAAAGTCAAGGTCAATTAGTATAGTATATAGTATAGTATAGGTAAATGAAATTGTATTTGTTACATGTATTATGTCCAGGCTTAATTTTTTGAACCGTGATAGGATCACGTCATATTTTAGTATGATGGTGCTGATGACCCAAAGGTTTCACACCTCCTTGATCAAAGGTCATATGACTAAGGTCAAGTATTACATTTTTTAATGAAATTGTAAATGCTATTGAGTCTGTGCTATATCTGTGGAATCGTATACTGGATCACTCTTATACTATAGTATGCTGTTGCTCAGGATTGGAGGGTTTCTTATCATCTTGACCCAAGGTCATGTGCCCAAGGTCAAGATCATTTAGTTCTTTTTAATGAAATTGTACATACTAATATTGTCTGGGCTATATCTCCTGAACCCTTCTTACAATTGTTTTCATATTTTAGTATGTTGTTTCTGAGGACTAAATGTTTCTTATCACATTGTCCCAACGTCACATGGTTAAGGTAGCTTCTTACTTTGGTAATGAAATTGTATATGCTAAGCATGTCCAGGCTGAAATTGTCTATGCTAATAATGTTTAGGCTTTATATTTTGAACCGTGTATCCAATCACTAATTCAGTTTTTTGTTGCTCATGATCCATACAATGTTAAACGTCTTCAAATTCAATAGCATCATTTAAAAGCAGATAAGTTTGCGGCATGGACCAGACATGCATGTTTCAGGTACTTAACCCTCGTCAGTGAGTGTAGGTTTCAGATCACCTATATCCAAGGTCATGTGACCAAAGTCAATTTCTTTAAATATGCTTATAATGAAATTGTATATGCCAATCATGTTTGGCCTTTACCTCAAACAATGTAATGAATCACTTTCGTGTTTTAGTATGATGTTGCCCATGACTCAAAGGTTTCACATCATTTTGCATTTTGGCCTAAGGTCAAAGTAACTTAGAGGGAGGGGGGAGACATCTGTTTTTTTATGAAAAACATTTTGTTTAATTTAGATTTGTTTTTAAGGTGAACTTCCTTTTATTTTCATCTAAACTAAATTTCTATCTCCAAATAATCTAGAATATGATAAATATTTGTATGGTACAGGGCATCTATCATGTTTTAAACTTGTTTAAAGTTTCCTATTTTGCTAAAATTTAGTTTACATGCCAAGAAAACTGATTGAAAATTAATTCAAGATGTTTAAAATTTTCTAATTGTAACAATCAACGTTATTAAAGAAATTGGCACACAGTATTAGCAGTACAAGACAAATATACAAAAAGATATGAGATAAGCAAGGAAATGGTTGTTAAGTATTGCATTTCATTTGACTTGAATTTTTTTACTTGCAGAGCTACAACAGAGAGTCACCTTGGTAACGGAAACAATGCTCCCGATATCGTCATCACAATAGCCAACAATGAACAAGACTTCAATATCAGGTGAGGAAATGCTCTAGTTGATGCTCATTTGTATTCAGCATCTATCAAAGAAATCTTAAAGTACCTGTATTTAGTGTAGTCTTGAAGCAGTACACCACCTGTGTTAACAATGCTACATGTAACACAGCTAAAATATGATTCCCATGAAAACAAATACACATACAGTAATTCTTCCAAACTGCAATATTGGACTACATGGTTTAAGTCCAGGTTTTTCTGACATTAAGCGATACAATGTGCACTTTCGATGTAAAACTTGGTAGTTGTGATTAAGTTAGTTTTAATGGTCCAGACAGGCATAAGATTCCTTTCATATTCACCCATCGAATACGTCGAGGTTTTACAAATTTCAATATACATTTCTCACAGATGACATTGATCAAAATGTAGCAGTCTACATCTATACCTTACTACCTAGCTTTACCTATACCTGCATTGGTTTGTTTAAATAACTAAACAAGGTTTTTAAATTATGATGTCAATACGTAAGTCATATCGGTACATATTGACAACACTTGAAACTATAAAACTTCTCTACTACATGTATTTAAGAACAGGTCCATGTAAGAATCAGGCAGGTGAAACATCTTCAAATTTTTGCAAAATTTGTCTTTTTCGAAATCTGCTTATATTGACCAACAAACATATGTCCCGAGGGAATTTTCTACATACATGTACTAGGATGGTGAAAATATATAGAAATTTTCCCGCCATTTTTTTCCCTTCATAATCCTTTATAGATTATGAGGTGAATATCTTGCTGCACCATCACAACCTTGAGAAATGAATATCATATGTTTGATTTGTACCACATATATGTCTCAAAACAGAACTAAAAAGTTTTGCAAAAAAAATTGATGTATCACCCCTGCCTGATCCTTATGTGGACCTACACTTAAGACACCTCTACTCAGGAACATACATGTACTTCAGCATAGCAGGGTGAATGCAAAAATCAGAATTTCTCAACTTCACTTTTAGATGGATTTAGCTATTGAACTGAATTTAACTAGCTTCAAGGCCTTTATCTAGGATAGTATGAGACCATGTTTAGAATGTTAAAATTAGGCCCACTTTTGCTACATAATGATTCCCCTGTCATAAATGGTAGGGATATATAGTGATGCCATCGTCTGTCAAGTGTCTGTCTGTCCATCTGTCTCTCTTCTATTCTGTTTCCAAACATCATAAAGGAAAAAAATCCTTAGAATTGATTGATTTCTTTGATGTAGCTTTTACACTAAGAAATACAGGTTCAATACAAATATGGATCATATTGCTCATTTATGCAAAGAATCCTTCAAACTTTCAAAATGCATATCTTGGATATTGCTTTATGCCAAGAAATACACTGTCAGGTCACTTCAAATATGGGTCATGTAGCTCATCTATCGTGCCATTTGAAGTATTCAATAACTTCAGCTTTCCTGAAATTCCAAGGTAATACTACTATATTTGTAAGCATTTCCTTAACTTCATTTTACAACTTTCACAGTAAGAAATATAGGTTCATGCTAAATACAGATCACATAGCTCAGTTATGTATAGAGTTTTGCCCTTGAAACTTTGGATGATGCAACCGAGTCTGGTTTATTTGTGTACTTTTTTTGGCACAACCAAATTTTAGCGTAAATAGGATTAAATAGGGCAAATTGACATATAAACGTAATCATATAAATTAGCTCAACTGGCTTTCCTTCCTTTATAATCTATGAAAGTTCAATAATTTAGCGTAGTCTTGAATTTGAGATCCCCTCCTTTCTTTGAACATTATTTTCCCGGTTTCCAAACATCACCCTCAGGAAGTGCTTGTATTGTAGAGGCGTTATGGATCTTATCTGGCCATCTTGTTCGTCAAATTTGATAAAAGTAAATGATATTTATTTAATCTTCACTGCATATATGGTATGGTAGGATCTGTTCTGTTTGTATGCTTGTCAATGCATCTATCTGTAACTCAAAAAATTTTACATTGGCCGTAACATTTGCTCGTTAAATGATGAGGCTTTTTAATATGAATTTCCACTAATGCAAAACTTTCCATGATTTGACCTTGACCCTTGGATAATTTGACCTTGACCCTAAATGTTCTGATAATCAGACCCTTGTTTCTCTGTATATCTTCTATGACATCAGTGTTTCACAAACCTATTTATAAAAAATTTCATATGCTTAACACAACATGCTAGAGATTGTAAGTACCGGTATTCAAGTTTGGAGTACAGCTATCAATAATAAGTTGATTTGTATACAAAATATGACCCTCACAGACTTCTGTATAATCACAGTATCTTGTGGTTTTATAATGATGTATCAGTAATAATGATACTACAAGTACACATATATTTGTTTTGGTATTTTGCTGTTGCTGCAATAAAGTCTTGTTGGAGATCACCTCCTTTCTCTAATATGCAATAGTCCATTCTCCAGAAAATATTTATGACCGCTTTAAACGTTGATTTTATATCACAGACACCAAACATCACATCATTTGGCAACATTTGAATTGTGACGCATATTTGAATGCACTGACTTAATGTGTTGTCATGTTTTCTATTTTGACATCACAATGAAATTATAATCGCCAAATTTTGTGATGTCGGGTGTCTGTCTGCCCAATAAATCTACTGGAAAATCAGCTAATGCTCATACGAGATTATTTGCTTTAGTAATAGTTTTCTGGAAAGATGGGGATGAAAGGGAGGCTGCTCTGAATAATTCATGCTTCTGCAGCTACAAGTTCAAAGATTGCATAGAAAATCAACAAGAGTGTTATGGCAAGAAAGAAACATAAAATATTACTATCACCACAGTTTTATGTAGGATCAGACAATACAATATATATAACATTTGTGAATATGTAACTATAATGTCATATGGAACATATATGTACTACAGTAGCTTTTTTGTGGTATGTGTACCATTCATGTAACCAAATTTGAAGGGAAATGATAAAACAACATGGTGGGGCAAGTTGCCAACCTCACAGTGTAGCAACCTCATGGTGGTACAACCACAAGTTGTGCACAAGCCTAATGAATGTTGGTAATAGTTAAATTAACCATTTAAAGCAACAATGATTTACTTATACCCTCCTTAATAATGCACAGTAATTAGAATTCACAACAAAGTGCACATTCCCAGAGTAACAATAAATATCCAACGTATTTCCCACAGAGTGTTGATATAATACATCGCTACGTAGCACATCATATAATATGCGGGTAAGCACTAGTTCTAGAGCACAAAACGAAAGTAGAGCGCCATGTGAGTGACATCACCTCTTCCCTCTTTGGCTGGAGAGTGAACTAGTCTGTCTGATAGGGGGTAGGGGGTTTTGTCTGGGTGTTACTTTCACTTTACTAGTGTTTATTCTATAGTCTGCAAAGAAATCTGCCTCTACCTCCATCCTCTCACGTGTAAAGTCTAGCTGGTTTATAGTAGAGCTATTATCATTGATGTCTGTATGCTCTGAACCACACGAGGAAAGTAGAGTTTTGCTCCTCTGTCCGATAGAGGGCAGCACGGGGTACTTCCGTTCTTTAATATGTTCCTGAGTGTTCGTAAAGTCTTCAATCGGTACTGTCAGTTCGTTTGTGTGACTTACGGGTGTGGGTACAACGCGGGAACTAGGCAGCTCGGGACTGGCGCACTCATACGTCATCAAATCGGAGAGGTTTTTATTGAGGGGGATATGTGACGTAGAACAGTCAAGTTCTTCCCCTCCGCTGTGTTGTTCGTCACTGTCTATACTCATAGGGTCAGGATTTGTAGAGTTACTAGAGGTCGCTGTCATGCCATCGGCAGAGTCTGTGGCATCGTTACCATGGAAACTGTTTTCCTCATCTAACATAACAGAGTTCCCGCGTTTTATGTCGTCACACGAACTTTCTCCGATAATGGGACCAATATCCCCATTGTCCGACTGTCCATCGTGTTCGCCTTGGTCAACATGACTATGATCTGCCATACTGATATACATAACTGATCAACTTGATATCAATTCAGCATTGAATTTCTGATCGAATATCTTATTCTGTGCAGATTTAATTTAATATACGTACATATGTGTCTAAAAATTCCGATATTCCTGTATTACATTATTAGATTTCGCAACAAGTATATATCCTTGCGTGCCAGAAATTTCTGCTGTCGATTGAAAATTTGATGTGTTTACTGAAATCTATAAATCCTCATCCATTCAGCCGATAAGACTTATCTTTGTACAATATAATCCGCCGCTATAACACACACTTCAATAAAGAAGTGAAAGGTGTAAACTGAATAAATATGATAAATCCCGCTGTCATAAACTGGTGACGATGTTAAATCGAATCCCAGAACTTTTTTCCCGATCACAACTTGGAATATTAGTCTGGATCCATGGCGACTACATGTTGGGTATCAGTGGCAACTGATCTATAATGAAAGAAATGAGAGTAAATGGGAGAATATACACTCAATAATTCATAATATATTATGGGAGCGGACAGGTCAGAGTCCAGAAGCAAGTTTGCTTCACACGATGAAAGATTCCATACTTTTGACTCGAATACTATTGACTCTAATAATGATTTTAACCATGTTTACAAATGAAAAAATCGACCCCCCCCCCCAAAAAAAAGCTACCCCCCCCCCCAAAAAAAAACAAAACAAAACAAAACAAATAACCAAAAATCAAAAAACAAAAACAAAAAACGCCGTACAATTTTTTTCTGGATTTCTTTTTCAACGCAAGTTTCCATAATACATCTACAAAAATCCCTGGTTTTCTGTCCCGTACCAGATTAACATATATACTGACGGTATGTAACACGTGGTGTATGACGTATACAATCTACTTCAATCTGTCTAATGGATGATATTAGAAATCTCATCCTTCCATGAAAACTTTTGATGAATAAAATATGAACAATTTGGAATATTACATTAAGACACGTTATCATCTTACATTGTCACGCAACTCTGACGTCCTTTGGGATCCCTAAACCTAGAAACGACCTTGTTCTATTTCAGAATTTATCGTTCAAATCAAAGAATCTTGAAGAAAGTTTCAAACGCATTGGTGATTAATTACATCTCAGTTAATAACCATTTCCTATTTCTGGACTGAAATACTGGTAGTTTGATATTTTAAAGATTTTAAAAATTGAGGACTGTTATTTCCGTCTGTTTGTCTATGATATCAAGAGTTGAGACCGTTTCTCTGTCCGTGATATCAAGAGTTGAGACCATCTGTCTGTTCAGGATATGAAGAGTTGAGACCATCTGTCAGAGTTGAGACCGTCTGTCTGTCCATGATATCAGGAGTTGATACCGTCTGTCTATCCATGATATCAAGAGTTGAGACCGTCTGTCTGTCCATGATAATAAGAGTTGAGACCATCTGTCTGTCCATGATATCAAGAGTTGAGACCGTCCATCATCACATGGATTGATACCTTAGATTGTCTTCTCAGTCAGTGATGTGTGATTTTTTGTTGCACTGTGCCACTTTGCTGATTTGATCTTTTGAGTTCACATTCTCTTCCGATAAGCTATTTATAGTGATAACACATCTTTAGGTGCTTTTAAAACGTTTCTATAGATGCTTTTAAAACGTTTCAAGTATGCCATAAGTGAATAGCATTTCAGCCCATCGTAAATTATTACATAGTCGCATTATCTGACAGATTTTGGTTGGTTCAATTAATCGATTGCTGTTATACCAGTAATCTATTTGTAATCTACCAAAATAAAAACATTACTCGCGAAAAATTGAATTGAATAGCTAAAACACAAACCCCACTTGATGTATCAAGCGAAGTTCCATTATTAAGTAAATGCCTTACGATTTTACTTTTAACACAAATACAGAGATCAGCAAGGACTCTTGGGTCTTGGTTGACAAAAATCCACATATTTTACGTCGATGATGTACTAGTATTGAAATACCCTTCAAACTTACAAGTAGATACTATCATAGCGTGGCGAACCAGTATTAAGGCCATGAAGTGTAAATTACAAGATTTAATGGATAATCAGACAATGCCTTGTTAACGACAAACAAACAATGACCCACAATAGACCCCCAGGGAACACCATTGTCCCCATTGTATTCCAGATAAGCACCTCGTCATCATGAAGGAACAATGGATTTTGGATGCTAGGCTTCAAATATGATGGGAAATTTTAAAAAAATAAACACGAGAGACCTGCTACATATCCGTAGTCCGTCGCCGGAGGTCTGACTAGGGTATTATTCTATAGAAGAAGACAAAAAGGTCCAAGTTTACAGATTTATTATCGACACAGCATCCGCTGAATTCTTTGATGTCTGTTTTAAAGTGTTTTTGATAAGACCACCGTTCTGTTCTTGAACTGATGATAAGAGCAACTATATACTACTCGAAGTATATTGAAAATTTATCGTTTGTTTTCTATAATGTTTCTAACCTCCTTTTATGTCCAGAAATCGATCCTTCTACATTAGAATAGATATGAATCTTTTTATTTTACGGAAAACTGATTATATCCATTAAGGATATCAAAGACGTTTTTTAAAGCCCGGTGAACATGGTAAACCGCTCTCTTAGCCGACCAAGTACCCGGTTATTCCAAAGTTTTTCGTAGCAGATGTCAGTATTCTGAGTTTAGAATCAATGAATGAACACACAATTTTCTATAAATCAGCTTACCTTAAACTACGAAAATATCAATTTTACCCCGATTCTATGTCCTTATGGCTACATTTCACTGACCCACTTTTAAAAGGTTTAGTTAACGGGTACAGTTGCGTGCGAGTTTAGGGACCTATTATTTCTTGTGTTTAATTTTAGTGGTGTATTAGCTAAGTTCTTATGACTAAATCCCTTTCTTTGACCCTAACAGCTTACATTGTAACATAATAGGATTATTATTATGAGTGTTCGCCATTTGCATTTCGACGTCAGAAGTAGTGATGGGTACCCCACAAAGGCCAAAGGGTGAACAGATGAATACATAAATTCAATTTCATTGTAAAGACACGGATGCAATAATTAGGGATGCTTTCTATTGTCTTTATGACTATCCAAAGATGGAAAGTTCGAATCACATTGGAATCTTGTCTCTACCATATTGTTTGAACTCTTTTTCCTCTCTTAAAACCATAGATAGATCGTGTCGGATCGTCTTTCTGAGACACCATCTTCATTCTAATAAGCATTTTAATCAGTGCTGAAATCATGAAAATGGTAATTGCAACCAAATGTTAGCCATCCTTTTCCTTTCGTAGTACTGTCATTGTCTAAAAATTATATATTAACGTGATTTCTTCTGGAAGAAATATACTTGTTTTACTGGTTTTTGCTTTCTACTGTACATGTATTTTCTAAAAGAAACTTGTCGGTTTAAAGATTTGTTTTGTATTCCTGTCATTGTCTACAAAAAGTGTAGTGCGTTTATTAAGAAATTAACTTATCATAATCACTTGTTCTGCCATTTTAAAACCAAAATTATTTTTAAAGAAAATAAAAAAAAAAAAAAAACTTACCGCTTCTTAAACCTTTACAAATTTTATTCCTTTTCAATATCCCTTTATTTTGATTCAAAGTTTCGAACTGTTCGGAGCATTTCATGGGACCTTTACATTGTGTCGAGGTACCAATGATATAGCATTATGGTAAGAAGTGCATTCGTTTGGAATTGTCAGATTGCCCTAATCACCTACGGTATGCCGACATACGTCGAGAGATAGTTGAAATGCATATATCTTCAAAGGAACCATGATATACAGGCATGCCAACATGTAGATTGGCAAGTAAGCTTATTATGGCGACATTTAAACAGTTGTGGTATTGACAATTTTATGTCACAAAGTTTACATTTGTTTCAAGTGGGTACCGGAGTAGAACTTAACACTGATCTGTTATTGCAATTCTATGGCACAAGAAATGTATCGGTGCACAGCTGATCAAAGACAACCGCTTTCACCATTGTTAATTATTAATTAACAAAAACACGAAAAAAGATAATTTTGTTGTAGAGATTTGTATGGGAATTTTCACCTTAGTCATGTTGGTCCAATGGATCAATTTATCTGCCTGACGTCACTTTCCTTATTTCTCAAAGAAAGTTATACGATTGACCTTTGGGTGGTTTGTCTTCAGCCTTGACCTTTGACCGTCGTCAAAATAAGATACAACTCCATAATATTGACTCGAAATGAATGTATGTCTCAATGAAAAATGTTACATGTTGTAACACTCTGTTTATAAATGTAAATTGGTATAAATCCTTTATTTTTACAAATGTTTATTCAAATTTATTTTCATAATTAATTTTATGTTTTAAAAATATTCATTCAAAATTATTTTGAAGTGTAAAAAAATATTTTCTTCATTTTTCGATTTTTATTTTGTAACATTCGGATATTTTGGAAGTTGATTAGCTCAAATTCAAGAAATTCCGACATGTCAACAAATTTCACTTTCATTTTATAAAAAGGAAAGTTAGAAAAAGGCATGTATACAAGCTTGAACAGTATAACAACAGAAAGGACAGTGGTTGAAGTATATGTATAAGACCAAAGCCGCCAAACCAAAAACGTGACCTTTGAGTCGGCATGCATTTTGTGCTTAGATACAATTCAATGTCGATATGAATATTCTTCCCGTTTTTTCAGGAGTAAACATGATTAAACATATTATGTTAGAGTTCGATCATGGAAAAAAAAAAAGAAATGAAACTTTATTATGAGAAAATCTCGTAATATAAATCCTAATGGATATTGGAAGAACATTCGTTCGCTTTTGGATTGAATTCTGTACTTTAGTTCGGGGACGTAAACTTTTAAATTTTGATTAAACTTTTTACTCGACGGATATCTAAATTTAAAATATTTGTATATCAAAGAGCGCGCCTTCAATGTCCACGGTCAATATTTGTACAGTGTTACATTTGAAAGAAAGGAATTCTTTGATAAATAACTAACTGGCAACACTTTTATAAAATATAAGAAAAGCGCTTTAAAATCGCCTTTATCAAAATCTTTCCTACTTGAAAGAACTTGAATTTACGAGTACGAAACCAATAAGAGAGAGAGACCGGGGGGTTGGGGGTTGGAGGTATCTTGCTTATTCAGTTTTAGCTCGCTTTCTATTTTCAATTGAATATGTGAAAAAATTATAAAGGAACAAAATTACTAAAAAAAGAAACAAAAAAAAAAACTAGAGTTGTTTATGATAATACTCCCTTTGCTATTGTAATGATAAAGAAAATAAAAAATGAAATATATAGAAATATTTAAAGCGAATTTTTACAATGAATGTATGTATATGAATACAATTTTTAAAGTTTGTAATTTGCTTGCAATTTTTTTTGATTTTCTGCACAGGGACTTAAATCCATCTAAGAAATTGCTCACTTTACCGTCATATTCTCATAGAAGAAATATACGATATTTTGTAAATAAACTTAAGTATTCAAGTCCCTGTGATTTTCTGTAACATTTTGTTACATCAAAGTTATATTGCAGCAACAAAGTTATAAATTATATTGCAAAAATGAAGTAAACAAATCAACAAAAAATACCTTAAAATCTGTCATGAGTTCCCTCTTCCTAGACTTGGCAGTTTGATCAGTGAGAACCGATTCTATACCAGTTCTGCTTTCCTTGTTCCCTATCTGACATACCGCCAGCTGTTTTTTAAACTGAAATCAGTCTTTTATGAAATTCAAATTGATTAGTCTTCGATCCATAAACCTGCTCAAAAGGGAAAGTTTACTCCGATAAAGTTGTCAACCAACTGGATAAAGCCCATGGATCTAAGACCCTGAGACTGTACGGGAAAGGGATTGTGTCTAGTCACGGGGAACTTCTAATTATAATTGCCGGTTATATATTCAATGTAAAGAATTAAAGGTGGTTTAAAAATCTCAAAGCTCGTTGCATTTGCAGCATTTCAATGTATATTAAGATATTACAAAAAAGGTATGGGAAAACCAATAGAGATTAGAATTTAGAGGTAGTCGTTATGTCATAATATTGAAAAGTTCATTGATGGATCTCGGGGAGTATAAAGGGGGCACAAATGGAATTATATGTATTTCGTTGTCACACGTGTCAAAATGAAATAAATGTTTGTATGATAATGCGTGTAGTAATTCATAAAGAAGTACAAATGCGAAATGATAAATGAGAATTGTGTGAATCGTTAAAATATTAGCCTGCGAAAAAACAAATACAAACACTCACTTCTCTGTTTCACGTACGGAAAAGGTTCTTGGTATAGCGGGTACGTCGGCATAACTTTGAATACATTTTTTTTGGTATAAACGAGGGCTCAGAATAGATAAGTATGTAAATCTTGTTACATTTCTAGATCAAAAGTCAAGGTTACCATGTCAATTTAGGAGGGTTAGATTACATTGCTCAGGTCTTGTAAACATTTCAATTATTTTGTTGTAATAAAAAAATTGACTTGAGGAATACTCAAGGTGATCAATAGGGCACTCATTATATTGCTTGAGAATTAAAATTTTGTCCACATTTTAACCCCCCGTTTACACTATGTTCCCGGCGGCCACGGCGGCCAAGTTTCAAGCCACCGTCGACGAAACGTGGTGACCGTGAGACAACGTAGGGGAACGGGATCGACAATCGTAACTAGCCGTGGTTGCCGGGGCTGACGGGGCAAATGTTTAAACTGTCAAAACATTTGTCACGGCAGCCCACGGTGCAAATGGCCTACTTTAGAAACCGTAGCAAAACGGGTCGAACGCATCGCAACGTGACAGAACGTTACAGACCGTGACAAAACTTGGGACAGTGTCCGTAGCGGAACGGGAAGCAAAAGTATGACTCAACAAATTGCGATCCTAGCGAAGTTGAGTTACGGTCTGCCACGTTTAGCTGCGGCTGCTTCAGGGCAGATGCACGTTTTATCAAGGTGAGTTACGGTTTCATACGGCGAGCTAAGGAAGTGTTAGCCGTTTCGTCACGGTACGTCCCGGCTTGTTACGGTTTATTTCAAGTTCTACTACGGCCTGGCACGACACGCACGGTCACACAAGAAGTATAACAAACTAAACCCTTTTATGCAGCTTTTTGAGTCTCCTGTTCCCGGTTAATCGTAGTTGGCCTTGACAGAACTTGGTAGTCGTGGCCAACTTGATTGGATCGTAACAAACCGTGACAGACCTTATCAGAACGTGACAGGTCGTGAGGAAACGTACAAACGTCCGTAACAAGCCGTAGGTTGAAACGTAGTGCGCCGTCAGGTCTCCGGGATTCAGGAGCCGCGGCGTGTCAAGGATACCTTGATAGACCGTGCGAAAACGTAACGAGACCTAACAGAACTTGAATGCCAAGATAAAAACTGCCAAAAATCATACGGTGTGCTACGTTTTTGGCCGCCGTGACTGCCGTGGTCGCCGGGAACATAGTGTAAACCTAGGGTAACAATCATGTATGATTTGCTAATATATACAGCAAAAAAAAAAACAACAAAAAACAAAAACAAAAAAAAAAAAAAATAAACAAAATTTGTAATGAATTCGTTTTCTGTTATTGTAGAATATCTGACAGAGGAGGTGGGATCCCCCATGATATTGTGGACAAGGTGTTCCATTATAACTTCACCACAGCTGGTGAGAGCATGGAGCAGCAGCATGACAATTATCTGTTTGGTGAAATCACCAGCCCCTCACATATGTCTGGTGACTCTCCTGGTAAAATGCATGGGTAAGTATGCTAACATTCCCTTCATGATAATACCAACCAACAAAGTTGAAGGGGTACGTGTCATTTGGTTTCCCTATAATCATCTTACAGTCTGTCTACAAACACAAATTATTTCTCCATAAATTAAAAAAAATATATTTGCCAATGCCAAGGTCACAAAGTAAGAATTTAGCTACACACAGGAGAATTATACCAAAGATATTCCTCCCTATCCTTCATGTAGAGGGTATGAAAATGAGAAAAAATGTCTGTGGAGTCATTCCTTGAAGCATTATTTATTATAAACTTTACCTTTTATTTCAGTTATGGCTTTGGTCTACCTATAGCCAAAAGTTACGCCGAGTTCCTGGGAGGCTCGCTGGAGTTACAAACCATGCAGGGGATCGGCACAGATGTTTTTATCCGACTGCGGCACATTGACGGCAAATATGACAGTTACCGAATATGATGATCTGATGATGATATATAGGAGGGGCTGAAGTATAGTGAGATATTAACAAACTTCTCTGTGTTATTTCTGTGGTCGTTTTGAATTTTTACAAACTTTTCGACCAAACTTTGTCACAACAGTGTACGGTCATGATGGCAAAACAGATGTGACTGTTTATAGGTGATTCATTGATGGGAAAATATTCATTTGATATTGTAGTGTCTTAAGTTTCATCTGCTTACTGGTTCTGCCTCATGGTTATCAATTATCGTCGGTCATATGGGGGTTGTCTGATCTTGATAGGGTATCACCAACAATCATATATATCATGTGTATATCATATAGTGGGTCGTATAAACTACTATAAATTGTGTGTGTCATAATTAATGTGGAGGAAAATATTGTTTCAAAAACCTGTTTAGTATTTAAAATTTACATTGAAAATTGAATCTCATCTTTCTAGTGAAAATATGAATTCAGGGAGATAATTATACCCCCCCCCCCCTTTTTCAGTTTGTGATGTACATGACAGTTGTATATATATCAGTTTATGATGTACTTGACCACTTTTCAGGTTTACAAGTTCGTTAAAGGATTATCGGTTTATGATGTAATTGATGCCTTGTAGGTTATTTTTAATCATGTACATGTACTTGGCTCATCATAGTTTTATCAGTAACTGTTAATGATATACATGTACTTCTTCCATTTTAGATTTTTCTGATCTATGATGAACATGACATGTTATAAGTTTTCTACCGTATCATGAGATGTTCATTAGATTATGATGTATTTGAAATATTATAGATTTATTAGTTTACCTAATGTTCACAATTATATATTTTTCAGTTTATGATAAATATGATTTATAATTACACATATATCAGTTTATGATGGACTGGAGATATTTTAGATTTGATCTCTTGTGCCCAGAAAACTGGTAGCCTTATATTTACTTTAGAATCTCAGTTATTCGTGTATGTTGAAAGTTTGTATAGAATAAGTACATGTATGTATATTTTTCCTTGACTATACTTTTATGAAGACAGAACATTTATTGTATTGTAAACGTGGAAATTTTCGTGTGGGGGTAATTTTCGCATTTCTGGCATCGCGAAAAATTCTCCCACCCGAAAATATCCCTGCTACATTCTTACAATGGGAAAGACATTTTTATCATAAATATTTCCCCCACGTGTAACATCTTGATGTTATAATCACGAAATTTTCCCCCAGCGAAAATAACCACGTTTACAGTATTCCCTAGCACTTCGACTTTGATATCATATTTTCCCTTTTCTGTTATATTTGACATGACAATTAGATCAGAATGTTTGGTGTAATGAAGGTGATTTTCTTTTTGTTCAATATTTAGAAAAAAAAAAATGCCCTACAATAATGAATATTTGATTTAATGAAGGTGATTCATGTATAACTTTTGTTCGATAATGTAAAAATCATGCCAAATGATCATGCAATATTGAAAACATGTATTCACAAAGTTCTAGTCACTGATACACACTGGCATTATATTTGGTACTAACTTACGTGTAAAAATACACAATATGTCTAATTGTATGGTACATCTATGAAAAAGGCTATCGTGTATCGTTTATGACATTATGTACTCTCTTGAGTTTGTGCTTATCATTTGCGTGATTGTTCAAATTCAGAAGAATCTGTTCAAGCTTTTCTTTTAATACTGCCATCAATATTCTAGCATGTGTATTCCTTAAACATGTAACACATAACTGTGTTCGGGAAAATTTCCTCTTTGTCATATTTTCACCTATTTTGCCCAAGAAACAAAGAACAAATTCAAATTTTGTCAAAGTAAGTCATACACGAAAGTTTGTATGAAAACCCAATTCAAGACAGTGCCATTCAGTTTCAAATTTCCTATAAGTAAAAATAAGACTGGGCGAATTCAAACTTTAAGCTGTATTAGTATTTGTGTATTATATTGGTATATACGTGTATATCTACACTTTTATTATATAATACTCTTAATAGTACATATTTTGATTATACTACATGTATATCGGACATGTATCATGTTTAAGTGAGATTATGAATGTGCAGCTTGTAAGAGTCTTGTTTTGTCTTATGTTTATTTTAGAGTGTTAGCGATATTTTTGTTATCATGATTTATCTTTCTTGGCAAGGTGCCTCTTCTTTATGTGAAAGGCAAACAATTTATGAAATATTTGCCGTTGAACTTCATGACGTTTTCATTGTATCTGTAGCGTATCAATATTTGTTTTTGTTCTTTTTAAAAACGTTAAATGTTATGGTGTCGTACATGTAGATTTGTATATAAAATTTAATTTTGAAGGTGTGAGCTAAGCACACATACTCTAAAATGATATACATGTATGTGTATGTAATAATGCTTTTGATTGTTGCATAGATCAATTTCATGTTATTACCATAAGCTGTAGATTTGACGCAGGAATGGCTTGCCATGTACATGTATATTTGTATAAGATCTGAATTTTCCTCGCTTGCAAGGGGGTATTGGCTGTGTAATAAACAGATCGAAGCTAGGTTGTCTTTTCTTTCATCTTTATGCTGCCTTTGGCACAAATCATATTTGTCTGCACACCCATCTTTTATAATAAATTAGGTCACAAGTTCATAAAGTTGATCCATTGAAAGTTAAAGTTTCAACTTCAATTTACAAACTCTGACAGAATGTTCTGACAAATATCATATCATTTGTTACTTGCATTGTGACATCAAATTAAGTTAAGGATTTATAATTGAATTAATCTCATTTGCCCTGGTTTGTTGAAGAATCAATTGAAATTACCTAGAATCCTTAGATTCTTAATCCATAAATGTACTTTGATATATGCAATGATAATGGCAAAAGTCCTCGAATAACTGAATTGAAACCTCAAGGTCATGTAGAAATTGATGAAACTGCATTAGTTTAGAACTCTGACTTTGATCACTTTGCTGTACAATACCCCGTCTCAACTCCTAGTTTTACCTTGAACGTCTATAACTAAAAGAAATAAGGAGATTTCTAAGGTCATATATGGTATTTTCGTTAGACAGACTTACTGCCGTTTGGGACGGTTTATGAGGTAAACCTATTGTGATGTCATCAAATTCTATGGAAACCAGCGTTAAATTCAGGGAAAGTATGCTACAAAACCATTGTTTCTATCTTTGAAATTTTATTGAGTCATAATGCTTTTACGTCGGATACCGTCCCAAATCGAAATATCAAAGCCCTATCACTTTCTATTCAAAAGTTATGGTCAAGGTTAAAGTTTTTAATAAGTAAGTCAAAGTCCAAGGTCAAGGTCACAAGGTCAAAAATTTTGGTATGGATGGAAAGGTCTTGTCACAAGGAATACACATGTGAAATATCAAAGCCCTATCACTTTCCAATCAAAAGTTATGGACAAGGTTAAAGTTTTTAATAAGTGGGTCAAAGTCCAAGGTCAAGGTCACAAGGTCAAAAATTTTGGTATCCATGGAAAGGTCTTGTCACAAGGAATACACATGTGAAATATCAAAGCCCTATCACTTACCATTCAAAAGTTATGCACAAGGTTAAAGTTTTTGTGACTGACGGACAGACGGACAGACGGACAGACAGACAGACGGACGAACCGGTTTTAATGTCCCCGCGCTTTCGCGAAAGCGGGGGACAACAAAAGCGTACACCAATGAAAAGACGGAATAGCAGTGCCCACAGTGGAACACACATAAGCAAAACCAAACAAACAATGGACACCTTGCAAGAAAACTACACAACAAATAGTTGATGATACATGTACATGTTATTGAAAACACAGAGAGAAGACACAAAAAAACTATATCTTGGAGATAGAACACCTGAAGGAAGGAAAACATGCACACAGAAATGACTTTGAACATCCATCTCTATATTCATAGCAAATGCTGTGGTTGTCCAGATAATGTGTGCATGACCATCTCATTTATAGGTAGAAATACGCTCAATTAAACATTTTCATCATGAGGGAATAAAAAGTATTCATAAAGCAAATGCTGTGCATGAGACAAGGGTATTATGACCTTGACCTTAGGTTAAGATTAACCTTATTTTATTGATAATAATAAAAAAGGGATTAGAAACAAGTTATCCAACTTAGAAAAATTCCTCTCCCCTGTGACCTTCGGTTGTATCTATCTTTATAAGGTTGCATCGCACATCAAAATTTTGGCCATCTACATCTTAAGCAATTACTGAAGAAATGCTCAACGGGAACTTTACCGATATGAACATGTCACTGTAGACTAAGTTACATACTTCAGAATTGTAAAGTTACATTTACCCTAAACATTACATATAGAACAGAGGCAGTCATTGGCAGTAATAGCTTTATTAATCAATCAAAAATATCAAAGTTTCAAATCAAGCACTCAGTCTGCTTAACTGGCCATACAAAGATTCTAGTGTATACAAAGTACAAAAAATTCATAGTTCCTTCGAGAGACATGGCTGTAAATCATAGAATGTACATGTTCAATTTCAATGTATCAAGGGGGAGATTTTGAGAAAGAAACTTGTAGGTAATACCTGTACCTTGCGCTCACAACCATAATTTAGAAATAGCAAGGTACAATTGAGCATATGAATAATTCTTGACAAATCAATTTCCAAAGTTTTTCTTTAAGTATAATTTGCTTGCTTTTAAAATTTTATCTGAAGTTTCCTGTCAATTGTAATAAAAATTATTGCGTTAAAAAAATGCAATGACATGGAAAGTTGCAATTTGAAGAAATAATCTTCCATTTAATCTTTAAAGACTTAGTTTTTAACATTTAGAATTTTTAAATCTGAAATTTGACTGAAAATACCAAATGGTAATTAGTATTTTTCCCACCTTAAAACACTTTTATATTCCTGTCTAAAGACTTTATCTCAATATTTGTAGAAATGTTCAGCAACGTATGAATTTACTTTCTCATTTATCCAAAGCAAAATATATGAATTTTACGAATAATGATTTCTGCTTAATACACAATGTGATTCAACAAAATGAACATGTAAATTCAATTTCATAACACTATTTTGTGCTTTTGAAATTTATCCAGATACATATAATACATACATGTGATAATTTCATCTGAAAGACATGAAGTATGTAGGAAAACCAAATATGATGACACATACATGAGAAAGAAAAATATAGGATAGATATGTGAACACAGTACTGGCTCTGATTAAATTACACAGCCAATTGTGCCTCACATGAAATTCATATGAAATGAGCATCATGTAAATTTCATATGAAAGTTCATATGAATTTCATATAAATTTTACATAAAATTTATGTGAAGTAAATCCACATGAATTTCACATGAATTTTTCTTTGTGACCTTCATGCAAATTGACTTTACATGCAATTCATGTCAGAAACTTTACATGAATTTCATGTGAAAATTTTCATGTAAATTTCATGTTCGTGCTCATTTCGCATAAATTTTAAGTGAACTTTTACGTAAATTTCATGTAAATTTCACATTAATTTCATATGAGGCACAATTGGCTGTGATACTGGACATATGATGAGAATTAACTTAATATAATTATATTCTTTGTTTGTTCAATTTCCTCTTTGTAATACATGTACATTATACAATGTTGAAATACCAGTAATTACTGTTTAAAGAATCCGTTTAAGGCTTGTAAATTTTTTGACATATTTATTCATCAGAAAATTGATTTTTTCCCTTTTGATATGGAATTACAATTTTCTTTCTTTTTTTTTTAATTGAAACAAATAATTTGTTCTCTTTCCTTTCTCTTAATAAATTTTGTTATACGTGATTAAGCAGCTGGATAGATACTGAATTTACTTTTGTAAACAATGCAATTTTTCCGTATTTGACAAAAGATTAAAAAATTAAAATTTAATCAGCATAACACGTACATGTACATCAATGAAGATGGTGAATAAATCAAATATTTACAGGAGATCTAGAAAAGTGCACTGTCCACAGCCATCCATAAATAACTATACAAACAATGAAATCACTCTAAATTCTTGATTAGTTTATCCACATTTTTCGATTCTGAACATGAGAGATCAATAATAATTGGCTTCACATAATTCACAATTATGAAAGATGATAACAAAAATGTAAGTAGAAACTTTTTTCATCAGCACAATTTTTTTCCAAAAATTGTCGTTTTCATATAAAAAAAAGAATGAAAATTAAAAAATGTATATTTTTCCAAAAATTGTCATTTTTATATAAAAAAAAGAATGAAAATTAAAAAAATGTAAATTTTTGGGTCAAGTTTGTTACAAATGATTTCTATAAGGTTTCATCTTCAGAAAATATACAACAATGGATTCGAAACTATTCGTATTTTAACAGCAACATGAAAAGATATGGTGTATACTAATTTATGGATGGCAGTGTATAAGAACAGGTATGTAACCTTTCTCATGTTTGACCCTAAATATAATTGACCTTGACCTTAGATATAACCTTGACCCACACTGAGGGGTTGAGCTTCATCATGCTTGACACACCCTGCAAGTTTGATGGAAGTACAAATATATAATGAATATCAGTCCAGACTTAAGTTATAGCCAGTCAACTACCCAGCAGATGGACAGACAGACACCGGACAGAGTTTTCTTATATGTGGCTCTTGCGTTGCAGGCGACATAAAAATTCTGAGAACAATGGCAGACAAATATGGCTGGGACGATACTGCACCCAACCGATCCGATACGTATCACGATACATGATATCCGATATGATACGTATCGTGATACTAAGTAAATTGATAAAACCTTCGCAAAGCCTATTTGATAGTATTTATATTCATAAGATAAGTAGCTTTTTTATACGACATTTTATATTTATTCAACACTAGCTTTCTCCAAACTTTTCTTTTGTTTTCTTCAAACATTATTTTCGTTTTTGGTATGACAGACGAAAAATAAAATATCGCCATGCATCGATGAATCGGAGTATCGTCCCAGCCATACAGACAAATCAATTAGAAATAAACCAATATCCATGAAGCAGGAACTGTACAATACAAAGAGGCAATACATGTATTACTTCCAAACAATTCAGTTTGGAAATAGTAAAATCAAAATTTTAACTTATTCAAATGAAATAAATAGAGAAGTGGAGATTTTATACATTTACTTTTGGGTGTGCGTGTTTGAAATACTATCATAATGATATCATCATTTATTGCAGTTGTAAGACCTTATTTGTGCTATATATTTACGCAGACCAAGAAGCAAATGTTTACACAAAAAACTTAGAGATGAGATGAAGAGATGTACAAGCACCTTTATCAATGATCATAATCATAAATTCCTGTTTTGTCCGTTTCTAGGATATACATGTAACAATGCTCTTCGCAAAATATAACATTAGGACGTCATATTATGGATATCTCATTGGCTAATCCAATTTTTATTTCTGTTTAGCGTATCACATGATGTCATACATGTAAGTTTTGAGATTATTATAATAACTATTTGTCAGAGATATAATTACAGTATGGTAGTAGATCCTAGTCTGGTCACCTCTTCATCCATTATTTATCTAAAACAGACAAACTGATACAGAGAATTAAGTTCAACTGCTCTATTAATCTAAGAGCATTGAAAGTTCACATTAACTTGATCTGTTTAATCAGAGAAGTTAAATGGTTTTTCCGATAATTTGGGTGGATACTGGCTAAACAGAAACAACACTTGGAAGGCCTTCCTGACAGTTATTTACTTATTTCAAGAAAGCAACAGATTTTCTTGGGAATTTCTTGACAACATCAGATGTGATTTTTGGACATTTGACAATTTTGACCGAAGACAACAGGTTACACTTTACCAGTGACTCCATGCTGACTTCCGTTAAATCCCTCAAGCCAGAAATGTCGAGAGTCTTCAATGTGTTTGACAATGCACCATTGTTAGAATCTATCAAGAGTTGTATGCCCCTGTCAGAGATCCTTTGGCAGAAACTGATGTCCAGTTTCTCTAACGACGTAAGATATTGTGCAATGTGACCCAAGGATGCATCCTCAATGTCCGTGCCTGCGATACGTAGCTGTTTAAGTTTGTGCAGACGGCTAACCTCTCTCATTCCAGGTCGAAGGTCACTTGGTGGCGATACTAAATCCTTGAAGCACGTTTCGTTCAGCCCAAGTGACCAGCTGAGATTCAGGTCATGTAGTAACGGACATGCTGAGAAACACAGGGCACTAACTGTGGCCCAGGAACACGAGGCTAATGATAGATTTTTCAGCTGCGGAAGACGGGCAAGTAACCATGACAACTGATTTTGTGTCATGACAACAGCGTTTAAATGCAGTGTTTTAGGTTGACGCTTGACCATGCCAATTAAATGAACCTGAATGATTCTTCTCCTACTCAGATCTATTACTGACCAAAGCTCATGGTTCATTGCCCAGCGATTAAAAGCTTTAGATACTGATAAACACCTCGCTAGGTCAGGGTATGATAAATACGAGAAAATTTTAGTCCAATGTTTACGTTTGAGAGGGTGAATATCTCCGTCCTCCAACTCTACACAGTCTGGTGGAGGGGGAGGGGCCACAGGTCGCACAACAAACTTACTGCAGGTCAAGGTCGCGTTCGTTTCCATGCCAACGCCTGTATGAGATACACCTTTAAGGTCAGATTTTGGTGGTTTGTTTTGTTTATCTGGTGTATCGGTAGGGTATTTCTTTGATAACGTCCCTCTCTTTCCACTCTGGCTTGGTGTAGTAGGTAAAGATTTACTTTTACCCATACCATATTTACCCACTGTCGATATTTTCTTTTTCATAACACCCTCGTATCTTTCCGGGCTTAGAGAGTCTTCCTCTGTACTTGAGCCATAATTCTGATACGTTTTCATCTTTTTCTGCAGTCCTGGTGATGAATAACCTTGACCTTTCAGGACCTTGACCCCACTCTCATCAGTAAGTTCCGTCTTGGATACAAGGCCCTGCAAAGTACAAGGCGGACATCACTAACACTGCTGATAAAGATTCATATACATGTACATCTTTCATGGTATTTTGAGGTCCAATTGAATTATTTACCCTTCCGCTTGCTCGGGAATGCCAAATGTATGACAGTGCACCTGCTGGCGGACTTAAACATCATTTATGACATCATAACAGTTGGCCCACAATGCTATGATGGGCTATTTGATAATAACATCATAATGTATAGTCTGCCAACAAATGCCATGTCAGACTTTTGTTGATCTCTCAATTGTGGGAAACACAGTGCTTAATTCTGTTATGACTGTTAAAATGTATTTACCTTGGACAAACAAGCTTGAAACATTGGTCAAGCATTCAAAATGCATTGTGATGTGATGAAATTTCTCAAAATTTTTCTGAAATCTCATGAATTTGTGAATTGAAGTTTCTTATTAGAAGAGCTAATAATTCTATTACAATGTGACCGTATCTGACATACAAATGAAATTATTTTGAACAGGCCATTTTCTGATATTGTTAGAAAGCTTGAAATGTCCGAGTCAACATCTTTTGGCATTGTTTTTCATTATGACGTCACTGTTAAAAGACGCAATGCCATAGTGACGTTACAATGAAAAAGTGCCCTTAAATGGCCTACCTCGGACATTTTTCGTCATTTTGTCAGCCATTATGTATTTCGGCAAGTGGCCGTTTGTAGCAAGCCACTTATAATTCTCGTATAGGAAACACTTCATGTGGACCACAAAATTTCATGAATAGCAATAAACATGCAAAAGGAATTAGTCTTTTTCAGAAAGTATTCTTTCATTCTAAATAATGAATCATAGAAAATAACATTTCAATTTAACTTTCATAATGCCATTTATTCCCTTTAACATTCATTTCTGATAAACTATGCAAAACTCATATACAACTCGTGAAAAATAAATAGCATGCTAAACTACATTAACATATTTACAAAGAGATTAAATCAGTGGTAAACATTGAAATTTCATTGTGAATTTGTCAACAATAACGTTATAATGTCTGAGTAAATAAATAAGGAAAATACAGATCACAGAAATAAATGAAATTCAATACATTTCAAAATAATTTTTTTTCATCTAGATTGTGCTTCAAAATCTGTTTAAATAGAAAAAAAAATTAAAAATCGATATTGTGCGTCCAAGTTGTTTGGAAAAAATCTTCATCCTTGAGAATTACTGGCTCAAATGTAGCGATAAAATTTCAAAAAAAAAAAAAAAAATTTTCCAAGTTTATCATTTGTAAAAATGTGTTGAATATTATTGAAATAAAAAGGAATTCAAATTCTACAACTTTCAAAATTCATTTTTGTGCAAAACAATAAGTTCTTTGCAGTATGTAAGATCTGAAATCAAATGTTTTTTTTTTTTTTTCAAAATTGCCATATAAAACTTAAAAATACAGGAAGCTCAAATACAAGTAGCTGTAATAATAGATCATTCATAATATAAACATGTACTGGATAAAATTACATTACTTATACTCTAGCTTGAACATACATGTTTAAAATACTCTTGATGAAATTTTCGACGGAGAAATGTAATTGATTTTAAATGCGTTTATTTTCTTTAATTTAAAATTGAAATATTTTGAGATAATAATGATTACTAGTAGGATCCATTTGATTTTTTTTTAAATTCCTCAAAAACAGTCAAAATTCATGTGCACGTAGATAGAGTGACTGAAACCCAATACATTATTCAAGTCATAGGAAAGACATGTAGTCTTCACGTTCAGTTTCTTCGATATACGGAGTTACTTCTGGTTTAGGATGGGACGTAAACTAATTGTGACGTCATTAAATTCTAAGGAAACCAGCATAAAATCAACGGAAAACATACTTCAAATACAATGTTTCTGTAAGAATTTCATTATGTCATAATGGGTTTACGTAAGATACCCTCTGAAAAGGGAAGTAACTGTATTTTGAAAAGACTGAATTGCAACAAAGCAAAGGAAAAATCCTCTATACAATCATTTCATATAAGACATCAAATACTCTCCTCAACAATTTTCCCATATGTAAAAAATAGCAATCCAAGGAATGCTTGTGTCGCCTGCGAAGCGGTTTGATTATTATCCTAGAAAGTGGTCAAATGAAATTCATTTGAAATATCAGACCTCTTAATTACAAATTAAAAGATATGGTCATTCTCAAATTTTCAGAAAAGAGTGTCGATCATCTAGGTCAAGGTCACTACGTAAAAATTGGTAACAAAAAGGTCTCATCATAAGAAATATTAAAGACCTATCACCTACCAATTAAAAGATATATTAAACCTTAATTTCTTAGAAAAGAAGGTCAAATAGCTAGGTCAAGGTCAAAAGGTTAAAAATATGGTATGTGTAGAAAGATCTTGTCACAAGAAATACACATGTGAAATACCAAAGCCCTATCACTTACCAATCAAAAGATATATACAATCTAATTTTTGTTTTGAAAAGGGTCAAATATGTAGGTCAAGGTCTATAGGTCAAAAATTATGGCATGTGTAGAAAGGCGTTGTTACAAGAAATACACATGTGAAATATCAAAGCCCTATCACCTACCAATCGAAAGATATAGCCAATTTTACTTTCCTTGAAAAGTAGGTCAAATATCTAGGTCAAGGTCACATATTATGATCTGTGTAGAAAGATCTTGTCACAAGAAATACACATGTGAAATACCAAAGCCCTATCACTTACCAATCAAAAGATATATACAATCTAATTTTTTTTTGAAAAGTAGGTCAAATATGTAGGTCAAGGTCAATAGGTCAAAAATTATGGTATGTGTAGAAAGGCATTGTTACAAGGAATACACATGTGAAATATCACAGCCCTATCACTTACCAATCAAAAGAAATAGCGAATCTTATCTTTTTTTCAAAAGTAGGTCGAATATCTAGGTCAAGGTCACAAGGTCAAAAATTATGGTATAGGTAGAAAGGTCTTGCCACAAGGATTGCATGTGTGAAATATTAAAGTCCTAACACTTACTTATCAAAAGATATATCCATTTTTAATTTTTTTGAAAAGTAGGTCAAATATGAAGGTCAAGGTCACTAGGTCAAAAATTATGGTATGTGTAGGAAGGTCTTGTCACAAGGAATACACATGTGAAATATCAAAGCCCTATCACTTACCATTCAAAAGTTATTGGCTGTGACACCCAAAGTGTGACAGACAGACAGACGGACGGACTGACAGACGGACAGATGGACAACGGACAAAGTGATCCCTAAGTGTCGCTATGCTTCGCAGGCGACACAAAAATTGCAGATGTAGGACAAAATATTTTCTTATGATGGCTTTATCTTTTATATCATATTTCATCCATTTGTAAAAGGTCTTGTATCAGCTGACAATCAATTTCGTACAAATTATACATTGAAATTTGGCAATAGTTAATGAAACCTTTAGTAATTCATCTGAGCATATTTGAATATATATTCATATCAGTCAATCTGTTCCAGTTCATCTTTTCTCTTGAAAAATGCATCACTTATCACATTTGGATACATTCCCTTCATACATTATCACATTCTGATATTGTCCCTCCTATACATGTTAAATTCTGATATAAATAATCAATCCAAGAATCTCAAAGGCAGACGTACCTCCCTCCTCGGACGTTTCTTTGACGATTCGGTATCCATATTGTCGTCATCAAACTGTGGTGACCTTTTGACCTTACGACCTGACCTTGTGAACACAGATT
Source organism: Pinctada imbricata (assembly GCA_033119305.1). Taxonomy (NCBI): domain Eukaryota; kingdom Metazoa; phylum Mollusca; class Bivalvia; order Pterioida; family Pteriidae; genus Pinctada; species Pinctada imbricata. The sequence continues at coordinate 35,985,436 of VSWD01000013.1, forward strand.
CTGGGACCATTTCCTCTGTAGTAGTTGAGTCGGGGGTCATTACTCCCTGTAACAAAATAGTTGATACATGTATAAAGATATGATTATTTTATTATACTGTAAACATGGAGAATTTCGAGTAGGGATAATTTTTGCGTATTTCCCGAATCAATGAACTGCGCAAAATTTCCCCCATAAGAAAATACTGTAAACGTGGTTATTTTCGCTAGGGGAAAATTTCGTGATTATAACATCAAGACGTTTCGCATAGGGGAAATATTCGCCATAAAAATGTCTTTCCCATTGTAAGAATGCAGCGGAGATATTTTCGCATGGGAGGGGGGGAAATTTTTGTGAAATCTCTCGATTTGCGAAAAACGTGGAAATTACCCCCACACGAAAATTTCCACGTTTTCAGTCACCCTGCTGCATTCTTACAAAGGTAGAGACGTTGATATTGTGAATATATCCCCAAAGCGTAACGTCTTGATGTTATACATGTAAATACGCAATTTTCCCGCAATGAAATAATCATATTTACAGTAATTCAGACAGACAATTACACATTGTTGTTACAAGTTCTTACACCATTCTTTGGGAGGGACAAAGAGACCTCAGTTTGAGTGTCCATGATGAATGATATGCATGGATAGTTATGGATATACAGTCAATACTGTAGATGTGACCACTCGTATTAAGCGTCCATCTGCCCTCAGCGACCAGTCTAATATCCTCCTAACGTTTTTTGCTATATAATTCCTCTGTATTAAACGGACATCTGTCCAACGTGACCAGCATCCATCTCAACTGTTATCTATATGATCAATTCATTTGTATTAAGCGACCAATTAAGGTAATTACGTCGGTTGTTTGATCGCGTAATTGCCGTATCGCAATTGTTATGAAAACATAAGCGCACCAATTTAGACCCTCTGAAAGATATTTGGAATAGTATTGTTGACATCAGTTAATTTAACTCGTTAATCATAATTCAAAACGGAACTTTATTTGAAACTGAAGCGTTTAAACTCGGAGAAACGGAAGAAAATGCACCAATGGTATCGTTAAAAAAGAAAAAGAAAAGATTTAAAAAAACATAGGTAATCACAGATTACGAAGCTCACCTCGTGACAGCAAAATTCAATTCAAACATATTTCTTAGTACATGTATATTGGCTTTTAAAGGCAAAACCACTCAAGCAGAAAAAGTAGGTCAAGGTCATTTTATGAAAGTTTGATCAAAGATACATCCAATATGCAAGTTTGGTACATGTAGCAGTAATACTTTGCTCAATATTGGCTTTATAGAGCAAAATCACTCAAGCCAAAAAAGTAGGTCAAGGTCATTTTATGAAAGATTGATCAAAGATACATCCAATATGCAAGTTTGTTACATGTATCACTTATACTTTGCTCAATATTTGCTTTTAAAGGCAAAATCACTCAAGCAGAAAAAGTAGGTCGAGGTCATTTTATGAAAGTTTGATCAAAGATACATCCAATATGCAAGTTTGGTACATGTAGCAGTTATACTATGCTCAATATTGGCTTTATATAGCAAAATCACTCAAGCGGAAAAAGTAGGTCAAGGTCATTTTATGAAAGATTGATCAAAGATACATCCAATATGCAAGTTTGGTACATGTATCACTTATACTTTGCTCAATATTGGCTTTTAAAGGCAAAATCACTCAAGCGGAAAAAGTAGGTCGAGGTCATTTTATGAAAGTTTGATCAAAGATACATCTAATATGCAAGTTTGGTACATGTATCACTTATACTTTGCTCAATATTGGCTTTTAAAGGCAAAATCACTCAAGCCGAAAAAGTAGGTCAAGGTCATTTTATGAAAGTTTGATCAAAGATACATCCAATATGCAAGTTTGGTACATGTAGCACTTATACTTTGCCCAATATTGGCTTTTAAAGGAAAAATCACTCAAGCGGAAAAAGTAGGTCATGGTCATTTTATGAAAGTTTGATCAAAGATACATCCAATATGCAAGTTTGGAACATGTAACACTTATACTTTGCTCAATATTCGCTTTTAAAGGCAAAATCACTCAAGCAGAAAAAGTGGGTCAAGGTCATTTTATGAAAGTTTGATCAAAGATACATCCAATACGCAAGTTTGGAACACGTAGCACTTATACTTTGCTCAATATTGGCTTTTAAAGGCAAAATCACTCAAGCGGAAAAAGGAGGTCAAGGTCATTTTATGAAAGTTTGATCAAAGATACATCCAATATGCAAGTTTGGTACATGTAGCACTTATACTTTGCTCAATATTGGCTTTTAAAAGCGAAATCACTCAAGTGGAAAAAGTAGGTCAGATGCTGCATCCGATGCATGGGTCCATCTCGGCATCCAAAGATGAATCACTTGTGCAAGTTTGGTTACTGTAGCATTAGTACTTTGTCAGATACTGAGCTACCCCAAACTTCTTATCCAAATCACTCAAGCGGAAAATGTAGGTCAGATGCTGCATCCGATGCATGGGTTCACCTCAGCATCCAAAGATGAATCACTTGTGCAAGTTTGGTTACTGTAGCATCAGTACTATGTCAGATACTGAGCTACCCCAAACTTCTTAACCAAGTCACTCAAGCGGAAAATGTAGGTCAGATGCTGCATCCGATGCATGGGTTCACCTCAGCATCCAAAGATGAATCACTTGTGCAAGTTTGGTTACTGTAGCATCAGTACTTTGTCAGATACTGAGCTACCCCAAACTTTTTAACCAAGTCACTCAAGCGGAAAATGTAGGTCAGATGCTGCATATGATGCATGGGTTCACCTCAGCATCCAAAGATGAATCACTTGTGCCAGTTTGGTTACTGTAGCATTAGTGCTTTGTCAGATACTGAGCTACCCCAAACTTCTTAACCAAGTCACTCAAGCGGAAAATGTAGGTCAGATGCTGCATATGATGCATGGGTTCACCTCAGCATCCAAAGATGAATCACTTGTGCCAGTTTGGTTACTGTAGCATTAGTACTTTGTCAGATACTGAGCTACCCCAAACTTCTTAACCAAGTCACTCAAGCGGAAAATGTAGGTCAGATGCTGCATCCGATGCATGGGTTCACCTCAGCATCCAAAGATGAATCACTTGTGCCAGTTTGGTTACTGTAGCATTAGTACTTTGTCAGATACTGAGCTACCCCAAACTTCTTAACCGGACGCGGACGCGGACACGGACGCGGACACGGACGCGGACGCGGACGCGGACGCGGACGCGTGGGGTTATAGCATAAGCTCACTCAACTTCGTCGAGGTGAGCTAAAAACGAAAGAAAAGAAAGGAAATGCATCAACAATCACAAAAAACTCCAACAAACAAGAATTAAAAAAAAAAGAAAAATAAAAGAAAGTAAAACCTGAAGGTCTCACAACTTATAAGGACGTAAAACTGAAATATCTGAAGATTTTTTAAAAAAGTAGATGGAGTAGATCAATGCAGGTAAAATCGATAGACAAGACTTTAAATGGATCCATTTAGACGAATCATAAAATGACGATGTACATGTATAATTGACAACAGCAGATTTTATCAATAGAATTATTTGACCGTGAATGTATTATGTCCTTGTATTTGTGAACATCAACACTCTTCAAAAACAGACGAGAGAATTTATTTTAAATCGAAGCGCTATGAAATTACCAGTCACACTTCCCGACGGGAACGATGGTGACATCGCTGACTGCGACGACACGGACGAATTATCAGATGACAGTTTGGATTTATTTAACCATCATGATATGAAAAAAATGTTGTATGCAATCATTCACGGAAATCAGAATTTTTGTACGATTTTGATTTGATGCTTCACGGAGGAGTTCGTGAACGCTGCTTCAGAATTCTTTAATGAGATAAAGACTCTTTGTAAATATTTCATACGTTGTCTGTTTATTAGTTCGATAAACCAGCGAATATTTTTTATCTTATCCATACATAAGAACTGGATTCCTTATTGTGAGAGTTTTCTTTTAAACGACCATCTGTCTTTAGCGACCACGTTTGTTCTTTCCCTCGAGTGGACACTTAATACATTATTGACTGTACATGTAAACCAGCATGGACGTGAGCACTGTGATTTCTTTGCCCATACAAGAATATTGTGTTGCTTTCTCATCTTTTGCTGTCGAACACTTTGCTGGTAACAAAGAAAGACAACTTGTCATGAATAATAATCATGTCAGCTGCACAAAAGGCTATATGATATAACAAGGCTCCTTGAAGGAAAGTTTGAGAATTTGCCATTCAAAATGCGAGAAAGCAAGATGTATCAGAGACCTATGCATTATTTAGTTATTTAGAGAAGACATTCCGTTTTTCATGCGATTATTATTTATTTTTTAAACCACTAAAGACTTCTTTGGGTTCAAGAATTTAACAGCGGATTGACAAGTTGCAGAAAACGTTTGAGAAAATGACAACCATTGATAGCCACGGTAAAAGAAATGTAGAAATGCCAATATACTGTTTAAATCAATGTACATGTATACAAATAAAATGTAAAAATCTTGCTTAATTAAGGTCTTTTTAATACAGAGAACTCCTGTTAATCTGATAGTCAATTTGTTGGAAGATCATTATCAGATTAACAGGAGTATCAGATTATCAGGAGTTTGAAATTCCATGGAAATAGAATAAAATAGGCCCCTTAAGTGTACTAGAATGTATCTCAGACTTTATTATATGCATTAATTTAATGATATAAATACTTTTAAGCCATTTTGAATAATTTTAAAGGGTAAAATATCAATTTCAAGAATTTTGATATGATAATCCATTGAAAATTATGTCAATATCATTGGAAAAATATCATAGTTGACAGAAAATCCTATCAGATTAAGAGGAGTTCTTATGATTTTTGATAATTTCTATCAGATTAAGAGGAGTAAATTTACATTGATTATATAGCAAATGGTTTTGTGTTTTGAAATCATATCAGATTAAGAGGAGTATCAGATTATCAGGTATCAGATTAAGTGGAGTCCTCTGTAATAAGAAAAACAATATACCTTTTTGATGCCTCTGCCTCTACCCCCCGGGCTGAGAGACTTCCCCCTGTGTGTTATCGTCAGATTGGACTTTGGAGTAATTCCGCTAAGCTTTCCTATATTTGGCTCTAAGCTCCTTTGTGATGGTGACACGTACTTGGGAGTTTTCAGTTTGGCTTTTGACGGTGGTGTTTTGAGGGCCGGTAAACCAGGGGATGTTACTCTGTCATTTACATTGTCAGGATCTACCTCTAGATCCCCCTCTTGATCCTCGTATTCTTCAGTATCCTCCTCCTGCTAAAAACCATACATGTCAAAATGTTGTTACTAAAATCGGATATGAATGTCATGAGTTTTCATATTGTCCTTTTGTTTTTGGTTTTTGGAGACGTTATTTTCTCTTTTGGTTTATATTTACTAAAAATATCTAATTTGACAGATCAAATATATCAGGAATCAAACAAATGAGTATTTACATTATCTGTTTTTAAAAACTACATGAATACAAATGTACAACCACGTTAACTCAAAATGACAGAAATGCCTACAATGTAAAATAAGAATAGCCAGATACATTCAAATGTTTCAGAAGCACTCAAAACCTGTCTTAAAGATTTTAGTACGCAGTGTTTCAAATCGTTTAAAAACTTTTAATGAATGTCATCATCTGAAATATGCAGGATATTATTATATTCTACATATATTTTCCTTCTGACCTTGACATCCTCGGCTGGTTTAGCTGTAACACGTTTACTTTCCGTATCAGACTCGAGCCGTAAAGTATCAAGGGACTCGTTAGAGGAAGTCATACTTTCTGGCTTAGGACTCTGTATGTCTTCTTCTTTCTTCACTTTAACAATCCTTGGCTACAAAGATATGGCATACATTATTCTATGTCTTTGAGAGTGAATTACTGTATATGCACTTCGCTATTCAGTCTTCAATTTTTCTTTCTTCTGAATAAAACTCTATGGATGCAAAAGCAAGATGAAACGATTTGTTAATTAAACTTTCTTTACATAAATTCTTAATATCTCAACATTTCTTTTACCTTGCTTATCTGTATTTCCAAATTTTGTTGTCACTTAATTTGAACCATTTGAGGAATATTAATTACTGCAATTCAATTACAAGTGCTTAGCAGAGCTTTAATACATAAGCATGTTACGTGCAAATCATTAATACAATTTACCTTAAGTTGACCTTGTTTTCCATCATGACAACACTTGGGACATTCCCAGCTGTTCGGTAGATCCTCGTTAATATTTCCCTCGTTATCCAGGTTCTCGTATTTTTGTCGTAGACACTCGGGATGTACGATTTCCCAGCAGATGCCACACTCCATAAGACTGGTGGACGTTTCCCCTTGACCCGTGTTTGTGCGTTCGTCCTTCCCACAAATCATACAGAATGCTGCATTTGATATCACTGGCTATAAATAGAATGGAACAGTAATTTAAAGCAAAAAAAACCCCAAAAAATTCAAAGCATGGAGGGGTAGATAGACAGAAAGACAAATTATATAGAGACATCCTGATCACTGTACAGAATACATGTGGAAAAATGACCTTGATCTTTGATCCCTGACCTTGAAAATCAATAGGATTCTTGGTCTTGTTATAGGCAATCTACATGCTAAATTTGAATTTCCTAGCTCGAATGGTTTAAGCTGTATCACACCCAAAAGGTGGGGGGACAGACAAACAGCACCATAACATAATACAATGTACATGTACATGTATGTCCCATTTAAAGACAGGCATATACATTTAGCATTGACGCTCAAAAAGAGGCAAAATATTTTTCCTTATTACATGTATCTAAATATGACTACTGTATTCTGTCTTTTGATTTACAGAGTTACTTCCCATGTTGGATGGTATCTGACGTAGACTAATTGTGATGTCATCAAATTCTATTGAAACCAGAGTTACTGTAAAATTCAGGGGAAACTTGCTTCAAATAAAACGTTTCTATAGGAACTTCATGATATCACAATGTATTCACATCAGAAACCGTATAAAATGGGAAATAACTCTCTATATCAAAAAGACAGAATAACTTACAGCTAAACATTGTCTACTTTTACATGACTGTTTCATTCTGCCTGGACCTCCGTATTTCTTCATATCCTTACAGAAGTTACATTCCCCACAGTCTGTGCGCGTACACGGCTCACACTTCCTGCACCGTACACGTCGACGTCGGATACCAGTTGATGCACTGTTCTTGGAGGCTTGTGACTTAGAGCCTTTAGAACCTGACGGCATCTTGTACACCTTTGGCTTGGGAGGCTGTAAGGTGATTTCAAATTACGATAAGATAAGGTACATGTACATGTAAAATTGTTTTTTGTTTGAAAATTCCTTTTCCTTCATTCTTTTTCATGCATCCTGGTCTTCCTTTTCCTTTTCAATTTTCGGAGCATTCCATTTTTTAGAATTTGATTTTAAGTTCTGAACTGTTAAGGTATTTATAAATTATGTTTAAAACTATCCATTTTTCAATTCAGCCATCAAATTGATTCAATTCAGCCATCAAATTGATTCAATTCATTCACTTGGTTGTAAAATGAAAGAGTCATTGTGATTTGAATGGGAGGGGTGATACTTCATTCCACATAAATTGTTGATGCATGTAGATAAGCTTCACTACCATGGTATTGGTAAGTAGCATACTCACAATCATTTATTTTCATCTTACCTTTTTACTTGGTGGCCATACAAGTAGTGGTTCCCCATTGACGGCCAACTTCTGATTGTCATCTTCATGATCCATCAGTAGTCGCTGAAAATATCAAAATTAATATACATGTATGTGTAAGATACAGTACACTGGGTAATTTTTGCCCATTTCATTTTTGCCCTTCTTACCCATGGACAAGAAGGCAAATTTAGGACTGAGGGAATAAAATCACAAAATATATTACTACTCAAACTGTCATTTAAGTTTTCAAATTTCAATAAGGCAAAAGTAAGACAGGGCGAAGCTATTCAAAATATGTTGAAACTTAATTCAATTTGAGACTTAGACCTCTACCCATGCATATCTATCTCCCATAAATGTTCATTGTACATGTATATACAGTACCTTGGGTCTTAAAAGTTGATTTATCTCTAATCTCTTATATTCTAGACTTATCCAATTAATTCAATACATGAAAGGCTGAAGTTTGTACATCTAAAACTTAATCATAATACATGTATTTATTTGTCATATAATACTAGCATAAGTAACAACCTAAATATCACATGTAATTTACCTTTATGTCTGTTAACACTTCGTCTGCGTTCATCATATCACGAGGGACTCCTTTCTTACTCAGCGGTAATTCCTCTAACCAATCTACCAGTTTCCGTAAGCCTTCAAGTTCCCACTTTGTCAAGTAAAACGTTCTCTGTGAAGCTCTTCTTGCCATGGGATCATCTGCTTCCATTTTTAACTTCTTGACTGGTTTGCTGTCGCCTCTCTCTGACGCACTCTGTGAATTTCCGAAGTCTTCGTTTTTCTCGTAGATTTCCGTATCGGCAGAACTACAACTGTCTGAAGAAGATTTTCTCGGAGATTTGATTCTCCTGAATGACGAATTCTCGTCATCACTCGATGATTTTATTCTACCGGCTTGGTCTATTCGTGTTAGTTCTATCATGACTTTTTTGGGGAACTTTGGCGTGCTGGGTTGCTGAATGCCGTCGGGCGTCTTCACGACTGTCTGATCTTCGTCCTGGGATCCTCTGGATGACGGCCTTGAAGACTCGTCCTGTAGAAAGGGAGACGACTCTCGTTTGTCATCCACATTTTCTTTGTTTTCTGCCGGCAGTACCAAGCACTGCTTACCAGTCATACATGTTATGTATCGTGCCAGAACATACCAGGCTATCTCAGCATAAAATGGATAGCGGAACTTCTGGGGTACCTGAATGAAAAAGAAAGTACCTGTATATTTATAATATATTAATATAACATTCATTTGTGGTATTGAAGAATTTATGATACATGTAGTACTACATGTATATTCTTGTACATGTAAATATCGTAAGGTGATGTGAAATTTTCCAAACGTTTATATTAGGCAAATATACAAAGGATTCTTAGAAAAACAAAACTCTTTCTAATTTTTAACTTCAAAGGATTTATAAATGGTGTTCAAGTAAATCATTGTTGAAAACCAAATTAAGTGATGATTGAATACCAAGGTCTGTTGACTTACATGTGTTTTATCTTCTACCTCCGACACTCGTAGCTGGTTGACAATGTTGTAGCTGTGTAGGAAATTACCTCCAAACACTAGAGAGTCTTTGGGTGTGAAAACAGCATGTATCCAACCTTAAATTTAAGATAACGACTAGATAAAACAAGATTGAAAGAAATTTAAGCACAATTTACACTATAGTAGTCATGCTTGAATGACATTGTTAGTTATGCTTGAAAAATATCCCTGGTAGTCATGCTTGAATGATTATAACTGATTACAAATGCATGACATTGTAGATTCACTGTTACATGTACCGAGTCATAGAATTTCAGGAGAAACTCTTTGCATTGCTATTAATTACTACAAAAGCTTTGATTGATAATGTCAATCAAATAAACATTGATGATTTTCTGTTGTAATTGCAAAGTTTTAGTGCAAATTCAAAGTTATCATACACATTAATTAAAGATATCTGCAAATGCAGGTATACATGTATGTATGTTTCCATACAGAACAAAGGAAGAAATGATTGACCTTGTATATATTACCAGACTTGTCAGAATGACAACATAGCTGGCCGGTGGCAACCATATGTAAATTGCAACAACAACAATAAAAAAGGTCTTATCACAAGGAACGCACATGTGAAATATCAAAGCCCTATCACTTACCAATCAAAAAATATGGCCAAGGTTAAAGTTTTTCAAAAGTAGGTCAATCATCTCCAAGGTCAAGGTCACAAGGTCAAAAATTTTGGTATCCATGGAAACGTCTTGTCACAAGGAATACACATGTGAAATATCAAAGCCCTATCACTTACCATTCAAAAAATATGGCCAAGGTTAAAGTTTTTCAAAAGTAGGTCAATCATCTCCAAGGTCAAGGTCACAAGGTCAAAAATTTTGGTATCCATGGAAACGTCTTGTCACAAGGAATACACATGTGAAATATCAAAGCCCTATCACTTACCATTCAAAAAATATGGCCAAGGTTAAAGTTTTTCAAAAGTAGGTCAATCTCCAAGGTCAAGGTCACAAGGTCAAAAATTTTGGTATCCATGGAAAGGTCTTGTCACAAGGAATGCACATGTGAAATATCAAAGCCCTATCACTTACCATTCAAAAAATATGGCCAAGGTTAAAGTTTTTCAAAAGTAGGTCAATCTCCAAGGTCAAGGTCACAAGGTCAAAAATTTTGGTATCCATGGAAAGGTCTTGTCACAAGGAATGCACATGTGAAATATGAAAGCCCAATCTGTATTGGTTTAAAAGTTATAAGCAAGGTTAAAGTTTTTTTTGCACGCGCACGCAGATGCAGACGCAGACGCAGACGCCAACGCCAACGCCGACACCGGGGGTATGACAATAGCTCTCCGGACATTCGTCCCGGCGAGCTAAACCAGACTTGTCAGAATGACAACATAGCTCGCCGGTGGCAACCATATGTAAATTGCAACAACAACAAAAAGTAGGTAAAATTTCAAGGTCAAGGTCACTAGGTCAAAATTTATGGTACGGCATGAAAGGTCTTATCACAAGGAATGCACATGTGAAATATCAAAGCCCTATCACTTACCATTCAAAAAATATGGCCCAAGTTAAAGTTTTTGAAAAGTAGGTAAAATTTCAAGGTCAAGGTCACTAGGTCAAAATTTATGGTACGGCATGAAAGGTCTTATCACAAGGAATGCACATGTGAAATATCAAAGCCCTATCACTTACCAATCAAAAAATATGGCCAAGGTTAAAGTTTTTCAAAAGTAGGTCAATCATCTCCAAGGTCAAGGTCACAAGGTCAAAAATTTTTGTATCCATGGAAAGGTCTTGTCAAAAGGAATACACATGTGAAATATCAAAGCCCTATCACTTACCATTCAAAAAATATGGCCAAGGTTAAAGTTTTTCAAAAGTAGGTCAATCTCCAAAGTCAAGGTCACAAGGTCAAAAATTTTGGTATCCATGGAAAGGTCTTGTCACAAGGAATACACATGTGGAATATCAAAGCCCTATCACTTACCATTCAAAAAATATGGCCAAGGTTAAAGTTTTTCAAAAGTAGGTCAATCTCCAAGGTCAAGGTCACAAGATCAAAAATTTTGGTATCCATGGAAAGGTCTTGTCACAAGGAATACACATGTGGAATATCAAAGCCCTATCACTTACCATTCAAAAAATATGGCCAAGGTTAAAGTTTTTCAAAAGTAGGTCAATCTCCAAGGTCAAGGTAACAAGGTCAAAAATTTTGGTATCCATGGAAAGGTCTTGTCACAAGGAATACACATGTGAAATATCAAAGCCCTATCACTTACCATTCAAAAAATATGGCCAAGGTTAAAGTTTTTCAAAAGTAGGTCAATCTCCAAGGTCAAGGTCACAAGGTCAAAAATTTTGGTATCCATGGAAAGGTCTTGTCACAAGGAATGCACATGTGAAATATGAAAGCCCAATCTGTATTGGTTTAAAAGTTATAAGCAAGGTTAAAGTTTTTGTGCACGCGCACGCAGACGCAGACGCCAACGCCGACACCGGGGGTATGACAATAGCTCTCCGGACATTCGTCCCGGCGAGCTAAAAAGTATCATTACGTTATTTTCTACCTTACCTGATGGTATAATGAAGGTATAACCAGCTTTAAGTTCTATCCTCTCACATCCCTCTACATGGTCTGCCAGGAACACATCACCTTGTTTACCGGACAGTACCCAGTTAGTGTATATCTCAACGTTTCTTTCTGTCGGGGGTATCAGCCAAAAGACCTGAAAAGCAGTGATTGGGGAATCAAATACCAATGTGAAGGATAGAAACACTGAAAATGACATTGCTGCATCATATACATGTACATGTTTCCATAAAAATATCATCACACAAAAACAATGATATGAAGATAACCAAAATAAAGAATCTGAATCTGTTTCTTCTGAAAGTGAATGAATGCTTGTTACATGTACCATTTCCTCACTTAGAATAAGATTATATGCTAATGTGCCACCAAAAAACCTATGAAAATAACAATTTGTATGCTATGTCCCTGTTTACCTTTTCTCCAAGTAGAATGTGCTGTCAAAGTCAATATGAATATTGCAACGTGTGTGCTTTTCATATTTACATGTACCTTTTCTCCATGTAGAATATGATACGACACTGATGTGCCATTGAAGTCAATATGAAAATCACACTGAGGTTTACCTGTTCTCCATGTAGTACAAAATGTACATGTATATGATACCATACTGATGTGCCACCAAAGTCAATATGAAAATCACATTAATGCCACCAATGTCAATATGAAATCACAATGAGGTTTTACCTTTTCTCCATGTAGAATATGATACCATACTGATGTGCCACCAAAGTCAATATGAAAATCACATTAATGCCACCAATGTCAATATGAAAATCACAATGAGGTTTACCTTTTCTCCATGTAGTATATGATACCATACTGATGTGCCACCAAAGTCAATATGAAAATCTGTATAACATCCTGCCACACTCATAAGGCAATATCTGTAAAGTTGGGAAACAAAAATTTATTTAATGCCTCCTTTAAAGTATTTAAATTGATTTTTTTGAAAAATCAAACAACAATAGTTTATGATATCAGTAAAAAGGTCTTAAATGATATGAGAAAATATAAAGCCTTATATGCATATCTTAAGGTGACCAAATATGGTCTAGATCATCATAAAAACAGAAAAATCTTTCTTGTTTTCCAATGATTTTTATGGAGGAAACACTTGTTTTGACACAAATGTTGATCTCATTATGAATAGTTTTTCCAACCAGACATCAGATTCAATTCAGACAAAGTTGGTTGTCATTCCTTCTAAAATAATCTGAATTTTTTAAATTTCGACTTTTTCAGCTAGATCTAATGCCTTATCTAAACAGCTCCTTTCTTAAAACTTGCAAAAATCCATATATATAAAATATGACATACTTTTGTACTTTAGGGTACTTCATCCTCTCTATGATATTTGTAGACTCGGTCTGACATTCTTTGAGGTGTCTCGGCCAGACTGTGTCAACCCAATCTATCTGACGAACCTGGGAAACAATCAAACAACAATTACTGAAGCATGCAGAAATTAATTCAAACAGTTCGATTTTTTTTCTCAAATTGAAAATGACAGAATAACCCCCGTCTTATATTTGTTTTCTTCCCTCTAGTTTTAATCATGATCCTAGGGCAAAATATTTCCTGTACTGGTACGTGTAAATAATACACTTACATTTATCTAAAGCTGAATTTTACATTTCAGCTGAATTTTCATTCATATTGTGACTTCATTATTAATAACGAACTCTGTAAAGGGTAATAAACTCAGCTGAATGAAAATGCTACTTTTTTACAGTTATCAAGTATGTTTTGGATTTGGTATGGCACCGTATGCTGTAATGACAAATATACATACTTAAGAAATGACTGTCTTACTTTGGGTGTTCATGGTAGTATAATTCTGGTTGGTCACGTGCAAATTCCATGAATCGCGAAGCGATTCTCGGAAAATTTGCACATGTCCAACCAGAATTATACTACCATGAACACCTAAAGTAAGACAGTCATTACTTATATTTCCATTTGTACTAAATATCAGACACTCCATTTAGCATCAACAATGAGCGTGTTGATTGTTATAACGTCAAAAGTATCTGAACGTTGGTAAATTCTCCGTACTTTCAAAACTAAAGCGTGACGTCACAATAGGCAACCAGAATTATTAAGTTTATAAATCCCTTTGCCTTACGGGCGCTTAACATGGGGATTCTTCTGCAATGGAAATATAAGTAAATGGAAAACTTATGATTTTTTTTTCATATTTGAACTACGATCAGACTGTACAATTCAGAAAAAACTGCCTTGTTGATCAATGTTTCATTTGTAATTGTAATTACCAGATTTGGTGATTCTACGTAGTTTTCCAGTTTTGTATGGCTGAACTCCAGGCTGATGACGTTGAGTAGTCTTTCTCGTTGCATATTTTCATAGTACGTCACCCACTCTCTCATTGACATCTCCATACCTTTCTGTGTCGTCACGTCCATTACATCCAACATTCGACGGCTTCCTATGATATCAAAATAATACATAGTTTTATTCATGATTTCAAAAGATTTATGAGGGATTTGTCTGTGAATAATAAACGTTCACAGACAAATATTTTTTTTTGTTATTTAATCTGTAATAACACAATTTTTATGCACCTAGTATTTAAACTTTGGTGTTGATACCTCGATCAATCAAAAAGATATTACATTGATTACTTATCATTTCAATTCGTCGCTTTTCAACGTTTATTTGCAACTTTGAAATCGTGTTGCTAACGCCGTTGCTTATGACGTTGGTAAGCGCGTACTTCCATTTTGTGTTGATACAGGTATCAACAAAATTTCTCGGCCAATTAAAATCGTTGTTTTCTTAATAATAACAATGGAAATTAAATGATAATGACATACCATTATGTCACAAAATATATTGATATTATACGAAAAATTCTTTAAGCGTGATGAACTTCTACAAATAGTTGAATGACGAGTAAAAGAAAAGTGATATTGTCCTTTATTTTCTTGATCTTTCTCATCCCCAAGATGTTTATGTGGAAAGACACATGTATGGTGTTAAGTGCTTTCATACAATATGACATTATCTTTCTTAATATTGCATACAATGCTTTAATAAACTGAAAACCAATTGATCATACAGGAAAATGGTCTCAAAATGTATACATGAAGTAAAATGATATAAATCAACTTACCCACACACTGTTTCACATCACAGACTTTAAAGTTTTCGCTTGGTACTCTGAAATGAAAAACAACTGAAAATAGTTCTGTTTCCATGACAAATGAAGGTGGGGGTATACTTTTCTTGGCATTTCAGTAATAAATCAAGAATGTTCTACTTCTAGTGAGTCATTCCTGACTAAGCCATTGGACTAGAAAACAGAGCCATGTCAATGACAACAAATGGCCCAAGTAGGCAAAGAGCAACTTCAATGACAACAAGAGGCCCAAGTGGGCATATACCAAAATTTACCTTTAAATTCCAATACTTTGTATTTTTCCTTCACCCTATCAATTTTAAACAACACTTATAATATTTTTGTTCCTTGTGGAAATTGAAAGATTTAAATCTTGAATAAAAGAGTGTCATAAAAGAGTAAATTTCCAAGAAACTGTGAGATGTATGATACAGTGCATGCCATTAATCGTGACACTTACATATCATAGTATTTCAAATACAGTAAAAAATTTCAAGATGTACAGGACACTTGAATTACTTTCAGAAACTATGCTTTCAGTAGTTTTCCGCACTTCTCTACATTGAATCAGTACATGTATGTACATGTACAAGATACTAGTTATTTCTTACCTGAGACCCAATCCACTTTTCTCGAAGAAGACAATAGGTTTCTCCAAGCCATGTTCCTGTATGTAACTCAGACAGAACTCTGTAACAAAAAATTGTGTAATCTATTACAGTGTATCGGTGGTGCAGGACTTAAAGTTTCTTATTAATTACTTGACTACTTGTACTCTTTTATTCTGTTGTGTGCACCAAATTATTCATGGGTCTGTAATTTTATTGGGGAAGGGGTGGCAGGGGAGGAGGTGAATTGGTTGAGATTCGAGTCCTATCAAAGTTGGCATAGCCTATCATTGTGAGAATATTACATAGAAAAATGGCTAATTCCATAGTGGGAGGGCTTCTGACCTTGGTTCACTCCCTTAGATCTGGGCATGATATTGTTTTCTTTTTATCTCGGTTTTATAATTAATCAATGACCACAGTAGACCTGTGTTTCTGAAAGGTGGGCACAACTTATAACATTTTTCTATACTACCAGATCACTGTAATTATTGAAGGGCATTCAAAATTGAATGGAAAGGAAGAAAATTGTCAGAATCAAAAACCAGAAGTCTCTGATGAGACTGAAGCTCTCCTGGTTGTTTGCTTAAATTAATTTAAGTAACACCTGGGGATCAGGGGCTAAAACAAAACACTGGACCAGAGAATGTTTAATATAATACAAAAAGAATTAACTCTCCATCAATTATACTTTCAGAGAATTGGAGTTCACAATACTACATGATAGAGTCAGTCATACATGTTAAGGAGAAAATAACTTCACCAATTTTCCAAGATCCTGGGGTTCAGAGGTTCAAATTAAGTACAAGATGCACATCTAAACCACAGATCAAGAATAATGAAAAACAATTATCTTTCTATCAACTATACTTTCTGAGAATTAGTGCTTACAAATTAACATAGTTATATAGGAGAAAATGACCACACCTATTTTCCAAGACCCTCGGGCTCAGGGGCTCAAACAAAATATCAGGTGCACAACTAGACCACAGACTGAGAATAATGTTAAAAGAATTTTCTTTCTACCAGTTATACTTTCTGAGAATTGGTGCTCACAAGATTACATAGAGTTATATGGAAGAAAATGGCCACACCCATTTTCAAAGACCCTGGGGGTCAGGGGTTCAAACAAAATATCAGGTGTACATCTAGACTACAGACTGAGAATAATGCTAAAAGAATTATCTTTCTACAAGTTCTATCAATTTTACTATCTGAGCATTGGTGCTCACAAGATTACATAGAGTTATATAGGAGAGAATGACCACATCCATTTTCCAAGATCCTGGGGGTCAGGGGCTCAAACAAAATATCAGGTGCACATCTAGACCACAGACTGAGAATAATACTAAAAGAATTATCTTTCTACAAAATAAATTTTCTGAGAACTGGTGCTCACAAGATTACATGGAGTTATATAGGAGAAAATGACCACACCCATTTTCCAAGACCCTGGGGTCAGGGGCTCAAACAAAATATAAGGCACACAACTACACCATAGACTGAAAATAATGTTAAAAGAATTATCTTTCTACAAATTACACTTTCTGAGAACTGGTGCTCACAAGATTACAAAGAGTAATATAGGAGAAAATGACCACACCCATTTTCCAAGACCCCGGGGGGTCAGTGGCTCAAACAAAATATCAGGTGCACAACTAGATCACAGATTGAGAATAAATAAAAAAAACAATCATCTTTCTATCAATTATACTTTCAGAGAATTGGTGCTCACAAGATAACACAGAGTTATATAGGAGAAAATGACCACAATCATTTTCCAAGACCCTGGGGCCAGGGGCTCAAACAAAATATCAGGTGCACAACTACACCATAGACTGAGAATAATGCTAAAAGAATTATCTTTCTACAAAATAAATTTTCTGAGAACTGGTGCTCACAAGATTACATGGAGTTATATAGGAGAAAATGACCACACCCATTTTCCAAGACCCTGGGGTCAGGGGCTCAAACAAAATATAAGGCACACAACTACACCATAGACTGAAAATAATGTTAAAAGAATTATCTTTCTACAAATTACACTTTCTGAGAACTGGTGCTCACAAGATTACAAAGAGTAATATAGGAGAAAATGACCACACCCATTTTCCAAGACCCCGGGGGGTCAGTGGCTCAAACAAAACATCAGGTGCACAACTAGATCACAGATTGAGAATAAATAAAAAAAAACTATCATCTTTCTATCAATTATACTTTCAGAGAATTGCTGCTCACAAGATAACACAGAGTTATATAGGTGAAAATGACCACAATCATTTTCCAAGACCCTGGGGCCAGGGGCTCAAACAAAATATCAGGTGCACATCTAGATCACAGGCCCATTATTATACAAAAAGAATTAATATTGTACTATTCACAGATTCAGAGGATTCGCGCTCACAATAAAAGCTTAACGGACGGACGGACGGACAGACGGCCGGACAGACGGTCGGACACCGGGCGATCGCATAAGCTCGACTGGTTGTTGACCAGTAGAGCTAATTAGCAGAAAAGCCTGTTTAAAGTGAACATATTCATTTATTGTCAATTTGTCACTGTCGATGTGACGTACATTTATTTAGCACACTTATCACATCCCGGAGGAGTGAAACCAACGGATAGCTCATCATTTACACCGTTAGATACGGTGTAAAAAGCTCAAAAGTAATGCAAAAAAAATCGGACAGAGGGGACAAAAACAAAATACCCCCTCTTAATCTTGGATAAAGGGACATAAAAACCGTAGTCATGCCACTCCGCCTAACGCAAATACTTGAAGAGTGGAGACCTAAAAGGAATGCAAAAGAGGAGCATGTAACCAAGGATATACTAGTATGACCTGGCTAGATTTGAATCATTAACAACATATTAAAAGGGATATAAATATAGCCTGGATATCATCATGATTTGACATAAACAGACGTAGACAAACGACCAGACAGATATATCCTAGTATGGTGTCCAGATCAATCAAATATGCTGTAGGTCGAAATAAACTATTTCCTATTTTCTTTTTTACACAGCGCTGCTTCATTTCCTCTATTTCCTCTTATTTCTCTTCCGGGACCCAAACACCTTATTTCCCCTCCCCCTTTCTTCCTTCCTGGATGATTCACAAGTCTAAAGTTTACCTTCTCCCTTAAGTTGTTGTACGTAGTCTCTGCAGTACTTGGGTGACCGTAGCTTCTCGTCCAGGGCATAATTTCTCTTGCCTTCTATCTCATCGTCATCTATGTCAACATCTGTGTAAGTCTTTCTCTCCTTGACGCGCTGAAAAAGTCAAGAAATTGCTTCAAATGAAAAACTTCTCATTAAGAAACGATTACCATGACAACGGTATACAGTTCATTAAAAAAAGAAGAAAAGAGAAAAAAAATCTCACAATCACAATCTGATAATACCCAGACAGGATTTTAAAATAAATGACACAAGAATATCCGCCCATTGTGATGCTTAACTTGCAACTGTTCTGTGTAATTTGTAATATCGATCATTCCAGTATACTTGATAACGAATATGAACTTTAGCATTCTTGATTTCCATGCGGTCCAATTTTCAGACAATTTATTAAACTTTGTATGAGAAACACTATGTCCCCACTGGTTATTAACCTCCACATAAAAATTATTCTAACTTAACATGTTGTAGGTTATACAGATACAGAATCTTTATTTTGTATCGAAAATTTCAACTACAAACATAAGCTCAGAAGAGCTTGTATTTCGACAAACAAGTATATAAAACTGTACAAAGTAACAACACTAAAAAGCATGCACACAAACACAAAGCAGACATATAGAAAATATCAGGTTATGTACCAAGTGTATATAAAATGTTAGAGAAACCGAGGGTCATTTTCAAAATATAAGTTTTCTATTTTCCTCAATTTAAGAATTTCTCAAAATTCCTCGCAGACACGGATACTGACAGAAACTACAAGAAATCACCAGCTTTGCGGACAATTTTCGTGAAATCTGAAGTAATTTCAGAGAAAAAGAAAGTATTTTCGTGGGGAATGTACAAGTGAAATAAAGAAAACTCCATCAATTGTTATGTCTGCAGTTAAGTATAGTCTCAATACGATAGAAAATACGATAAAAAGTGCCTTTATGATAAAATATCACCCTCTCTTTCTTAAAAAAAAGAAAAAAGAAGAAAAAAAAAAAAAAAAAAACAGAAGAAAAGCAAACATTGAATTTTTTGTGGACAAAGAGACATAACTCTTACATTATTTTTGAATGTTGTGAATGTTTTAAAGGAGCTGTTAAGATAAGGGCCGTATTTAGCCCTGAATCCCGTGACTTATTTCTTCCGCATGGCGAATCGTACACAGAAAAACATGAATCATTATTGAAATATAATGTATTTGCAGACCTTTTACATTTTTTATATTATGTTGAGGAACTCTTAAGGTTGTAAAATTAAGGTCGAAAGAGGTAGGGGTGCTCAGATAGAAAATCCGATAATATTGACAAAAAACGTATACATTTTTGAATATTTTATCTAAAATGGATAAATATAAGCTAAAAGACATCAAATATGTCTACATTGTGTATCAGAAATAGATTTCGAGCGTTCTACCTCCTTTAATCGGTAAATAATGAAATCCGGAACTTAAAATACGGTCTTATTCTTCATTCAATGGCTACAACGTAAGCCTTTTAGCGCGAAATACACATTGACCGTGTTGACGGAGAAATGAACATCACTCTTGCTTATTTCGTTTCTAATTCTTGTGTCTTTCATTCAATCATATTGAGTACACAATGTTTGATGGATTAAAGAGGAAAAATAGTCAAATATGCTATATTTAATGGTCAAAAAGATCGATTCTTATAAAATGCACCCCCCTTTCCATTTTTAGTTTTTCGTCTCTGGGGTAGTGTTCCCCCCGGAGATACAGAACCCCACTTTGCCAAAACATTTGTATCATGGATACACATTTCCAGTAAAAGTGGCTTTCTGTATATCCGGGGGGAACAATATTCAATAAAACTTTTCCGTTTTCTATTGATTTCTATGAGAAAAAGATAAGTTTTGACCTAAAAATTAGCAATATTATGCAAAACAGATAAAAAATAACTTCATATTCTGATGGGATGCCGTATAGGTAAACATTTTACCAAAAAAGGTTCTTGAAATTTCAATTTTCAAAATTCCACTTTTCAGGGCTGATTTTACGCCTTATCTTAACAGCTCCTTCCTCGTTTTCTTTGTTCATAAACTAAAGAGACTGAGTTTAAATGCTCTTTTTTTAAACTATACTCATGAAAATTTAATGAGACGGATTTCTTTAGAAGTACATACTATAAAGAAAGCTACTTTTACTCGAACATCGTATGAAGATTTATAATACAGAGAACATTTCATATTACATGTATATATAGTCAAATGTGTGTATGGTCAACGCGTCACCTGATATTTCTTTAGAAATTAAAGAAATCAAATAAAAATTCCAACAGTGAGATATTTCAAACAAAATATTGCAGCAAGATATGTTTCAACTGGATGTCCCAAACTAAACGGTAGGCAAACAAATAATTCCACAGAATTCTACGAAAATTAGCTTAGGTCGGGTTTTGTTTATTGTTTGTTTTAGGGTGTTTGTTTTGTTTCATACCTCTTTGTTCCGGTAGATTCAGAACCCCGAACCCATAAATACATGTATTAACACAGCGAAAACCAGATCATTCTATCCCATTATATGTCTTTTCTTCATAAATTCGTGAATTA
The DNA here is from genome assembly GCA_033119305.1 of Pinctada imbricata. Lineage (NCBI taxonomy): Eukaryota > Metazoa > Mollusca > Bivalvia > Pterioida > Pteriidae > Pinctada > Pinctada imbricata. The sequence goes on from VSWD01000013.1 coordinate 36,006,721, forward strand.
TCCTTTTGAGAGTGGTAAAAAAATATCAATATCATTACATGTTACGCAATATCGATTTCTTTTCTTACACTTTACCTTTGATCAATAACTTTAAATTCAGTGCATGCAATATGTTGAATTAAACTTTTCAAAATCATAATACCCACCCCCACCCGCCTATTTGTTTTAGATAATTTATCTACATATGAACTGTAGTTCCCTTAGCAATGTACGTTAAACTGCCATTATACACCCCCCTCCCTTTACGACAGTAAATCATCTTTAATATTTGGCAAAATAAAGGTGCTTGCGTTTCTTAAAACAGTGTTTCGAGACTGGCCCCCTTTATTTGTAGCATAAAATAACGTACATATATAATACGACTTACATGTACAAAAAAAAAAAAAAAAACTATTCCGTATTTACTTGTATTAGTAGTATAAGTACTATTTATAATAAATATAATTTCTAAACCCTTTTTTCCCATATTTTTTCTTAAATAAAGTAGGAAAAAATACGTTCCTAAACTTTCAAGAAAGATATTCCGTTCTTGCTCTTAGAATATGATTCGTTCCATGATTTTCGTCGTGCAACACCATGGACTTATTGACAATTTTACGAACAAATATCAATTATCCCCTCTACAAATTACATAATTTCAGCAAGTTGAATTCTACAGAATGAACAGGGTTCTAGTCAACATACCAAAAATATTTCTGCAAATATTCCATTATCGGAAAAAATGAACAAAGTGCAACTTCTCATAGATGGAACAGGTACCAAAATTCGAATCTCGGGTTTGTTTCATGCATGAGGGTCCACCCGATTAATTTTGCGAATTAGTAAAATTAAGAAAAATAATTTTGACAAACTCCATGGGTCCTAACCACTTCACCCTCTCTAAATTGCCACTTGAACTATTGTTGGTTTTTTTTTTTAGTTATTTAACTACTGATAAATGCATTTGCCATTGATGTTAACTTTTTCCTCGATTTTTCCGTACTTGACTTGTAGTTGCTTTGGAAAAACTATACTTGTCGTCGAATAAAACAGATTTATTAGCCTTGATAAAAGTTTAATGAATATACAACATAATTCAGGTGGATTCATTCGCATTTAAGTATTCTTTTCTTTAACGATTTGGTACGAAAATTGAATAGGCTGATCAATGCATACAATTTCATGAATATGACTTGTAATTTCTACTTTATATATTCATTCGCTAAATCAGAACTTGGGTGCAGATGTCATTATCGACAACTAAAATTATCATGTTCATTGACTCGGGCTTGAATACCAAATTGCAAAAGAATAAGATATATACAAAATTTAATTCTCGAAGGTTAAAGGACAATTTTAATATGAGTGTAAATCATATTCATTATAGACACCTACCTGCATGGTGGCCATCTTGGAGGTTTACCTCATGTTGTCAATACATCATCTTCGTCAATTCATTATATCATATTTTGATATCATCGTAGGGAGTACAATGTTGAAATGAGGGACATGTTTACTTTTTATTTCTAGAGACTCTCTGTCGGTATTTCGATGCCAATGATGGAGGCAAGGTCAATGTCACCAAGTCAAATACTTTGATATGTAAAGAAAATGTTTAGGAGGGTCTTATTCTATAGTTATCCTCTATATGTAAACAATAATACAACATTAAGAAGGGGAGAATCGATATTGAATATTAGGTATGTTGGATGGAATGAGGCACCTGTTCACTTCTCTCTCTCTCTCTCTCTCTCTCTCAATGATGCTGGCAAAGGTCAATTAAGATGAAGGTCAGTAGGTCAAACATTGTATGTGCAAAGGAATGCCCATGTCGTTCCTACAGTTATCAGTTGTATATCATAGGTAAACAATAGCTTAAATTTTTTTATACAACATTACGTTCAGGAATTTGTACCACATACCTTTAGTACAGGAAGTTCTTAATGGAGCTGGGTTCGCTCATGTGCACTGTTCCTTTTTCTGTTTAGATTTTTTTTCCCAAAATAATAAAAAATCTTTGTAATGTGGTTGTGCCAAATTTAGCATATTAAGCCTAATTTACATACATGATACTGTAACATCATTTTCTGAATAGTTAATCGCACAGCTTCCTTTAGTTCTAAATAAGTTAGAATCATATAAAATATCGATGTTTGCTGTTCATCCAAGCTTGGCGCTGCAGTACGGTTTTTTTATGACTGGTTACTGCACAAAATACCAACTTTGTTACAGTGTTTTTTTTTTTCTTACCGACTGTAATCTCTACATACCGGTATCTGTCTCTTTTTAGCACACATGATACAATAACCATGATAACCAATTACAAATGTGCTCTACATTCTTTTATAAATCTGTTACACAACGCAAAACATAGATTCATTTCCTCGCTCGGTATGATAATCAAGGATCTTGAACCAGAAATCTTTTCTGGGAAGATTATTTTAGCAACTTCATCTTTTGACTTTGTTTTGAACATCAATAAAATATTTCCGGGCTTCCTTACTTCATAAGCAAAGACCTAATCCTGCCCTACAGAATCTACAAGCATCCTCTGTGTTACCTTAAATCTTTGATCTTAAAAAGAAAAACATATGTTAGTTTGGGCCTGATAACGAATCGCGATCATGAAAAATACAATGACTAAAATTACATCGATAATAAATGTAAATATACCGTAAAACAGGGAATAACCTGGATTTGTAAAGGCAGGGGCCATTTAGATTGGCCAATGGTCCCTCTCTTTATTAAATGTATATAAAATTGACAAAAAAGAAGGACCATTTGAAAAAAAATAAGGGGCCATTTAGCCAAATTGATGGGCCGATGAACTCTTATTTGGGGTCCTAGAACAAAACTAAATGCATATTTGGATAATTTATGCATAGGGGGCCCTTTCATATTTGAAGTCAGATTTCTCCTATCTCGCTTAGTTTTCTCATAATTTCACGATGGCCCCACCCAGGATTATCCCTGGTAAAATGTCAAATTACATGTATTTCAAAAATTACAAATAATAACTTCCTATTCGTTCGTTTAATCAAAATTATTTCTAAAGTTAATGTACTATAGTTCGTGTCGTTCCTCTTTACAGCAGGTTACAGATTTACAGATAAGTAAATGCAATTTACACGATTTAAGTCTTTATCAAAAACATTCTGACAAAATTCTACCGGTAACAAACAAATTTTCAAATATTTTTAAATTTTCAAGTCGAGATTTAGCATGTTTAGATAGATGGATATAACCGACATCATTTCATTTCCCACTCTGATGAAATATATCATCAGTCTTTCGTCATGCTGCGAGAAAACGGGATGACAGACGGGCGGACGGACAGACATGCAGTAAGAAGATAGGGAAAACTGTGTGTCAGAAACCTTTTTCTGGTAGCAAGAAGAGTTGTTGATGGGATCCGGCAGAGTTTAAGTCAATGAATTAAGATAAACTGTAGGTATTGTCCTATGACACATTCAAATTAAAATTTAAATATGCAGTATTTGAATGTGTCATAGGACAGTATGTTTTTTTTCAACATGCGTGGATCTAGAAAATGTCCAAGGAAAATAAAGATAAAAAGTAAAAATGAAAAAAGAAAAACAATTCCAAAGGGGGTGGGTCCTGACCACTACGAACCCCTCTAGATCCTTTATGTGGACTGATTGTACACATTTGATGCAAGATTGCATAAGATTTCAAATCCCTCAACCCCCTCCCTATCTTCTATATCGGCGTATGCATATCATCTTTATTATTATGTGGAACATATTCATTTTACACGGTCAACATACTTAGATACTAGTACCGTACAGAATCTTAAGTTTTGAACTTAGGTCTCTATCATCAGTATTAATTTTCCTTGTTTGCCTGAAATGTTAGTATGGCACCTTTATGAATAAATAACAGCTAAATCTGACTTGGAAATACAAAACTCAAGGCATAATCCTCATGATTATTAGAAATATAAAATTTGAATTATCTTAAGTCTACAAAATAACATACTTTACTTATTTAACAACGGCAGTAGATGATAGCTGATGTCTACGTGATAAACGACACGTACGTGTATGCATGCATAGTGTACCGGTAGATCTACAATGTTTGTATGTTGCCTAATTTGAAACACACACAAAAAGAAAAATTTAAAAACTAATACAATTTCTTGTTTAAAAAAAGTTTTAAACAACAATGGTTCGATTAAGAATGAACTAATAGATATATCTATTAACCAGGACCTAATATGACTGTATCATTTGTACATCGTTTGTCTTTTCTCCTAGTGCAATATTAAATTTTGCACTATAAACAATTTTAATGTTTACAAACGAATTCTCGCTCAAAACAGCGTAAAGCATTCCTTACACTCAGCTTTTCCTATTGATTGATTGATTGTTTGCTTTGTTTTGTTTTGTTTTTTCGTATCAGTATTTTCAATAAGAAAACCAGTGCAGAACTACACGTTTTATGTAAATGTAAGCAAAATTATCTCTCAATAAAGAAGAAAGTGAAGCTGTCAGTATTTGTTGCCAACTTCAATCCAATCGATGTCATTCCGTTTCGTTTTTCCCATCTCCATGCATACATATGTCCATTACCGTAATAATGCATACTGTACACATTGTGGTAGTCTTCTTTTGTGTATATAAAAAAAAGCAACTTCTCTATTTCCATCATGTTAATTCATAAATCAATGTTTAGAACATCAAAACATTCCTATGTAGACGATGACACGCAAGTGTATTGTTTATTGAAAATATGAAAAAAAAATCCTAATCCTTGACTGATGTAATTTTGGCGTTGTTATGTAACGTGGTATTACGCAAGTTACAATAAGACGCCCTGAGGAAATGTCCAGCTGAGAAAATAATGACCAAATATATTCAAATCAAATAGATTAGCTCAAAAATACTACCCGCATGCTAAAATGTTACAATATCACTGAAAATACAGTGAAATACCAAATTATGATCTTGGTGTAAACAAAACACCATCCACGCTCGATATCAAATGCAACCATCTGAGCCTCCTGTGGTCATGATCTTTAATAGTTTTACTTTTCTTTCGTATATATGATTACTGAAATAAGTTCAAACTTTCCAAAGTGACAAAAAGCGCAAAATACGAATGACGCTTCAATGATACACACACTTGTACTACACAATATTAGATGCGTGCAATTGAAAATATTTTCAGTAAATGTACAATAACTAATTTTGGGTGAAATTTTTTGTCTGGTTAGATAGTTTTCATTATTTCCATGAAAAATGAAAACAAATTTCAATTAACAAATTAGTTTATAACGAAATATTTCCATTTTCACGGTTTTACTCTTCATATTTCATTGTTAAATACGGCACGGCTAATGCATACAAGATTTTCTTTTCTAAATGACAAAAGCCCTATTTCACTCAATTTTTTTATCAGGATAAGCTGCAATACTACCTATTTGAACTTTTCCAAGATTAATTTCATTGATTTTATGAAAAATAACAAAGTATTTGATTCTTTTCAACGCTGAAAATTCGTTCCTTTGCACCGATTATGAAAGGACACGTGGGGTGGCCAACTTCAGTACAAATTTTCTATGCCTTTTCCTCGCATTGAGGCAAATTAAACAACTGAAAAAGTTGTGTCAATAAATGTTTTAATAAATCTTTATATTCTCATGGATCATAGGAATGGATTTCAATATTTGTTATTGTCTTTTATATTGCTCTGAGCTACACGCCAAGACAAGAACACAAAATGGCTGCTTCGGAAGATTACATTGAATGTCAGTCCTTTATCCAAAATGTGCGGCTTGAAGATTAAAAACCTACCAATTTCCGGCCTGCATCAGAAGTTTCTGTCATGATTATTCGTGCACGAACGACAAAATTACTCCGAAAACATGATTAAAGCTCAAAACATTAATTTCTTTCTTCCAAGCGCAAAACTTTTTACTATCACAATGCCGTGACGTCACGTAAGATTATAAATAAATTTGTAAATATCACGTGACTAAGTGCCTGCTGGTTGATTAGCTTTGCAGAGTCCATGTTTCATATTTAGCAAAACGAAATAGAATAAAGTTCGAGTTATCTATGTTGAATCAAATAAAGAGTAATATTGATATATATTTATTACTTTTATTTTGATAAAGTGATATCATTTATAAAATTCGCTTCCATTTGAAATTTCGAAAACTACATTTTGTTTCTGAATTCGTATTGACAATTTTCTTAAGAAATCTGCAACTTACATTTGTCCAAAAAAAGCAAACTTGGGAGACACGAAGAATTTTTTCTATCTCTGGGAAGCATAAAAAGAAGAAACTCAGGAACTGACACACCCTGTAGCATAAAATGTAAGCACACTCATCAATGATTCCTCTCACTACAAACCAGAGTTACGCGTTAAATCCAAAATACGAGATATTGGAAGGTCGTTCTGGGAGTTTCACTGGAAAGATGAACTCTCATCCAAATGCCCCGCACTGGAGGAAGCTTTACCTTAGTAGAGCAAAACTGAAAGCTTCAAGCAACACATCAGCATTGTTATCAGGATTTGCAATGGTGAGAGTTTTTGATTTTCTTGTATCAAATTTTATACAAACCAGCTCTGCAGGCTGAGGCATAGTCCGACATGGTCTGATGTGTGGCAAATTGAGACTAAGTACTGTCCTGTTCACTAATTCAAGAGCACCCTGTTTTCCTGGTTTTCTCTAAAATATGATAATGTCATCTTCCAAAAAGATATCAATTTTATAGTACTCCTTTAGTCGTAACAGAAAATACCATTGTTTTGGCTGTGCATCAGTTAGATAGATAGATAGATAGATATTTATTCGGTAAAACAATGTCTATAACATAATAAGTTACATATACAAATAAAATCTGTGTTGAAAAACAATGCAAAAAACTTTTACATATTTGGCATCCCTATCAGTAATATTATTCAATTTTCAATTTTTAGTTAATATATCCACATTACTAGTTAAAAAAACAAAACAAAAAAACAAATATCACAGTTTACAAGACATTTACCAGGATAGCCCATAAAAGCCCTAGAGCTTATTTCCAATGGGGTCCCAAATAAAAGTTAAGTAAGAAATAGGACGGAAAATAAAAAGTCTACGGGGATTTTCTATAGTAAAATTGCTGAAAATGTGTGACGTCGGAGGCTTTGACGTCACTGTTTACTATTGTTGACATGAGAACAATATGGCGGCGGCTTGAAATTAACATGGGAATTTCCCGTAGACATTTTATTTTCATATTTCGGTTTGAAGGCAGTTGATAGGGTATTAAGTTGAAGTTTATTTCCAGTGGCAGTTACGACTAAAGGAGGTCAATTATCTGAAACAATCATTTATAGCAAAATTCTTCAGACGACAGAATAAATCGCCAAAACAGGGCTCTCTGGATTTAGTGAACAGGACAGCCAAGAGACTGGATTATTTAGTCTAGGATAAATTGTTCCTATTTGGTGGTTTGTTGTATGGGGGAAACAACAAACCAAATAGGAACAATTTGCCCCACATCAGACTTGTCAGACTAGCTGAGGCAAACCCCTGCATCTAAAACTCCTGTGTTGTCACAATGAGTCTTAATCCTTATTTTCGAAAAACACAGTTACTTCCCTTTTGGGACAGTATCTGACGTAGACTAATTGTGATGTCATCAAAGTCTATGGACTCTGGAAAATGACTGCATAAAATCAGCTTTATCATACCATTTTCATGACGTCAATAGTTTACGTCAGATACCGTCTCAAATGGGAGATACCTCTGTTTTCAACAAAGACTCATTAGGATCAGGAGACTGTCATTTTGTTGAGAAGGGACTTGCACAAGTACGTTGAATTCACTCATATAATATGGCAATAAGAAACCCAGAGTTTCTTCTGTTTACATGTTTTCGTCAACATACTGAGCTAACTGTTTTTTTATTCAAATTCTCAAATTTATCTGGATACAATGTATATATTAAATAAAGAGGGTCAATGTATATCATCATCATCATCATCATCATCATCATCATCATCATCATCATCATCATCATCATCATCATCATCATCATCATCATCAACAGCATCAACAACAACAACAATAACAACAACAACAACAACAACAACAACAACAACAACAACAACAACAACAACAACATCTCAACAACAACAACAACAGCAACAACATCTCAACAACAACAACAACAACAACAACAACAAATAACAACAACAACAACAACAACAACATCTCAACAACAACAACAAACAACAACAACAACATCATCATCTCTTCTACTTCTTCTGCTCTTTCTCATTTTCTTTTATTTATATAATCATTGATGTTACTTTTCTCTTCAATATAACATCATTTCAAATGTGTTACATGCATATTTTATCTCACTAAATACATGTGTTGTAGAGCACTTATTATGATATAATATAATATGATATGATATAATATAAATAATGTTGTAAAAACACTCGATCCCATTTCATCGAATTGTAGATAAAATTCTAACTGCAAGGTCACGTTACCCACACCATCACATTACATTGTTTTAATTAATACACGATACCAGTAATAATAATAATAGTGTGAAAGAAAAAAATACAATGAAGGCAAGAAAATGACCCATCAAAAATTTGGAAAGTGATATCTATTTTCATTTAGTTTTAAAGATCTACAGATGAACTCTGATAATGTATTTAGTTCATTCAGTCACAGTTGGAAATTTCTTTAAATTTTTGAACATATAATATGATATTGGCCAATTTTGGATTGGGAATTAGACAGAATCTCCCAAAATGGTCTTGAAAAATCACTGGGCTATTAATTTTGACCATTTTTTGGCTAATTCCAAAAAGATCCCTTATAGATCCGCGCTTGAGTCAATACATGTACGTACAGTTGTACCGTATAAATCTACAGGTGCTTCATGTATCTTTGAAGTATGTTTAATTTGCACGACTGGCTTAATTACATTAAAGTCTACACTAACGCATCAAGATACGCCAGTCGGGATTTTGACATTATTAAGTTCACTTGAAAAAATCTAAGTTCCATGACTCTGTTAGTCAAATAGGTTACCATGAAATTCGAAAGTTGGCGTCCCCCAATATTATTATCATTACATTATAATTATAAATGTCATGAAAAGCCCCCAAATGACCTGGACCTTGAAAATCACTAGGGCTCTTCATCTTATACTAAATCCACATAGACTCAAAATACGAAGAAAAAGTTAAATAAAATAATGTCTTTTCAATATAAGAGTCACCTGTAAATAATAACAAATCTAAACAGTCGGGTACTTTTTCATGTCATGTTAGGAATGTTCCTCCAAATCACAGGGATTTATCACGCTAATACCGGTTGCTCTATTTACTATATATATATGTATGTGTGTGTTAATAGAGCAACCGGTATTAGCGTGATAAATCCCTGTGCTCCAAATATGAAGCTTCTGGTCGCTATCCGCGGCAGAAAGGGGAAAATACTAACATGCACAGTACTATTTGATATTTCTGAAATTACCCGATACTTTGGGCCGACTTTGACCTTAAATTAGGTGTCCTGCTCAGGCTACTCTATCGTCAAATCCTTGATCCGCCCCTTATATATATATAATATATCAGATCCGCCCCTTATATATACGTATAATATCAGTATGCAACTTGCACGTTGACGTAATTATCTTGGATGACGACACGATACATTGCATGTTGATTTAACGAGATATCACACGCGTTTCAGTAGCCTCCCTTAGACGAGAATTTTTAAGAAATCTCCACGCTGAAGATTTCCGATTTTCGTAACTTAAAATGTCTTGATGGTCTGGCTTTGTTATAATCGCTCAATCGACAAGGCGATCCAATAGCTCAGAGGTAGAGCTCTTGCCCACCATGCGGGAAGACCGCGGTTCGGGCCTGGGCGCTGGAGTAGTAGTCAGAGTGTTATTCGTATGCAAGATCGATTTTTTTTCTTTCGAAAGTAATGGTAAACCTAGAGTGACCAACAATAGTCAAATTTTTGCTGAAATTGAACTTATTTGAAAATTTTGTTAAGACTTTTTTACCTGCATACATATGTCGTATCTATTCAGAAATAAGTCAGGTGTCAGTAAAGTGTTTGAATGTAGACAAACTTATAATATAGTTACCCATATGGTACATGTAATATCATTACACATGTGCACATACTGTCGTGTTACCATACAAAATCTGTATTCGGCTCTATTTATTTACATATTGACATCTTTGTGAGTGAAGGAACACTGCTGTGATGTTTCAAAAAGATGATAATATAAATTCGGATGCTTTGTCTTTGGTCACATGGTAAAGAAAGATAACTCGAATTGCACTTTTAATTTTTTACATGATAATTTACACATTCAGTCAGATTTTGCAACATATGACGTGGTCATTGAATGATTTCTTTCTATAAGAATTTGCACAATGTGATGAGGGAATCATATGTGAAGTTTCATTTGAAAATCTTGGGTTGAAAAAATAATATAGCCAAAAAATGAGCATTTCCATTACAATCAATGGATGGCTAAAAAGTCTGATCAATTTCAAAATCTCAAAATTTTGGATGGTGACCTCCTAATATTGTCCCTTACATCTGAATTAAATTAGGAAATTAGAATTATGCTTTTTTTCTGAAAATAAGTGTTGTATAACACGAAACGTGTGATATCACCTTAATTATCTTGCATGCTTACACGATATACCGGTGATGGAGAGGGCATTATGTAATGTTGTGGAAACTTTTGCCCAATCCTTTTTCTATTTGAAATAAAATATGATAAAACTAAATGAAACCGGTAATGCATGTTGACATTATCTGTAGAAAAATATCTCACAAGTATAGGAGACCGAATTATGCCATCATACAGACCAGGATATAATAGATAACAGTTTACATATTACGTTTATTTTCCCTTTATGTTTGGGATATGAAAATATCGTGATACCCATTAAAATGTCACCTGTGAGCAGTAGAAATCAATAAGTCTTACAATCCCCCATGAAGTCGTTAATATATATAGCTGACGTTGACATATATATTTAAAATGTAGTAACGGAAAGTATTCTTTACCATGCTACTTGAAACCAACAGGAAACTGTAGAGCTTTTCGCTGCATTTAGTTACATGTACATATACTTGTGAAAGATTTTTAGATTGCATAGGATGTGTCCTTGAAGATGTTGAAGTAACTTTTTTTTCCAAATGCAATGTATGGGATTTTATTGCCTAAACATCGCTATAGAGTAGCCGATTTGGAATGGAGGAAGATATATCTAGGAAAAGCTAAGCTGAAATCTTCTAGTTTGATCACTTCTCTTTTATCAGGGTTTGCTTTAGTGAGTAAAACAATGACTTCTATCTCAAATTAAAGGCAGATTAAATTACATTCATGTATTGTATTCTTTTCAGTGGAACCACGGAGAAAGGGGTTTTGAGTGAAAGAGGGGGGGGGGGGAGGTAAATATAAGACTACTGCTGTGCAATAATATAATCCTATAGTACCTGTTGTAAACCATCTATTTAAGACGAATGATAATAGATTGACAAAACCTGCATTTTCTCTGTCCAAAGTAAAGGGGTAGGGTGGGTAGGGGTTTCAAGTTTTTGGAACATGACCTATGTATTCGTCAGTGGAACAATATTTCAGTTTATACATTTTGATGTTGCTCAAGTTGCTGTCTATATGGCCTTCTCGATATTGACAGATGGAACTATACTTTATATGTATAGGCACCGGACACCACATTATTTTGGCAACATTTTTCATTATGACGTCATATTTGATCGCATCATTTTGTTTTCTGGTGTGACGTGTAAGTGAAAATAACGAATTAGCAGTTTTGTGATGTCGTCTCGCCCAAATATACCCCTTCTCATCCTCGGTTCCCCAGGATATTTGCGCTTTGGTTGAATCAGCCAAAGCGCAAATAGCCCGGGGAACCGAGGATAGCCCCTTCTACAAGATCGACAAATAGCGACAACGAAAAAAAAAAATTACTCGATCGACTTTTGCTACATTTAATGAAATGAAATTCGATAAAACTTGCGACAAATTACGTCAGTTGATTGTGTGTTGACTTCAATTTTATAAGACTTTTGCTGCCTTTTAGAATTCATCAGTTGACTCATCCACTCATCAAACAAATGGCGTCACTGGCAGTCCATTCATGAATGCATTCTGAAATGCTGTAAAAGACTGATGTCCTAATGCAAATATTCGTCATATTGTCCGAAGTTTTCTCATATTCTGTGAAGGGGTGAATTTCGTATTGTTTTACAGTTTGAAAGTTTCATGACCGTGGCAGACCAATTAACGAACTCGGGTGGAATTACATGTATTTTTCTCTATTTGTAGGTAGCGCTTGTGGAGAGAACTCGGGTGGAATTACATGTATTTTTCTCTATTTGTAGGTAGCGCTTGTGGAGAGAACTCGGATAGAATTACATATATTTTTCTGTATTTGTAGGTAGCGCTTGTGGAGATTGGTATAGAGAGTGACGTCAGTCCCGGTCTTATCATCGCCTTCAGCGTATGTACAACTTTGCTAGTTTCCGTCCATTTGTTAGCGCTTATGGTCAGCACGTGTATCCTCCCTCATATAGAGGCGGTCAGTAACGTCCATAATGTCAACTCAGTCAAAGAATCTCCTCATGAGAAGATGCAGCTGTTCATTCAAATGGCGTGGGCTTTCTCCACGGGGCTTGGAATCATCCTCTTTTTAACGGAGTTAGTACTGTTGTGTTGGGTCAAATTCAACACCAAATCTTTACACTATAATTCGGCGGCGGCCTGGGCGTCCACGGGGATCGTCATACCCGTAGGTGTTGTATTTATCGTATTCGCCTTTCATTTCTATAAAAAGTTGATTGCGCATAAGTTTGACAATCATGAGCGAGACCTAGATGCCCTGACAAGAATGGCCAATGAACTGGATAATCACAACGAATCTCGTATACAAACCGTGTGAATCTGCAGTTGGCATTTGTGGTTGACCAACGCACCTGTCAAAGTGATAAAAGGTGATTTCTAATGACCGGACATCTGTGTACCTGTACACCATTCCAAGTATACTATTAGTCGAGACTTAGTGCGTTTCTTGCCCGTTTACGTTTTAGGATATAGATAATAGAAGACGCAGTGCAGAGGACGTACGAAATGGCTCTTGGTATCAGGGGATACGGAAACTGCAAGTGCAAGCAATGTGCAATTTTTCTTTGTCCCTCGATTATTGTTTATACCGAAAAAAAACCCCTTTTTTTGTAATATATCTTGAATTTACAAAAATGATTACCCCCAAAGAAGTGTTATAGACCACTTGGATACGAAAGATCATGGCGCTATTATAATTTTCACAATCACCATAATCACAAGCATTGTGGATTTGCATGATCTAAAGTGCTAAACTTTATACGGTTAATTACTTATTTGTTATTTTACATACTATGGTGTTTTATGTAATAACATATTAGACATTACATTTACGTTATGTGTATCTTGGATGCATTTTGTTGAGAGGGAGATAGAGGTTGCCATTTTTGAATTTGTTTTATTAGCAGTATTTCAGCCATTTTGGCAACATTTTTTATGGTATTAAATGCTTGTAAACATTAATTTCATAAGTCCCGCGACACAACGATACCAAAATGTTACATGATTATCTGGCGATCTTTTTTATACATCCATTAGTGCATATATGGAGGATGACACTACTCGGTGACGTTTTGGATTTTAGAACTTGTTACCACCTAATCGCGTGATTAGACAGACATTTCGTTTGTGGTGAAAAATACAATAAATGTATCTAGAGAGTAAATAATACTAGGAATCCTAAATTCCTATATTTCGGTAGTCATTCTTAAACTTTCAACATATTTCGACTTAATTCACTGAATTGAATGAAATCAAAATTACAAAAATATTACAAAAAAAAAAAAAAAAAAAAAAAAAAAAGAAAAAGAAATTACAAAAGTTAAGTACTACTACCGGTACACTCAATTACATCATTTGGCATCTCGGAGTGTAAGTTGGTATTTCAAAGACACGTTTGCAGTATCGAACAGCAAAAAGCTCAGAAGTGAACGATTTTTGGCCACTTCGGCCTCTATGAAATAAATGTGTAGGAACATACCGGTAATACATGCACATGCTTGTGATACATGACACACTCTTCAATAGATCCGTGCACGCGAAGTTTAGAAAACATAAATAGATGAGTTCTTGAGAAATCTGTGACAAAATTTCATTTGGAGTCAGACTGATAAAGTATCTCCGTATATTTTCATAAAATCTTGAAAACGTTGGCTTACGAATCATTTCTGATAAACTGTGTACATGACACTGTATTTTGATATGGAAATATAAAAACTGCATGTGTTTTCGCAGTTTGGTGTTTCACTTGTTTCTTGTTAGTGCTGTCACCGAGTCCTGTTGGAGAACCCGTCCTTTCTCTTATTATTGTCAACTGTGGTTCTCTCGACACAAGGTGTTGTATTCGTAACATGTGGGGATCTAGAAAGGTTGAATGATTCGTAGTAAGACAAGTGACGTATTACTGAGCGCTGCATCCTCCGCCTTAGGTACGTATAAATTTAAGGAAGGTATGAAAATGAAAGATATATCCAAAGACAAGAAACCTTGGTTTGACGATAAATGTAAGCATGCACGGACGTTGTACAGACGTGCAAAAGGACAATATAGACGTCACAGGAATGAACTCTTCTTAAATCGATGTAAGTATGCAGAACAGGAATATAAAAGCACGATGAATAATTGTATGAAAACATATAGAAATGAATTGAAAAGAAAGTTAAAAACAATGAAAAGCAATAACCCGAAAGATTATTGGAAACTAATCAATTCAGGTAAGAAAGGTAAAGGTCAAGGTAACATTACAATTGATGCATTATATGATTTCTTCAAAAATTTAAATAGTAACGACGAACAAGGAACTGACGATGACGGCGACACTGACCTTGACAATGACCTTGACGGTGACAACCTGAATGACATTATTAATGGAGCAATTACAATTGAAGAGGTAAAGAAGGCAATTTCAAGTTTGAAAAATAATAAAGCTTCGTCAGATGATGATATTTTGAACGAATATATAAAGAACTCGACAACAAAGATGATTAACTTGTATGTAAAATTATTTAATGCCATCTTTAATTCTGGGCGATTGCCTGAAGCTTGGTTAAAAGGAAATATTTTGCCTATTTATAAAAATAAGGGTTCATCATCAGATGCTAAAAATTACAGACCGATCACTATTGTAAGTTGTTTTGGCAAATTATTTACGAGTATTTTGAATACAAGGTTACAAACATTTTCAGATGAATATAATATTATTTGTGAAAACCAGGCTGGATTTAGAAAAGATTACTCAACTATTGATAATATTTTTGTATTGCATAATTTGATATCACTTTCAGGATTGTATAAGAAAAAAATGTACTGTATATTCATAGATTTTGAAAAAGCGTTTGATAAAGTTTGGAGGTTTGGATTGTGGAATAAATTACTAAAAAATCATATAAATGGTAAAATGTATAAAATTATTTTTAACATGTACCAAGGTATTAAGTCTAGAATTAGTTTTCATGGAACAAATTCAAATTATTTTCCTTGTGATAATGGCCTAAGACAAGGTGAAAATTTATCACCTTTTTTATTCAGTTTGTATCTTAATGATTTAGAAAAATTTATGTCACAATGCAATGTTAGGGGATTGAATAATGTTACTCAAGACTTAGCAAATACGTTTGATGTATATTTGAAATTATTCATTTTACTATATGCTGACGACACAATACTTTTTTCTGATTGTCCAAAAGATTTACAATTACAATTGGATGTATTTCATGATTATTGTAGACAATTTAAATTGAAGGTTAATATTCATAAGACGAAATGCATGATTTTTTCAAAGGGGCGTAACTCGCACAACCCGCCAGTATTTAAATATGACGGTGAAATCATCGAGACGGTAAATCAATTTAATTATTTAGGTATTGTATTTTCTCGAACGTGCACATTTACAACAGCCTTGAATCATAATGTAAAGAAAGCAACTATAGCCATGTATGATGTTTTGAAAAAGGGAAGGAAATTTAATTTAACAGTCAGCTGTATATATGATTTATTTGAAAAAATAGTTGTGCCAATCTTATTATATGGATGTGAAATATGGGGATACTCTAATATTCAAATGATAGAAAGATTACATCTAAAATTCTGTAAAATGCTATTAAATGTTAAGAAATCTACGCCTAATTATATGATTTATGGAGAATTGGGAATTAAACCGCTTATTTATACTATAAAGTCAAGAATGGTAAACTATTGGACAAGAATTGTAACAAATGATGATTGTAGATATAATAAGATACTGTATAATTTAATGTTATCGAAGTGTCAGAATGGTGAACATGTTTTCAAATGGTCAAAATTTTTACAAGATATTTTTAATGAATGTGGTTTAAGCTATATTTGGGAGTATCAATATACTCATGGTATTAATAAGGATTGGTTAAAAGCTGTGGTGAAACAAATATTGAATGATCAGTTTCAGCAATCATTTTTATCTGAAATAAATAATTCTTCTAAAGCTGTCACTTACAGATTATTTAAAGAAAATTGTTGTTTTGAGGAATATTTGGATTTATTGAATGAAAAAGAAAGAATTTTGCTTTGTAAACTTAGAATGACTAACCACAGACTGATTATAGAGACAGGTAGATGGTACAATATTGAAAAACATGAAAGGATATGTACATTATGTAATGAAGGGTTATTAGGTGATGAATTTCATTATATTTTAGAGTGTCCATTTTTTGAAGATAAAAGAAAATTATTATTAGGTGAGGAATACTGTACGAATCTAAATGTTTTAAAATTTAAACGTTTAATGAATTGTCAAGATATTACATTATTACGGAAACTATGTCAATTTATAAAGATAATATTCTCATTTACTTAATATTTAAATGTTAACACAGTACAATTATTGTCTGTCCTTCACAAAATGCAAATTTATCATAGTCCTATTATTATCATCTTATGATCACTCACTTTATGAATTGTATATATTGTATATATGTTGATTCTCTGTACCAAAATGGGCAAAGAGAAATAAAGAATCTGAATCTGAATCTGGAAAGAAAGGGGCTCAATAACACCCCCTCTTCTTGCGCCCTTCCTTTCGGAAACTGCCATAATTTCTTATCAAACACGTTCTGGTGCATCATTTTTGTCTCGCCTGCGAAGAATAGCGACACTTAGGGATCACTTTGTCCGGTGTCCGTCTGTCTGTCACACCCTATAATTTATAAAAGTGATTCCTGAGTGTCGCTGTTTCGCAGGCGACACATGCATTCCTTGGAATGATTTTTTTCAAAATCGTTTACTGGATCTGTCGGACTTGACCACCTAAAACCACAATTCATTTTATTTTTAACAAACTTTAATTGCTGAATTTGATATGTCCATCATTTTCATATCAACGAAGTACAAATAAATAATTGCTACACCCAAACCTAGATTTTTTATGTAACTCATTGTATTTAACGTAGTCTGTGATGGGGATTTAAAGAACGTGTGTTTGCATATATTCTGTTTTAATGTTTGGAGTAATATATACATTTACAAGGTTTTCATTGGTACAATACATTTTTGGAACACATTTTTAACAATTAGGCATTTATAAGAGAATTGCGGGGTTATGTTTTTGATTAAGTTTCATCACAGGCCGAAAGATCGCCTGGCAATTCGTATGTGCCTTTAAAAGATAGAGCATACACATACCCGGACGATCTTTTCGCCTATGAGTTTCATTATGGTGTCTGTTGTTCTTGACTGGTGCTATCAAATTCTCAATAAAGTCACGTGAAGAATCTTTGTTGTATATTATTTATTAAATTCTTATGGGAAATTCAAAAGTACAACAGAAAGAGAAGAAAGGAGCAGTTTTGGTTCAGACGATCATCTGCTATATAAAAAAAATGTATAGCATTTGGTGTTGTTATCTGGATTACATGCGCATTATCATCCCACTTATCTGGATACGTGGTCTCCCAAGACGCACATTATGTATAGAAAAGCTTCTCACTGTAAGGTTACATTACGAAGAAAATGTGTTTGTGAAACACGAATGTCCCTTTCAGCATTTTTGTCGGTATAGCAGCTGTAATCTTCAAAGTACATGTGGGTTAAAGTCAATGTCACTTTGGTGCCAATAAAAATATCAATATAAAATATGAAAGCCCTTTCAAAGTTATGACCAAGGATGATTTTTTTAAAATCAGAATCAGAAATAATTTATTTAAGTGTCACATATCAAATTTACATGTTATATAATCACTATAAAATCAGTACATAATTTAAAAATTTGATACCCAGCCACACATGGCTTACGAGACACTATTCATGTGTATCACATTATATAAAAGTTCACATTTTAATTTATAATAATACTCTGTATTCTTTCACTTTTTTCCTAGTTATTATATATGCTTTCACCTTTTCACATAGTAATTATCATTTCACATTTATAATAAAGTAATAATTATCTTTTCAAATTTTTCCATAAAAGTAAATAGCTTTCACATTTTTCCATAGCAATAATTAGCTTTCACATTTTCTCATTATAATAATGTTTTCAAATTTTCTTGCAATAATCATATACTATTTCAACTTTTCTGTCGAGAAAAAAATGAAATAATTAAAATCTTGTCTCAATTTATCAATATCAAAACACAGTAAAATAATAATTTTGAATCACAGACAATATAAATCACAGTTTCCATATGTTTCAATTTTATCACTCTATAGTGCTCACTTTTAAAATGATCATGGTATCATAAAAACTACTATTCTTATAATAATTAAAGTAGGTCAAACTCCAAGTTAAAGGCCATAAGGTCAAGTTTACACATGTCAGATATGAAGGTCGTGTCATGTCACTTATCGGCCAAACAAGGTTAAAGTTTTTGCGGTCAATTAACAAACAAAAGAACAAGTAGACTAATGGACACGCTAAAAACTAAATGCCCCGGATATCCAATAATGGGGGCATACAAAGACAGTCAAAAGGGGTCAAAATGTTAACCCCCCCCCCCCACAATTGTACGCATATAGTGCCTACGGAAAGCAAATGTTGATCTTTCTGATTCTGTTCAAAGAATACAGTTAATCTCTAACCTGAATTTGGCCCCGGTAGAGCTGAGCCTGATCTTCATAGTGTATGCATGAAAATTGAGGTATCATTAAAATCTGTAAGATATTTGCAAGATTTGTGGAAATTTTCATTTCCTGATACACGTGTTCATTGGTTATGAGATGGGGCTTAGCATTATTATCAGTCTGTCGTCTAGTTGTGACCTGATATTTTGTTTGAGCCTCTGACCCCCGGTGTCTTGGAAAATGGGTGTGGTCATTTCCTCCTATGTAACTCTTATGTAATCTTGTGAGCACCGATTCTCATAAAGAATAATAGATAGAGAGATACGTGTAAATTATTTTTGAATTATTCTCAGTCTGTGGTCTAGTTGTGCACCTGATATTTTGTTTGAGCCCCTGACCCCCAAGGTTTTGGAAAATGGGTGTGGTCATTTTCTCCTATATAATTCTATGTAGAAAGTATAATTGATAGAAAGATAATTGTATTTGCATTCTCTAAGTCTGTGGTCTAGATGTGCACCTTGTATTTTGAATTCCTGAACCCCAGGGTCTTGGAAAATTCTCATATAATAACTCTATGTGATCATCTTTTGAACACCAATCCTCTGTAAGTATAATAATTGATATAGAGAGTTAATAATAATTCTTTTTGAATTATATTAATCATTCTCTTGTCTTGTATTTTAGTTAAGCCCCTGATCCCCAGGGTCTTGGAAAATGGGTGTGTCACTTAGACTAATTTCAGCAAACAATCAGGAGAGTCTCATTGATAAGAGACTTCTGGTTCTTGTACAAGAGTTCGCTTACATGCATAAATATAACGCCCTTCTGTAAAATCATCTGCAAAGAGGAAAATAAGTCGCTTTCTCTTTCCAGAAATAACTTGCAAAAAAAAGAATAATATCTCCTTACATTCTATGAAAACGTCCCATTGATCTAAAGGGATATCATTTTGAACCTTAACGAAAAAAAAAAATGATAACATCGGGCTCAGATGTAGTACCGGTGGTTGTTATGACGACACGTGTAAACTCCTGCATAGCCACTTCCGTAAACAACATGTGAAAACACTGGATAATTTGGTTAATTTAGTTCGTTACGTTTAGCTTCACTGCAATATTTATCTAATATCACAATGCCTCACATAAAGGAACCAAAAGAAAAGGAACCGTTGTGGAAAAACTGGGATTATGCCGCTCAAAAGAAAGGAATAAGAAACACTGTTTATTCTGTCAACGGTGATCAGTACACAGGGGAATGGCTAGACAACAAAAAAGATGGTAATATAGCAGTGCATCTACTTTAGCGCAAATTTCATAAAACTATCTTATAATATTCAAATGTATAAGCATATGCATATATGCCATACACATGCCATGAACTATCCTTTAATTTCTGTAGGTGAACAATGCATAAAATATAGACCCTTTCACATTATCTGCAGCACTGAATTTGAAGCTCAGTTCCAGGAGACAAACATTAGATTGCACATGCACAAAAAAGTCCCTGGTGATGTTATTTGATTGTAACAATACATTTTTCCCAGAACAAACAAAACATGATTCGGCCAAAACATAACAATCAAATGATTCACAGGTGTATGCACAATCTGTTGTTTGTCCCCAGGAACTGAGCTTCAAATTCAATACCGCAGATAATGTAAAACTGGTCTTTTGCTTATAACTTATTATGTCCGGGCATAAAATGAATTCAATGTCATGCAAGTTTTTTCAATTTTTCAAATTGATTAAGAATTATGAATGAATATACATTCATATCTTATTTATTTGAATTATAGGAAAAGGTACATATAAGTGGAAAGCTAATGGTGCTCTTTACGATGGAGACTGGAGAAGAGGAAAGAGAAATGGTTTTGGTACATACAGTATGCCTGACGGTAAAGGTGGCTTCAGAAAAGAATACTCAGGTGGCTGGAAAAACGATATGAGACATGTAAGATTTGGTTAGCTAATTATACATAATACATGCATAAATTCTATTCAATATAGTATGTTTGATTAATGAACACCCCACAATTATTTAATTATACAGCTTATAATTAAATTTCGATAATAGAGCTCACAAATTAAAGGCGCCTGCATGGGCTTTTAAACTGAATTGAAGTGTAAAATCATAGTAATGAAGACCTTTTAATTTACAATGAATGGTCTAATTGAGTTTATGAATAACATTTGTATATAGGTTTGATTTAGAGCTATGGTACCCAGTAATGATTCATGTAAATATACTGTATAGGGTTGTTGTCAGCCTACAGTACCCAGTTATCTTCTCATGTAATTCTGTTGTAGGGTTATGGTACCCAGTTTTATGCTGACATACTTCTGTTGTATGCTTATGGTACCCAGTTTTATGCTGACATAATTCTGTTGTATGGTTATTGTACCAAGGTTTATGTTGTTATTATTCTGTAGTAGTGTTATGGTACTGATGTATATTCTGTTCTAGGGTTATGGTACCCAGTTTTATGCAGATGTTATTCTGTTGTAGTGTTATGGTACCCAGTATTCTGTTGCAGTGCTATGGTACCCTGTTTTATGCTGTTATTATCCTGTTGTAGTGTAATGATAGACAGTTTTATGTTGTTGATATTCTGTTGTAATGTTTTGGTACCCAGTTTAATACTGGCATTATTTTGTTGTAGGGTTTTGGTACACAGTTTTATTTTGATATTATTCATTTGTAAGGTTATGATGCCATTTTAATGGAGATACTATTCTGTTGTAGGGTTATGATACCCCCTTTTAAACTGGCATAATTCTGTTGTATGGTTATAATAAACACATTTATGCTATTCTGTTGTAGGGTTATGGTACCCAGTTTTATGTTTATATAATTCTGTTTTAGGGTTATGGTACCCAGTTTTATGTTTACATAATTATGTTTTAGGGTTATGGTACCCAGTTTTTTGTTTATAAAATTCTGTTGTAGGGTTATGGTATCCAGTTATATGTTGATATATAATTCTGTTGTGGGGTTACGGTATGCAGTTTTATGTTTACATAATTATGTTGTAGGGTTATGGTACCAGGTTTTATGTCTATATAATTCTGTTGTAGGGTAATGGTACCCAGTTGTATGTTTATATAATTCTGTTGTAGGGTTATGGTACTCAGTTTTGTTTATATAATTCTGTTGTAGGGTTATGGTACCCACTTTTAAACTTACATTATTCTGTTGTATGGTTATGAATATGATACACACATTTATGCTATTCTATTGTAGGGTTATGGTACCCAGTTTTATGTTTATATAATTCTGTTGTAGGGTTATGGTACCCAGTTGTATGTTAATATAATTCTGTTGTAGGGTTATGGTACCCAGTTTTATGTTTATTTAATTCTGTTGTAGGGTTAGGGTATCCAGTTTTATATTTATGCTATTCTGTTGTAGGGTTATGGTACCCAGTTTTATGTCTATATAATTCTGTTGTAGGGTTACGGTACCAAGTTTTATGTTTATTTAATTCTGTTGTAGGGTTAGGGTATCCAGTTTTATGTTTATATAATTCTGTTGTAGGGTAATGGTACCCAGTTTTATGTTTATATAATTCTGTTGTAGGGTTATGGTACCCAGTTTTATGTTGATATAATTCTGTTGTAGGGTTATGGTACCCAGTTTTATGTTTATATAATTCTGCTGTAGGGTTATGGTACCTAGTTTTATGTTGACATAATTCTGTTGTAGGGTTATGGTACCCAGTTTTATGTTTATATGATTCATGGTACCCAGTTTTATGTTTATATAATTCTGTTGTAGGGTTATGGTACACAGTTTTATACTGATGAGGAATACTATGAGGGGGAATGGTATGCAGACCAGCGTAGTGGCTGGGGACGTATGTACTATAAAGATGGCACCATATATGAAGGAGAATGGTTTGAAGATAAGAGAAATGGACAAGGAATGCTTAGACTAAGTAATTTCATATTTACTCTTGGGTTTATATCTGTTTATTTACAGTTTATTGTATAAAAGAGTACCATATAATGATTCTGAATCTGGAATCTCTCTAAAGAGTCATTACTAATTTTTTACAAAACAAACTAATTTTATTGGTCTCTTGAGGTTTACAAATTGTTATGATGCATGAAATTTATGTATCTAAACTATATATATATATTTAAACTATACATAATTACGTATCACACATGAATTTTATAATTTTGAATAAATTTTAGCCAATTCTGTAAAATGATCTCTGACTAAATTTCTGGATTGACATTATTGAATACATGTACTAACAAATAATATGTAAAATTTTTCAGCTAATGAAAACAGATATGAAGGTTCATGGAGGGATGATAAGAAAAACGGACCCGGAAAATTCTTTTATTTAACGACGGGTCAGGTATATGAAGGAGTGTGGAATGACGATATAGCCAAATGTGGGTCAATGAGAGATTTTAATAGAAGTGAAGCCACGGAGCCGACAAAATATCCTATACCTAATGTGAGTCATGTGTTTTTTCTTACGTAATATATCCAAATTAAGTTTTATATTTCACTGCATTTATACATGTAAAAGGTACTTTAAGAAGTATTGTAAAGTAGAAGGTTTCACTTTTTGAACTCTTGACCTTGAATTGTACACCACAAAATGCTACCTTGACCTGTGACTGATGGATACTCTCAATGCTACCAATTAAACATTCCCTGAAAGTTAATCATGTTAATATGTTTATGAAAATTACAAATATGCTATACTTGGCTGTTCTTAATGACCTTGACCTTAAAGATGACCTTCAGAATAAAGGTATTTTGACTTTGACATTAAAGTCTAATTGTCACACTAGGGATGCATATACATCACTTTAATATCAGTCAAAAGTTATGTCCAACGGCATGTGTATAATAACAGATCAAGGTGGACTTACAATGAAATTGATAGGATAGATGTTCTAATTTACATATAAACTTTATTGGATAAATGTTCTCATTTACACATAAAATTTATTGGATAAATGTTCTCATTTAAACATAAAATTTATTGGATAAATGTTCTCATTTACACATAAAATTTATTGGATAAATGTTCTCATTTACATATAAAATTTATTGGATAAATGTTCTCATTTACATGTAAAATTTATTGGATAAATGTTCTCATTTACACATAAAATTTATTGGATAAATGTTCTCATTTACATATAAAATTTATTGGATAAATGTTCTCATTTACATGTAAAATTTATTGGATAAATGTTCTCAATTACATGTAAAATTTATTGGATAAATGTTCTCATTTACACATAAAATTTATTGGATAAATGTTCTCATTTACATATAAAATTTATTGGATAAATGTTCTCATTTACACATAAAATTTATTGGATAAATGTTCTCATTTACATGTAAAATTTATTGGATAAATGTTCTCATTTACATATGAAATTTATTGGATAAATGTTCTCATTTACATATAAAATTGATTGGATAAATGATCTCATTTACATGTAAAATTTATTGGATAAATGTTCTCATTTATATGTAAAATTTATTGGATGTTTATTTACAGGTTGAATTATCAAATGCTGATGCTGTTTTACAAGATGCGGAAGAAATGTTTTTACATGACCAAGAATAATTAAGGTTCCTTCACATTTTCATATTCTTCATTTTTTATTACACTGTCTGATGCCTAAATTAAAACATATATCACTGCCTATTACTTATATTTCGTAAAAATTCTGTGGACTCTTTATTAGATTTTTCTTTCACAAAAGACAGACCACAATTTTTAGCTCACCTCGACGAAGTTGAGTGAGCTTATGCTATAACCCCACGCGTCCGCGTCCGCGTCCGCGTCCGGTTAAGAAGTTTGGGGTAGCTCAGTATCTGACAAAGTACTTATGCTGCAGTAACCAAACTGGCACAAGTGATTCATCTTTGGATGCTGAGGTGAACCCATGCATCAGATGCAGCATCTGACCTACATTTTCCGCTTGAGTGACTTGGTTAAGAAGTTTGGGGTAGCTCAGTATCTGACAAAGTACTAATGCTACAGTAACCAAACTGGTACAAGTGATTCATCTTTGGATGCTGAGGTGAACCCATGCATCAGATGCAGCATCTGACCTACATTTGCCGCTTGAGTGACTTGGTTAAGAAGTTTGGGGTAGCTAAGTATCTGACAAAGTACTAATGCTACAGTAACCAAACTGGCACAAGTGATTCATCTTTGGATGCTGAGGTAAACCCATGCATCGTATGCAGCATCTTACCTACATTTTCCGCTTGAGTGACTTGGTTAAGAAGTTTGGGGTAGCTCAGTATCTGACAAAGTACTAATGCTACAGTAACCAAATTTGCACAAGTGATTCATCTTTGGATGCCGAGATGGACCCATGCATCGGATGCAGCATCTGACCTACTTTTCCACTTGAGTGATTTCGCTTTTAAAAGCCAATATTGAGCAAAGTATAAGTGCTACATGTACCAAACTTGCATATTGGATGTATCTTTGATCAAACTTTCATAAAATGACCTTGACCTACTTTTACCGCTTGAGTGATTTTGCCTTTAAAAGCCAATATTGAGCAAAGTATAAGTGCTAGATGTTCCAAACTTGCATATTAGATGTATCTTTGATCAAACTTTCATAAAATGACCTCGACCTACTTTTTCCACTTGAGTGATTTTGCCTTTAAAAGCCAATATTGAGCAAAGTATAAGTGATACATGTACCAAACTTGCATATTGGATGTATCTTTGATCAATCTTTCATAAAATGACCTTGACCTACTTTTTCCGCTTGAGTGATTTCACTTTTAAAAGCCAATATTGAGCAAAGTATAAGTGCTACATGTACCAAACTTGCATATTGGATGTATCTTTGATCAAACTTTCATAAAATGACCTTGACCTACTTTTACCGCTTGAGTGATTTTGCCTTTAAAAGCCAATATTGAGCAAAGTATAAGTGCTAGATGTTCCAAACTTGCATATTAGATGTATCTTTGATCAAACTTTCATAAAATGACCTCGACCTACTTTTTCCACTTGAGTGATTTTGCCTTTAAAAGCCAATATTGAGCAAAGTATAAGTGATACATGTACCAAACTTGCATATTGGATGTATCTTTGATCAATCTTTCATAAAATGACCTTGACCTACTTTTTCCGCTTGAGTGATTTTGCTCTATAAAGCCAATATTGAGCAAAGTATAAGTGCTACATGTACCAAACTTGCATATTGGATGTATCTTTGATCAAACTTTCATAAAATGACCTTGACCTACTTTTTCTGCTTGAGTGGTTTTGCCTTTAAAAGCCAATATACATGTACTAAAAAATATGTTTGAATTGAATTTTGCTGTCACGAGGTGAGCTTCGTAATCTGTGATTACCTATGTTTTGCTTAGTCGAGTAAACCATACTAGTATGCCTTAATGTTAACATTGATAGTATTCAAAACAGCATTACTGACCAGTTATGGTGCATATAATTTGAAGTGAATTATTAGGCCTTGACAATGCATCTTTCTATTTAAAAGAAACAATTTTAAATATAGATTTTAATAGCGATATGAAATTGAGTAGTGCATTAAATGTCTCATGTACTTTATATTGAATATTACATGTTACCAAATATTCTTTTGTTTTTGTATGGTGTTTTATATCTGTGATAAAATATGAAATGAACATTTTATTTATGAATAAAGATTTTTGAAACATTATATAGGCAATTAATGTTTTACTTTGCTGCTACAAATGAACCATATATAGTTCAAGTCAACACTATACAATGTTGAGTCATACACATGCATCATTTATCATAAATCCTCAGAGATAACTATACTATAACTCTCAGAAACCAAGATCTGTAGTTATCCACTATGTATTATAATAGTATTACATTGTATGATTTAAAATTATACATGTGACCTTGAACATACATCTATCTTGAAAATCTGTGGCAATGAAAAGATTTGAAGGTCAAAGTCAAGCTTTTGGTACATGTGCCTTTTTCAGAATCTTTTTTGGTATAATAGCTATTTATTGAAAAGTGGGTCAAGCTCCAAGGTCAGTAGGGAAAAAAATGTAGTCTTATCAAAGAAAGGTCTTGCCACAAGGAATACATGTTTGAAATTAAAACGATATATCACTATTGAACAAGAGGCCCAAGGGGGCCACATCGCTCACCTGAGTTGCAGACAAAGGGTTAAAAGTCACAAAAATACTTCTACAGATCAAAGCCCTTGACATCCATATTTGTTGACCTATCGACAAGAAAAACACAAACTTGGCAGAGGATCTTGAGTACTTGCTTGCTGCAAGGTTTCGTGAAATTCTGTGCAATGGTTGCAGAGGAGATTTCGAAAATGTGTCAGCCAATCAGTGTCCTCGGCAGCCATATTTGTTGACCGATCAGCACAAAATACACAATCTTGGTAGAGGATCTTGAGTACTTTCTTCCTCTTAAGTTTCATGAAATTCTGTGCAGTGGTCTTTTTGCAGAGAAGAAGTTGAAAATGTGTTAGCCAATCAGAGCCCTCTGTGGCCATATTCGTTGACCGATCGGCACAAAAAACACAAACTTGGTAGAGAACCTTGAGTACTTCCTTCCTGTCAAGTTTCATGAAATTCTGTGCTGCGGTTGCAGAGAAGATGTCGAAAAATGTGTCAGACAATCACAGCCCTTGGCGGCCATATTTGTTGACCGATCGGCTCGAAAAACAAAAACTTGGTAGAGGACCTTGAGTACTTCCTTCCTGTAAAGTTTCATGAAATTCTGTGCAGCGGTTGCAGAGGAGATGTCAAAAATATGTCAGCCAATCACAGCCCTCAGTGGCCATATTTGTTGACCGATCGCCACGAAAAACCCAAACTGATTAGAGGACCTTGAGTACTTCCTTCCTGTAAAGTTTCATGAAATTCTGTGCAGCGGCTGCAGAGGAGATGTCGAAAATGTGTCAGCCAATCACAGCCCTCAGCGGCCATATATGTTGACTGATCGGCACAAAAAACACAAACTTGGTAGAGGACCTTGAGTACTTCCTTCCTGTAAAGTTTCATGAAATTCTATGCAGCGGTTGCAGAGGAAATGTCGAAAATGTGTCAGCCAATCACAGCCCTCGGTGGCCATATTTGTTGACCAATCGGCACAAAAAACACAAACTTGGTAGAAGACCTTGAGTACTTCCTTCCTGTAAAGAAAATGTGTCAGCCAATCAGAGCCTGTGGCCGCCATCTTTGATTTCAGATCGGCTCGAAAAACACAAACTTGGTAGAGGACCTTGAGTACTTCCTTCCTGTAAAGTTTCATGAAATTCTGTGCAGCGGTTGCAGAGGAGATGTTGATAATGTTAAAAGTTTACGCCGGACGGACGGACGACGATGACGGACGGACGGACGATGGACGGCGCGCTATGACAATAGCTCACTTGAGCTTCGCTCAGGTGAGCTAAAAATCCAAGGTATTTCAAAATTTTGTACAACTCAAGTTGAACTCCTAGTCATTAGGTAAAAAATGTTGGTACAATTGTACCCCTAGAGTGAATAAGCTCAAAAGGCATCAAAGATGCAAAAGGTTGAGTTGCAAAACAGGAATCTATGATTATGCAGACTTGCATAAGTTGTGCAAGGTCATGGTCATTTCTGGCAAGTCTCATTGTAAGAGGTGCAATAAATTCGGAAACCGTTTTCAATCATCAGAGTCCTATGACCTTGACCTTTGCACCCAAAAATAAGTAGGGGTCATCCTTGGCTCCTGTGAAACATTTCTGGCAAGATTTATGATGATAGGTACAAAACAAATCCTAATATGATCCAGAAAAAATTTTCAATAATCTGAGTCCTATGACCTTGACCTTTTGACCCTAAAATTAATAGGGGTCATCTTTGACTCATTGTGAGTAAGTGTATAAAGATTGATTGCACTAGCACTTAATCGTATTTGAATTAATGTGTGAAAACTAATTGTAGGACACCTGCCCGACTCAAATCAAATAAAGAGTGGAGTTTTGCATCTCGGCTGATAAATTCAAACTCCAAGTTACCAAGGTAAAAATTTTGGTATCAATGGAAAGTCAAGTGAAAGCCTTCATACTTTCTGGTTATTAGTTATGGCCAATGTTCATCAATGTCATCTGAGGTAAAATCATTATGACGTCACGAAATTAAGCACCCGCAATCAGAATAGTCAGTTCTGATCAATGGGAAATATCAAAATAATGAGCAATTCTATGTATGCCGGTATCTACAAATTGAAGTCGTACAATAATGACAATAGTTTGACTTTATTGCACAACTGACACTGACTAAAAAATAAACATACCAGATTTATGTACATGTACAAACTTAAAAATACAAAATATGTTCTTTGAGCTTTTGTAGTTTTACATCATAGTAAAATATCTTGTAAAATTTTCATAATAATACTGATTGTTTTGTATTATATCATAATAATACAATAAGGCAAATATTATGCTAAAAATTTCTGAGATAATTTTTGTACAATGTACTTAATGTTCTAACAAATTCAACGTATGAAACAAACAATCAACTTTGCAACTTGTGGCTGAGAAGGCAGTTGTCATGGCAAGTACGAGAGTAATCACAGATATTCATGATTTAAAAAAAAAATACATGTAAATCTATGCTTGACACAAAATTCATCCTTTAATATATTAAGGGGTGGATAATTAACCCAATAATGGCAATTAGAATCACTCCAAGCAAAAGGTATAAAATCACTAAATGTAGAATTGTTATACTATCTAAAGCCCCATTCACACTTTCATGGACCGAGCCACAACTTTGTTACCACCTTAAAATAGATGACTCCGTGGCGAGACTAGACGCAAATGTTCAGTGAACCAGCTATGGGTAATGATACGAATTCAGTACGTATAGCAACGGATAGCTAATTGCTATGGATATCGTTCCAACTTTTCTACAGATTGCTATGACACTTGTACAGATAGATACTGATCGATAACAGATTGCCACGACCCATGCAAGGATTGTAACGACTTGTGTACGGATAGCCACGACTCAAGCATGGATTATAGCTACGGATAGCTACAACTCCAGTACAGATTGGTTGGACTGGCTTGAATTTCTAAGGATTTTTCTAACACCCAATTCTTTCAAGATGAGAAGAACTCTCTTGTTTTGTAACAATTTCAAGGTTTCATACACATCTTTAAATAATTATCTGAAAACGAAAAGTTGAGGTTTTAATTCATATATTGTCTGAAGAATGCAAGATTTGAAGTAAATACAAAGACCCAAACCGTAACTATCCGTGGCCTTTCCTTGACGAATCCATACATTGTAGCTGTCCATAGCAACCCGTAGGTGAGTCATGTATTTGTAGGGGAGTCGTAGCAATCTGTAAGGGAGTTGTAGCAATCAATAAGGGAGTTGTAGCAATCCGTAGAGCTATTTCTATCTTAAAAATGGCCCCGAATTATTACGGATGCACTACAGGTTGCCAACACTCCCCTACAGATAGCTACAACTCCACTTCGACTTCCTTTGAACAAGTTCAAAAATTTTCTCTGCTCTCCCGGATTGTCATGACTGACCTCGATTCACATCGATAGCTACGGATAGCTAGGCTGAGTAATTTATCTCGATTCTATCCGTGGCACGATCTGTGAAAGTGTGAAGGGGGCTTTAACCCTATAAAACGACAAAATATACATATTAAGTTGACTTTTCTGTCATGTAGCATAAAAATTCCACAAATTTCAAATTATACTTAGGCTTTTAAAGTAGAGCATACAGTTCATACTTCAATCACATAATTAGTCCACTATATACAATCAGAATTCAGAACATCCCATTCAATTGTATGCATTTTCATCACAGTTTTGATTTTAATAGACCATCATACAAAGGGACTTTAATGTAAATCATTGATTCATTAATTCAAAGCACCAGATACATTGTATGGAGTATTTAAGCACCAAATTTTTAATCAGAAAGTTTCCAACTTTTCAGATAGAACGATTATGTAAAAGTAAATGTGTGTATTCTTTTCTTGAATTCACAGCACCAAATATGAAGAAAAGCACCAAAATCTTTTACTGCACATTTCTTTAAGCACTAATTGCACAGCAAATATTAAATTTATTAATTTATCAAGACCCCACTAAGTGCCCTTAGAAACAAAGACCTGACTAAGAACCCTCATGAAAGAACATGACGTCACGCCAAGGTCAAACCTTAAATCAACAAAAAAATTTTGTAGCAAGAAAGAACTTGTGAAATATGAACTCCCTTATAATCTGTTTCTATTTTAGTTAAAGTTATTTAGACCAGACCTGGGTCAAGATCAAGGTCACACTAGCTAGGCCAAAAGCCATGATATAAAATAAAAGCTGCGATCATGAGGAATCTAAATGTGAAATATCACAAGAAATATTCTCAATAAAAACTCAACATCACTAGGTAAAAATTAATTCCATCATATGAAAGCTCTGATCACATGTGAAATATTTTAAAAGCACTACACAATTATTTGAAGAGATACATGTATGGAACAAATTAAAGGGTTTTTTTTTAAAGAGGGTCAAAGATCAAGGTCAAGGTCACTAGGTCAGACGTCATGGTAACAATTGAAAGCTCTGGTCATGAGGAATCTACATGTGAAATATCAATTAAACCCTAGCCCTTTAAAGGTCAGAAGTACAGTCCAGGTTAAATTTGTTTCGACAAATGATTTACTATTGTGATGTCATTTCTGATCTTCATCATTTTTTAAAATAACAATGTTCCTTCTATTCGTTACTACATGTATAACATTTCAAAATTCAAAAATAGTTAAATCGCGTCACAGTATGTACTCACATATAGGGGGTATCATGTGATGAATATAAATAACTTTTAAAACCATAATATCAGTATTTTGATCAAAGTTTAACGGAGATTCCTTTTTGACAATACACTAATCATGGCACCATACAACATGTACAAATAAAAACATAAACTTGTATAATGATTTAAAATTCTGTCAGTAAAATCATGAGAACATAAAAGCATTATGTAAAAGGCAAGTCTATGGCAGTTTGAAATTCAATACAATATACTTGTAATCTCTGCCTCTAAAATGTCTACAGAAAATTATAAAATGAATAGCTCGATGAAATACATACATATCATATCATTTGAGTCATTTCTTGAAATAAAAATGGGACCTTTAAATGAGTAAAATACATATGAGTATTATTCAGTAATAACAATAATTTTTTTTACTGTAAGAATTTACTTTATAAAAGAAAAAATAAACACTGAGCATTGAACATATGAAGATGCACTTTAATGCATTGCTTTGAACAAAATTAAAAAGAATATAATATTGATATATTTGTTCTCAATGTTAACATGGAAAAATAATTTAAGTTCTGGATTTTGCCAAGTTCCTGAAATGGAGCTTTTTCCATAAATTCTAACTGACCAAGCTTAAGAGTGTAAGGTCACAGGTCAAGGTCAAATCATACGTAAAGCAAACATCATGACCTATAAAATTTAAAGGTTGTTTGAAGAAATGTCTATCGTAATTTCTTATCTGGATTAAATTCAACCTCAAGAATCAAGAACATTAAAATGGATTAAAGTAAAAGCAATCCAGTGACTGGATCCATTACGTCAGATAATCTGTGACTGAACTTGGATTCCATGTCTATAGTTTTGATTATACTGTATGTGATTCATATAGGGAATTCAAAATTGAATTTTATCAAGATCCAAGAAATCCAAAGAAAAAAGTGAATTCTACTCCTAATCCATGTTTTCTACAAGGGGCAACTAAATTTTATCCGGATCTTAATGATCCATTGAGGAATTTTCAACCATAAACTAGATCCAATTGATCCATAAAGGATAAGACAAATCTAATTTAAATCAAATAATCCATAGTAAGGTAAATAAATCCAAATAAAATCCACAAAGATCCAAAGGAGATTCAAGTGATCTACAGATGGGTGTAAAATTGAATGTGGATCCAAAGTCCATGTTGGAACTGTCAAAATCCAATTCTGATCTAAATGATCAAAAGTAATCTGGATTTACAGACAGGTAGTGTATAAATATCTAATCTTGATCAAAGTGATCCATGGAGGGATAGTCAAATCTAATTCGATTTTCAAGAAAAATACTGCCTGGTTCAGAAGTATACGGCAATACTGGGGAGCATGGGCAGCAACTTTGATTTAAGCACTTTAAGACAAGCAGCCAAAGGGACGCCAAGATGATAAAATTGATTGCACAGTGCAATGCAAAATATATAGACAGAGTAATCACCCTTAAATGACTGTCAGCATTAAAGGATGGGATTGGATCTTGCAGGAGAAAGAAAGAGTGGACAGACCAGGACCCCAGTAACATTACCGTCATTCCTCGTGCTAGCGGAATGAAGGCATTGTTACGCACCCGCATTTCTAATACTTACAGTAACAAAGCATGCCAAGGACGCCATCATAAATAAATTATAGATCGTCCATTCCTGCGCTGTTTCATCTGACGTGTGAAAACCATGTAAAATACCCTGTACACCAAACGACATTGAAAGGACAACATAATCCAGATCTTCGATGAAAATCTTTTTCCCATATCCCCTCATGATGTCAAATATAGCCGATACTGCAAAAAAGGCAAAAATCGTCGCAACGTGTAGATCTTCATAGTGAGTTCCTTGCTGTGAGTCACTGAGAACATTGGATGTCCTAATACTGAGAATAATGAAAGTAAGGCTGGACAATAACTTCACAATGCCCTCTAGTGGTATCTTCTGGCATCTATGACAACAAGGGAAGGTAACTGTGCTAGTGGAATTCCAGATGCTGTTGCTTTGAATAGTAACATCTTTTTGAGGCCTGTGTAAAACAAACAATTTCTTTTCTTTTTACATACAGCACCCTACATTCCTAGATTCAATTAAACTGTAAATTAAAAGTTACAATTTCTTATCAAATCTTAGAAACAGTACCATAAAGTGTAACATCATATCAAATAGGAGATATCATCACTACCGTATTTGTGATAAAGTGTAACACCATATCTAATTGACCCTTCCGATTGCAGGAAAAAATGCAAAATGTTGTGACATCACAATGCTTTTACCTCGGACAAACAAGCTTCGAACCTCGGTCAAACATCAAATTTTTCCCGCGTTCAGAAGGGTCAATTGGAGATAGCACATCTTATCTTCATATCAGAGTAGAAATACATGTACATGTAACACCATATTGATTGGTGTTACAGCGTAGTAATTTAATTCTTTCTGTAGTGTATTTTATCTATAGCTGTATAGACAATGTTGTCTATTATGACGTCACTAATGTCGAGCGTCGCCGCTTCAAATATTATGTCACCAGTTTTGCAACTTGAAAATCAGCAATGCTAAATTGACGTCAATTGCAAAATTAACTAGATAATAAAATAGCAATTTAATTAAATTATAAGAAATGACTGCAATAATTTTTCTGTCTATCGATGTATAGACAAAAACCGATGCATAAACAAAATATAATCCGCTTTGTGGATTATATAGTTTGTGCATCCCTTTTTGTGCTCATGGTTGAGATTGTCGTCAGGATCTTCTTTATCTCATAGAATTGTATGAAACAAAATAATTTTAATCCTTATTATCTACCCTCATACCTGTATACACCACCAGACTCCCAGGAGGAAGAAGTACGCCCCTGTCACTCCAAGTAAGGCTTCCATTCTTTTCTGAACTGATTTGTTTGGATCAAACTACTGAGAACCACTTTCCTCATCCCTGCTTTGTCCTCATCACACACATCTGTATAATGCATTTGTAAATTTTAGTAACTGTAAATATAGTTATTTTCGCTTGGGGAAATTACATTATAACATCCAGACGTTACATGTGGGGGAAATGTTTGCGATAAAAGTGTCTTTCCCATCGTAAGAATGCAGCGGGAATATTTTCGCATGGGGTAAATTTTCGTAATGTCCCTTGATTCTTGAAAAAAGTTAAAATTTCTACATTAACAGTAATTTATGCAGCTTTAGCCTATACAATTTGTACAATGTATGTACGTGCCAATCTAATTAAAATCAGCACACACACTGTTTAGTGACTATAATGAGTGGATCCAAACAGCTGATTTTAATTAGTTTGGTTGATGTAGGACTTCTAGTTAGGCTGGAATGGACCTGTCCCATTTTACCTAACCTGCTCACTCAAGCACGAAATGTAGGTCAGATGCAGCCTCCGTACCATGCATTGATGTAAGCATCCTTAGATGCATCATCCTTGCAAGTTAGGTTGATGTAGGACTAACAGTTTGGCAGGAATGGACCTGTCCCATTTTGCTTAACCTATAGTGCGGAAGCCCACGACAGGGCTATAGCAAAAGTCCCCTTCTACTTCGTCGAGGTGAGCTAAAAATGGAATTTGTCAAAAAATAGACTTTGCCTCTAACGGTATGAAAATACCCCCGCAGCAATATTCTTTGAAAAGTTATCTTGGATCAAGGTCAAGCGTCTATTGTGACAATGACCATAGACCTTGGTTCAAGGTCATGACAAACCCTTAGGTCCTTAAAACATTTGTGTGAAATATTGAAATCCATCAGGGGGAGGATTTATGCCCCGGACAAGGTTTTACTAATGGTGTCTGATGCGACCTTGACCTTTGACCTATAACCTTGGTTCAAAGTTATGACACACCCTTAGGTTCTAAGATACATTTTTGTGAATATTATTGAAATCCATCATTAGCCTGATTAGGGGGAGGAGGTATGTCCTGGTCAAGGTTTTGACCATGACGTTTATTGTGACCTTTGACCTATGCTCAAGGTCATGGCACACACTAAGGTCCAAAGAAACTTTTCTGTGAAATATTATTGAAATCCATCCAAAGGGGAAGGAGTTATACTCTGCACGAGGTTTTACTAATGGTGTCTACTGTGACCTTTGGCCTATGACCTTGGTTCAAGTTCATGACACACCTTTAGGTTCTAAGAAACATTTCTGTGAATTACCATTGACAGCCATCATCAGCCTGATTAGGGGGAGGAGTTATGCCCCGGACAAGCATTTGACCATGATGTTTATTGTGACCTTGACCTTTAACCCATGACCTTGGTTTAAGGTCATGACACACCCTAAGGTTGTAAAAAAACATTCATCCATCCAAAGGGGGAGAAGCTTAGTGCTCTGGACAATGTTTTACTAATGGTGTCTTTTGTAACCTTGACCTTGGTTCAAGGACATGACACAACCTTAGTTCCTAAGGAGCATTTCTGTGAAATATTATTTATATCCATCCACAGGATGGCCAAGGTGTGATGGACAGACAGACGGACAGATAGCGTGAATTCCCTCTGCACGTATGTGTGAAGGGGGTGTTTGCACGTCAACACAGTGTGTTTACTCACTCGATATCAAACTCCTGTGGTAAAATAAATATCAATTTTATACTGTCCTGTTCACTTAATCCAGAGCACCCTGCTTTGGCGATTTATTCTGTCCTCTGAAGAATTCTCCTATTTTAAAATCATGGTTTCCGAGAATAGACCTCCTTTATTCGTAACACACAGGAAATTAACTTTAACTTACCCTATCAGCTGCCTTCAAACCGCAATATGAAAAATAAAATGTCTACAGGAAATTCCCAGGTTGATTTCAAGCCGCCGCCATATTGCTCTCCTTGTCAATAATAGTAAACAGTGACATCAAAGTGTCCGACCTCAGGCATTTTCAGTGATTTTACTACAGAAAATCCCTTACAACTTTTTATTTTCCGTCCTATTTCGAACTTGATTGATGTACAGCCAATACAAAGGTATTTTCTGATACAACTAAAGGAGTACTATACAACTGATATGTTTTTTGGAAGATGACAAAACAGGAAAACAGGTTGCTCTGGAATTTAGTGAATCGCTAGGAAAGCTGACATTAGGCTAAACCCCTTTCGCTTCTTGCAGTAGTCCGGGTTACGTAACAGAATTTCTTATCTAGCTGAAACGATATGTATGGATACCTTTGAACACAGTGGCGGATTCAGGGGGGTGCGGAGGGGGCGCCCGCCCCCCCGGCACTGACCCAAAATTTTCCAAAAACAGGTGTATTTTTACCCATTTTCAGTAAAAATGGGCAAAATTCGCCCCTTGACCCCCCGGCAAAGGGGGCGCTGGATCCGCCACTGGAACAGGCCCAAGATTGGCCAGGGAAATGTTTCACATGAAAATGAGGACTTACAAACATTGGATTCAGAGAACAGAGGAAATTCTACATTTAACAAGATGACAAAAGACAAACTATATACCTGCAAGAAGGGTTTAAACTTTAAGTTCATGTTCTATAATAACACCATTACTATAAAATTAATTCAGATCTTGAACTTAAAGTTTACTGTTTCTTTCCTTTCGTTCTTTGTTGATGAAAGTGAAACTGCGCAAGTTCGATAACTCCACTACATGCACATGTACTGTAACCCCCGCCCCCTCCTTTTTCTTGATCCTACCTAGGACTTATATATACAAGTCCTTGGTCCTACCAAACCGCACTTATCTTGCATCAATTTTTATTTAAAACTTTTACAGTTAAAAATTGTATGTCATGGAGATTTCCATTGCAAAAGTGGCGATTTTTTTCTGGTGTTTTTTTTTTTTTTTGGGGGGGGGGGGGGGGGTCGAAGTTTTTAAAAAATACATTTTACGCGAAAGACCCTCTTTAGCAAAAGCACTGAAATTTGAAGAAAATTCACTTTTAAAATTCATTTGATTTTGTTCCTCCGTTCACAGTATTCATATGATTTAGAAAACCTCTTTAAAGTTTTTTCGAATGACATGTACATGTACGTATAGGTTTCTATAGTATTAGTAATTTTTTGGGCAAATGCATTTTGTCATGATTTATCATACATAAAATTGATAATATAACCTATAAAGAATTATACATTTGAAAATACATTCCTGGTATCATTCTTATAGATTCAATAAATATTCTCCAAAAGAAAGCAAGTTTTGAAAAAAGAAAATACGTTTTTCGACAAAAACACAATGATCAATTTAAAAAATGCCAGTTAAACATATATAATCTGAATGAGAATAAATGGAAAGTTACACTAATATCTGATTGAGTATATATACGTGCCTTGTGCAGCGGCGGATCCAGCTTTTGAGTGTGGTGGGGGGTGGAGGGGGGGGGGGGTTCAGGGGACTTTTTCTCTCCAGCAGTTTCGCTGAGTCTGAGATCTCGAGGCCCTGTGGTTGATCCTTCGATCCATATCGGCCTAACTTTGTAGCATTTTTGCCCTCTCTCAGATGAAAAATTCCTGACGGAAATTTCAATGGAAAGTGTTATGGGGGGGAGGGGCCGGATTACTTTTTGTCGAAAATCGTTGAAAATATGAAAAATAAATATATCTTTCATATGGATTAAGTTTTTTAAAATAAGAATGATTGTGAACATATAATTATTTCCATGCTTTTTCAGATGAAATAAGTTTTTTTAAAGTTCCAATTTTTTTTCTTTTACTGTATGTGTGTTTTTTTTTTTCCTTGCAAAATCCTCGAAATCTTCGTCTTGTACAGAAACTAGTGTTTTCCAATTAAGAAATTTCCGTTTTCTGCCTGAATCCAAGTGAAATCGAAGAGACAGAACAGTAACTGATAATTAGGAAATTAATCGTAATTAAAGAAAAATGTACACGTTCTGCATGTTTGTTGCGTAATTTTATTATTCATCAAACATAACATACTACAAATAATTACATGGGGAAAATAAGGGAAAATAAAGTCATAAAATAAGTCAGCGGCAAATATATAAAAGCTATATACTGTAAATAAAAAGTTAAAAAAAGAATATTACAAAATTGCAGCAAAAATGAATTTGTACATATCACAGTTTTCAGCTTTGTTTTGGCGCTGAATGCACTCTACATGCAGTGTTCACTTTTTCTTTTTGTCGCCGCTGCTTCCAGGCCGTTTTGACGGAGACTCTAGGCGGCTACTCTTAGGCGTTTTTGGTATTTGCTTTCCCTTCTTTCCTTTCATTTTCGGTTGTGGTTTCGACAAAGTACTAAGTTTACCTAAAAAAGTCAATTTTAATTGTTCAGTTTATATATAATAACAGATTTTCATCTAATCCAAGTTAGCTCCTGTGTGACTTAATTTTTGATAGATCTTCTTATACATCTTTTCTTGATTTTGGATTCTAGAATATCATGTAGATGTATACAATGTAAACTCTTAATGCAATTTAAACTAATCTTACAATTTATACGTCTCTGAGCATAAGAATTTCTTTTACGTAAGGTAGAATTTGTGCTCCCTCTTTAATAGATAACATTTCTTGATAAATGCGTCAAGAACTTTATTTTAGAAAATACATTCTTTGGTATACAAAAAATTCAAGAGATCTTTCACATACTGATCTTTGAAAGGGTAAGTATTTTTTTGCATTTTTGCTAATATTTCTATAATTACCCCGTGATATTATTGAAGTACACTGAAAATGATGCCAATTATGGAATTCCTTTAATTCGCCGAGAGATATTTTAGCGCATTCAATGTCTCGCGAATATATTTTGTATAGAAATATACTTATACGAGTCTCGTGAAAATTTCTGATAGATATGGCATATCGTACTTACCGAGTAAATCTGGATTGGTGTTTTCCAGGTCGTTAAGTAATGAAGTATAGTGATATTTGTTCTCGGCTACTTCTACAAGAAGAATGAAAGTAAGAGTTTAAAATTTAATATCATATTATTTTAAAGAGTTAATTATAGCATATTTTACAATCTCAGTTAAGTCAAACTGCCAGACATACATGTAATTTAGGTTACGTTTGTAACGTTTAAAAAAAATTCTCTATAAAAAAGAAAACATCAGTTTTCATGCCTGAAAGATAATGTATGATATATATTTCGAAGGTCAAGGAAAAACATCAGTACTAATACCAAGGTGAATTATTCTGAAAACCATGATCACAAGTTTACAATTTTTCAAAAGCAGGTAAAACATCATGTTCAAGGCACAGACACCTTTCAAATTCCGTTCAAAACGATTTAAACCCAATTTTAAAAACTTTTGTAGGAATCTTGAGCCTTACCCCCAAGGGATTACTATTGTTTTACCCCTTCCGCTTATCATAAAAAATAATAATTTGTGGATGACCAGACATACAAACAAGCAATCAAAAACGAAAAATCTCTGATTTTGGGGTAATTATAGAAAACTCCCGAATGTATTGCAAGCCTGGTCAGAACTTACTTTCAACGCGGATGAGCACGTATGTTTCCCGGCCGTTGACCACTTCACTGGCGTATTCTTTGCTTCTTGCTGAAAGGTTCTTCACTTGACCTTCCAAATCCACAAGGTCAATGATAACTGAAATTTTAAAAGTTGTAAAATTGTTTTAGAAAGAAATAGAAATTTTCGTACTCAACATGTTGATTCGAATAAATCAGTAAAATGTCACACTGTTTTCTCATTTCGTGTAAAGAGGATATATAGAGAGTCGGACCCCCTCGGAAAATTAGCAATTTGCCAAAAAATCTTATTTTTGCCATTTTTTACGTTTCTTTGCAAACCAAAGGCTAGAAACACCCCCTCCCACGGACAACTTCCTTGATCCACCCATGCATAGTGCAGGATCCCATATACTTATATTATATACTTACTATCTTCGTCACATTTACATTTCTTCCTGATCCATTCCATCAGTGTGTGACTAGAACACCAAGGGTTGAACAATGCCTGTTGATTGTCTGAAAGAG
The DNA here is from genome assembly GCA_033119305.1 of Pinctada imbricata. Lineage (NCBI taxonomy): Eukaryota > Metazoa > Mollusca > Bivalvia > Pterioida > Pteriidae > Pinctada > Pinctada imbricata. Next base: position 36,047,619 of record VSWD01000013.1, read on the forward strand.
AAAATAATCATGGAATGAAAAAAAAATACGGTGAGTTCTGATCTTACGGATGATGAAGTAAACCTAAGAAGTAAGGATTTCTCATACATCTCCTTACTCAGCAACTTGCCTATTAATGCAATACTAGTGGAACTAAAATTAGAACGGGTAAAAGACCTGATCATTATCAGAAACCAGTATAAGATTTTTATGAAGGTTAAAGAAAGAAGCAGAAAGCAAAAAGCAAAATGCAAAGAACAAAAGGAATGTCAGTTCAGGGTTTCCATAAGAAAGTGATGATCAAGTAATTCTAGTGAATTTTTAGGCGAAGTTCGAAGTTCCCAGCGAGTCCCAGTATATCGACAGCTGTAACAGATTCGAAGAAAACAGTATAAAATCTAGAATGCTTATTAATTTCAACAAAGTGAGTAAACCCTGTTACCAGGGACGTATATACGTCCCTGCTGTTACTTTGAATTGTTTTGGAGGGCCGGTGGGGTGCGCTTGAACCGCATCTGAATCCTGAATTATACAGACAATTTTTATATCGAATCGAATTCAGAACCATGACCAAAGATTTTGATTGAAAATGTATTTATAAATATGTTACTTCCAAGAGTCATTTTTGTATCAGGCTGTTGGAGAGAGAGAGTTCTTGATCTTTGAGAACACAGTACATTGTACTTAAGCCGATTAAAATGTATCGGTCATTATAACTCATTAATTGCTCATGTAAGTGTGTCTGTTAATCCAAGTTAATTATTAATCCAGATTAGGGGCCCTTATCAGGTATAGACACGTCAGACTGGGATTAGCTAGTCGGTGCATTGCCCTCAAAGGATCAAGCTAAATGTGTGACCGTTGGCCTGTTGTAGTCTTATGATATTACACGTTTACAAAAATGACAAAGGATATGAAATAATCGATATTTATTATTCATTAAAATACTTATCTAATATGGTAATGTCTATTCATTGAGGAATCTAGATTTTTCACAAAGAGGTCCAGCCCGTCGGAATTTATTTGGGAAGGGGGGGTCCATTTTATGAAAATGGAAAAAAAGTAAAAAATCCTGGGGAAGGGGTCCTGATTCTCCCCCCCCCCTCTTCTCCTCATACAGGCTCTTGAGCCGCTATTGCCATTAATTCATGAAACAAGGTAACCTCGTTAAAAGTGAATAATAAACATTGACATTGAAAACAATTTTGATTTTTTTTTTATATCTAAAAGAGATTGTCTATCGATATGACCGATGCCTACACACTGATTTGAAGGAAAATCGATCCATACATTAACGCTGTCGCTTGAAGAAAATAATCTTCTATTCTACTAAATATTTATCACGGATATTGAAATGTCTTGTATGTTAGTTAATGCGACACTTTAAAGGAGATTTAATAGATGTATCTATCAAGTTATCACATTAGCATATTAATGCGGACTTAATTAAATTAATGCCCTATTCTTAAATATTCATCAAAGGCTGTACCAGAGTTGATAATATCGCAGACAGGGTGGAGAGTGTCGTAACATTTCCATTAATTACAATTAAATCCGTATTTGAGGTTATGTAGGTTACTTGATAGATAACCTTTTTCGTTACAATTCTTTGTTAGTCGATCTTTACATCAAAAGTGTAGACAGAAATGTCGCAACACACATTAAACTTTCGAAGGGACAGTATTTTTTCACTTTTCATAGGGCTTACTAGAAAATTCGGTTGAGCGGTTGACACTTCTCCAGTCTCCAGTCCGTCTAGTAAAGGTCTTCGTAAGAAAAAAGTCCAGAAAAATAGCCCAATTTTCAAAAAAAAAAAAAGTTACCACTATTTCCGTATTGAAAGTATTTTTCTATAAATCGTCAATTTTCGCTTTTATATCAGAATTACCATAAGAGAAGAATTTATATGCTACTTATACGACTCGTTATGATTATGTGCTTCAAGCATTATTTCTGTATGATCCCCAATATTTCTACTTTCTTGTCAATTCATGTTAATTAAACTGAAGTAACGGGAGCCTCTTATTATGATGTGATGTATTACCAAAACTAATGATCATTTGAATGGATCAAAAAATTACTTTATAACGGACAAACAAAATGAATAAAAGAAAATTATTTTAACTGACGGACAAACAAAATGAAAAAAGTTTTCCAAAGTAGTAAGAGAAACCGGATACCGAATATTGATCTCCGTATGAATTGTAAATACTGACAATCGGAAGAAGGACCCTCTACATTAAATGGATCAGGTGCCCTTATTCAAGTGAAATACAAATATTATTGCTTATTTTAAGTGCCTATAGCAATATACATACTATTTTTGTGGACATTTAAAGTGGAAATTTAATTTAAACAGTCATGAAGTAAAAGTACCTATATAACATTAAGAACTTTAAACTCGTTGTGACGCATAAATTATTTGTAATCATAGCAATCTTATACAGATGTTATGGATTTCTTTTATGTACATTACTAATGCCTTCAACATGTCTCTTCGTTTTAAATACGTGTTACACGCCTCATTTAACATAGTGCCCCCTCCCCTCCCATGAATAAGATGATTTAGAAAACGAAAGGAATATTCCAAAGAAAAATTATACTGAAGAAAATGTAGACCGAACTTATCTTCGAAGCCCCCATCCCACCTTTAAACAACTGCAACAAAATAAATAGACAATTAAGTAAATGAATATACAAATAAAAATAAATGAAATACCCCCCCCCCCCCCTAAAAAAAAAACCCCTTGCACGTTTGCACGCTCTATAAATTTCATTCAAAGATCTTAAGTAACATTGAACCTTCTATGATTTTTTATAATTATTATTTTATGAATGATATTTTCATAATAGCTATATTTTGTCTTACCTCCATATTTGACAATTATGAATGTTTGATCTCCGTTGTCCGACATCGTAAATTTGGAGTTTGTTTATTTTTCAACATCAAGAAATGTCCATTTCTAACAATAAAAACACGAAAACAGTCGAGGACACAAGTTCTTTTGGATTATATATGCATATATAATATTTACATTATTTCCCTTAGACTCCTCTGCAGGTTTGTCTCACTTTTAACTTCTTCCTTTTGGTATTTGAAAATCACCCTGCACTTTATTTACGTGGAGTACAAAACAAATCGCTGATAATTATCCTTTTTCGATAAGCCTACCCTTCTTTCGTCGTACTTGACACACTACTACAAGCTTTTGTATCGAAGATCTTCGGATTGTTATTTACATGAAAAACGTGTATTTATCTCTAATTTCTTATCAACGTGCGCTCGTCACGTCGTAACTTGTCCTTCTAAACTTATTAAAATTCTGTCAACGGTTTAAAAATTCAATCGAATTTATGCAGGTTACAATGAATGAATGTGTAAATTGTTTATCCTTTTGAATGCTCGACCTGGAGTTGAGGAAACGAATAAAGAATGCATTGTGAGACCGAGGCTCGCGTCGCGGGGAGTCAGAAATAATTTTCCCCATGTGATTTTATTGATTACTATATTGTAGTTTTACAGTAATAACTTCTGTAATTGGCAGGCCATGTAAACAAAATAATGATAAAAGAGGGGATTTGATATTGATCATTCCCCGTGGTGAGAGGTGGATCAATAGAGATCCAAGGTTTATATATCTTTTATTCGAATCACTATTTCTGCTAATTAAGGTACAAGTTACACTGGTTCTATATTACCATGTTGAAATTCAGAAACATAAGAGAGAAGCAGGGACTCACAACATTTTTAAAATGATAAAAAATAAATTTAAGACGAAAGCGATAATTAATTTGTACGTCCCTTATCAAAGTAAAATAAAAAAGATAATGATAGTTGGAAGAAAAACACAGGAAAGCAAACAAAATATTTGAAAATCTTCCCTTTAAGGTAAAAATCTATGTTTTTCAAGAAATGTTTTACATATCAATTTCTAAGCTCAAGATACCGTACTGAAACCATTTTTGTGTAGGAATGATGCAAGTATTCTCGATCTACAACAGCATGGCAGATGACCACCCAAAGTCGGCACCGACTGCCCATTGGTCTCGTTGGCTTTTTTTCAAAAACCTTATGTATCTATTGTTGTGTTTGCTTACACTGTGTTTTCGTACTTGGGTATTTTGGGGTTTTGCTGTGGGTGCTGCAACCGATTTCTCTTGGAGATCCCCTCCTTTAGAGATACAAGACTAGAATATAAGATTATTATACACACTCTCTCTCTATTCTTTCAAACCAATAAAAACAGACACATAATATTAGTTATACAGTTTTTACAGGGGATACAGAAATATTGAAAATCCACAATTTAATCTTTACAAGTATACCAGACAAAGGTACCGATCGTAGTTCAGGAGTGAAAGATCCAAAGGAATATAACGTAATTGTGTAAATGTTAAACGTCTTCAAATTGAATAGCATCATTTGAGAACAGATAAATTTGCAGAATGGACCAGAAATGCACGTTTCGGGTACTTAACCCTCGTCGGTGATCCTCGATCAGTCTAAACAATGTAATATGGCCAAATATTGAGAAATTATCATGTCCAAAAATGTACCGAAAGAAAAAGCAGGAAGAGTGGGATATGATGTTGCAGGACCCACGTTATAGAAATGTCAAGATCCAAATTCAGCACAGGATGTTTATTTGTTACTCTCCTTTTATGAGATGTCTTTCATGTTTCAGTGAAAGGATTTTGAATGATTTCTTAGTCTATTATTGTATGTTTTGAAGTTTTCAATATTTCTCTGTTTGTTGTTGTGGTAATACATCGACGTGAACATCGACGATGAACATCGACGGCGGGTGCGGCTAGCCAACAGGGGCTGCTTACTCCTCCCGGGCACCTGGTCTCACCTCTAGCTTGCTAGGGGTCCGTCGGTGCTCAATTTTGTGCTCTATTGTGAGTGCTGTTGAGATTTTCGCCAGGATCTTCTTTAACTCATTTGTGTCAAACTAATGCCCTTTGCCATGTGGAGCTTTTAAAAAAGTTCCCCGCGAGGGGTTTGACAGTAAGTGTTTAGAATATTTTACCTGACATTGTCGCCATAGCACTTTCTAAATAGAGATAACCTTAGACAGTGCATATATTTTATATATTTTCATTTTCGTGCGTGAAAATCGACGCCGGGTGCGGCTAGCCAACAGGGGTTGCTAACTCCTCCCGGACACCTGGTCCCACCTCTTGCTTGCTAGGGGTCCGTCGGTGCTCAATTTTGTGAGTGCTGTTGAGATTTTCGCCAGGATCTTCTTTAACTCATCGATTTTGCTATGTTTATAAGGTGATGTTTCCAAGTCCTCAGTTTTCAGTATATCTAGACTCAGATGGAAGCCAGGCAAAAGTCAAATCTACTGTCCGCCCGGCTCACTTCGGAAACTGGATAAACGCGATTTTGACTACTTTATCATGTTTAAATGAAGTTCAATGGCGTAGCTCTGCTTGAAAAAGTGGAGGGGCACAACATCCCAAAATTTCTAACAAGCAAAAAAAAAAAAAAAAAAAAAAAAAAAAAAAAAAAAAAAAGGGGGGGGGGGGGGGGGGGGGGGGGGGGGAGAGGATGAGATTTAAAGATAAATATTAATTCTAAATTTTAAGCACATGAATAAATGGCTGGCGAGCGGTAGCGAGCCAGGAATTTTTTTAAGCAAAATATTGACTAATCAGAAAATACTGTCTGTGTCCTCTATCATTAACATATACATGTAATGATATTCTATATAGTTTGAGTTAAAGGTATTTTGCAGTTTTTTTTAATATCTGTAAATTACGTCAAAAAAGGGGGGGGGGGGCACAAACAGTGGGGGGGGGGGGGGGGGGGGGCACGTGCCCCCCCCCCCCCCCCCCCCCCTGCCCTCCCTTGTCCTACGCCAGTGAAGTTGATACCGTTCAATAGATATAGCTTAGACGAAAGTTTCGGTATAAGTTATACGATGGACAGTGCACGCAATCAAACTTGATTGACAAAAGAAGTGTTAGATTTACGACTAAACGAGAACTATTCAATGATATCAATTTTATGAAAATTTGGGCATGAATACAATGTAAGTATTCAGAATCACTTTAATCCAGTTTCTGGAGTGAGCCACGCGGACAGTAGATATTGACAGCAAATGGCAGATGGCCGTCCTAAGTCGGCATCGGTTGCCCATTGGTCACGTTGGTTTATGTATAGTGTTTTGTGTTTTGATGTCGTATTTGATGTACCTCGTCCAATTTGCGTCTTTTGCTATGTATGTCCTCTGTATATTTTTTATTGGGGTGTTTTGGTGTTGATGCTGCAACCAAGTCTTGTCGGAGATCCCTCAATTTTTTTTTATTTCCAATTACATAAGTTTTGTGAATCCCAGGGTCCCTATAACTTATTATGTTTGTACATGATGTAACATGATAAGACGAACTTTGTTTTAGTCTACAACTTCTCGTAATGGAAGACCGATGTTCAAGATCATTGAAAAACGAAGGATAAAAAATTCACAACTTGTATAACTTCATCATTTGAACATAATGAAAGAAAGTAAGGGATCACCCACTTGTCCGGATATCCAGAATTCTAGCAGAATTTCGAACGCACAAAAATTGTAAATAACAGCCTCCTTCTTGTAAGATGACGTCCGACATAAACACGGCAGCAAACAATACGCAGGTAACAAACAGATGGATTTTAAACTGATATCAAATACATAAGAGCGTAAGAAAAGAAGCCCTTGCTCTGCTGGCTGAGCAAAGTCATGCATGCAATCACCCGAGGAGTCCGTCTGACATTCAGAAAGGAAAATTGTTGATGATACTCCGAAGTCGACGAAAGGTGAACATTAATCTTCCTTCTTTAATTTTTTGTCAGTCATGTTTCGATAGTTTCTTTGCTTGAAAGTTAGGCCGGTTTGCGCAATTCATCTCTATTGTCGCATTGCATTTGATAATGCGGTTGTTTTGCGTGGTGGTTTTGTAGTCCTGTGCGTGAATGCTCCGCTGTGGCCACTATAATTTTGTCTTGTTGCAGATATCTTCCTCCTACCATTAAAATCAGTTTATCAAGTAAAAATTGTCAATATTGAAATATATGTTCTATTAAAAAAAAAATAATCAGTGAACAATATGCACATTTCAACAAATTCTATTTCTCATCAGTTATGCTCGCGGTCGAAAAAGAGGAAATCCAGATAATATGAAATTATTTCTTTTTTAAATATTTTCTTTTACGAAGAGCAAAATTCTAAACTTGACCTAAAATTTCTGTCAAAGAACCTGCTAAGGAAAGAGTTATGCCATCGGGAAGAAAACACTCAATTTTTGATTTTTTTCATGAACATTCGAGAAATAAAAATTTTTATGAAATGGGTTCAAAATAGAGAACTAAATATTCATGCTTTTCAGACAAAATCATCTGTTTATAGTCAATCTAATCTGTATTAAACATTCTTTCAAATCCCCCCCTTTCTTTTCACGATGGGTAATCTTGCGACGCAGAACAATAGTTATTTCTATATTTCTGTGCAATATAGATCATTTATAACGAAAAGAAGAATGTTATGCAGTGTAAGAATGCCTTAGCTATGAGTTGTATCCAAAATGAAGTAAATATTAGTTTTTAATAACATAAACACGATAGGTGTTCTACTTTCACTTTTATCTACATGAATCGCGCCGATCGTTTTTTTTCAGCTTTTATAAAAAGTTATTATTTTGTTATTTTGGATAAAATTTATAGCTATGTCATCCTTACACTGCATCACATTCCTCTTTTTTTGTGATGAAAAATCTATAAATACGAAAAAAATAGAAAACCAAATGTTCTTCGTTGCGAGATTTCCCACCGTGCTTTTGTTCATGGGTAATGCGTTGTGTAGATGCCATGAGGTCACGATGGAGATGCTCTCACACACTCTGAATCAAAAATGTGCAATATTCGGATAATGCTATGATACGTCTATCAAATGTATGCGTGAACATCGACAGCGAGTGCGGCTATCCAAACAGGGGATGCTTACTCCTACTGGGCACCTGGTCGCACCTCTAGCTTGCTAGGGATCCGTCGATGTTCAATTCGGTGCTCTATTGTGAGTGCTGTTGAGATTGTCGACAGGATCTTATTTATCTCTATGGTTCACCAGCAATTGATCTATCTATTCTTTTGTTTCTCTTTGACGAAATCAGAGTTGTTCCTCTTTTCGGTAAATGCTATATACTAAAGAAATTGTACGCAATAGATTACAAAGGGAACATCTGTTCGTAACAAAAGTTCACTACTATACGCCAATGCCAATAAAAAGCCTCCATTAGAGTCGAAAGTGACAAATGTGTTACAGTAGCCGTATTACCTGATCTACAATAGTATAAATACAGGAAGGAACAATTCTTCTTCATACTTTCATGATTTAATAATATCTGAAATAAATTCGGCAATTCAATCATTTTCCCGGTTGCACGAATCTCCTGCACACTCCTGAAAGAGATGGAACAGTTATCGTCAATATATTATCTAATTACATTTATTACTTACGGTGTTCTTTCATATCGGAGACATTATAATCGTAAAAACTTTTAATTACTAAATAAAATATTTCATTTTTATGGCCTTATAAGCAAACGCAAGACCATCCATACACAGTCTGGAAGCAAAGACTTGTTTAGAGTAGGAAAACTGACGTGTTCTAACTAGCAACCTTCCTGATAATAAACATCAAAGAAGTACTAACAACACCAATTCTAGTGCACCTGACATGTGTTTTGGATTTACTTCAAGCCAAAGTGATTTTTAGATGAGTCAAATTTAATTATTTCAGTAGTGCAATCTAGTTGAATTCTTAAGATTTCTAATAGCACGCGGTTTCTTATTTCCCGTCGTGTTGCGGTAGCATAAAAAATATATAACCAAAGAGTATTAAAACTGAAATGAAGAGTTCTCAAAATAGCGAAATGATATATGATGTCAGAACAAGTATTAGCTTTTACAAAAAAACTTGCCGGCATTTAGCTGACATTACGGTCATTTAAAAAAAAAGTGCTTTTTTATGTCCATTGTGAAAAAATGATAAAAATCATTGGAATATATTGTTCTTTCTATCACTTGATATCAATTCATGTCATTCCAGTTTCTTGATACTAAGAATGTCCCTCTTCAACTTGAAAATTTTGAGATATAGCATCAGAAATGCACTAAAAATCGCAGTTTTGGCATGTCACAAATCTGCACATTCGTATTGAGAACAAAGAAGAGTGGCTACAATTTGCAAACATTGATAAATCAAATGACTTAATTAGTAAATATGCGAAATAACGACTTTCTGAACTTAAAAATAACTCATTTCCATGTAACCTTAAGAAAAAATTAAGACTTAAGCATATGTCCAAAATAATTTGTCTGTCCTGTTACCACAAAATATTATGCGGCGTAAGAGTTATCGTTCGTATGTTATAAGATTTATCCTTCGTGTATTCTTATGCGTCATTACCTTCTACATAAAGTTTTTGGTGCGATGTTATTTGAAGAGGAAGGAAAAATAAAAAAAATGTAGAAACTATAGCTCTTGTTGACTGCGTATTTTCATCTCATGTCTTTACTGTTACCTGCTTGTAGGACTTCATAAGTATAATCACACAATGCCTTCATGTGAAAAATGTGCAAAAACCAAACAACAAAGCAATACATTTTGTTCTTCCCACACACTGAAATACTCTGATATTTTTTGGTTTTATGTGTTTGTACGTTTCCTTTTTTGTTCTAGGAATAGTGAAATTTATCATTCCAAATGGATATAGACATTATTGTTAACAATGCATTTAAAATGTATCTATCAAAGAAGTATGTCTTTTGCTTTTTATTTGTCTCTCCTGTCACTAAAAGTTGTCTTTACTGTTACTCATGTAATCTTGCATACAATACAACCTGGATTCATCTCTTAGAACAGAACCATCCTATCTATCAAACATACTTTCATATCGGCATAAAAAAAGCATTTGCAAGCTATATTTATCAAATAAATCTTTGACATCTGGATAAAAGTTGTATTTCCTGTTACTAAACTTGTCTTTGATGTTACCATGCTGTTGGTTTGAAAATAAGTCAAGTTTGAACCATACAATTTAAGACTAAGACTAAGGTATGTTGTATTCATGTCTTATGGTTCGAATCAAGTAATCTTTTGTCTTCAATGATTTTCATATTTGCATATAAATGTATTATTTCTAGAAAAAGTCAGTACTGTTACTGCTTAGTCTTTGCTGTTGCTTAAACGTATTTGCTGTTACTTTGTCTGAATCCTTGTTTTAAAATCCTATGATCTAAAAAACTGATCAAGATTGGGCAAAATAGAATAGTAAGAACGATGTATATCAAATTAAAACCACTTAGAATACTTCAACACATATCATTTCTTCAATAATTTATGATAAACTATTCATTTTTTTTTTAAATTCGAAGATCTACTTAATGTTACGGTATCATATATAAGATAATGATACAAAAACTTTCATACTTTTCAATGAAAAGCATAATTTTTGAGTGAATTATTCATTTCTTTTTCTGAAAACATGACAAATCTGATTTTATTAATAAAATATACAGTTTGTTCTCAGTAACAGCAAAGACAGCTCTAAACACCTTTACATATTTTGAGGCCAAAAATTTTGCTGTTCCCTTAAATTTCTTTTTTGCATTATGTTTGATTTCAGTATCTCACGACCCCACTTATAGAAAAATACTCAGAAAACATCCTAATACACCTTTTCATTTTCCCGAGAATATGAACTTTAAAATCACACATTTTTTGAAAAAGACCGATTAAATGTTGTAAAATCCTAGTAAGAAAAAAAAAAAAAAAATGGAATAAACAATTTTTATTCTTGTTAGACCAATCGTACATTTCCGGGCTTTTCAGTTTTTATTTCCGATTCGTGCTACGGAAATTTCCGAGGATCTGTGATTGTTGTAAGACGTATCGGTACAAAGACTTTTCGATGCATCTTTCGGAAGAAAATGCACTGATACGATATGACTTTCACTTGTCAAGTCATCTAGCCTCTTCAGCCGACCTGATGAAAGTATCTTACGCACATGTTCTGAATAACCTTGACGAATATTTGCATATTTTGCAGTTGTCCACCAATCATATTGCCAAGAGTTATTTTATCCTTGCAAGTATATGCCACGATTGGCAGTCATGACTGCCGGTAATGATATATGATGTCAAATTGAAAATAAAAAAAAAAGTCCAATACAACGCTATAAAGGTCGCAAGTCGCAGTGAATTGTGTATGAAGAATGCGTACTAACAGCGAGTTTATAAAGAAATTTTGAATTTTCGGGAAAACCCATGAAGACTGACGCATATGATAATCCTAAAAACAATATGTTCAAATAAAAAAGTACTGTCTGAAAAGTAAATCTGATTTGGATATCAGAACTGCATTTTGCCGTTACACACATGAAAACAGCTCGTTGATTTGCATTTTAAAAGCACTAGGTCATTGAAACCTACAATGGTCAAGTTAATTTACCTTTGTGAATAAAATTTGCCCTTCTATACTGGACCCCTGTATACTCAAACGAAGTTTATTTCTATGCTTTAAAAAGCGACATTTTCCTATGAGTACAACAAAAATGATTTCAAAGACAGTTTTGGGGTAGTGTACTTCTTAACGTATCACCGTTTCAATTCTTTTTTCTTTTGTTCTCGTTGTTCAAAATTAAAACAGAATTTTACGTTTTAGAACATGAGTGCGTCTCAAACTTCGCTTGCCCCTTTAAAATATGAATCCTGCTAATGTATTGAAAAAATGGAAAAGGACAAAAAAAAATGTAAGTTGTTATTTGAAAGTGAAAATGAGCAAAGTTACAAGATGAGAGCTAATAATTTTTGAAATATGTATGAGTGGCAAAAGGTGGAACGAGTCCTATAATTATGAACGAAGATACAACTGGTGAAAATTTATTGCACCTAAGGGAGCAACCATTTGATTTTTATAGGGGGGGGGGGGGAGACTTTGCAAAAAAAAAAAAAAAAAAATTCCGGATCGAAAGTTTAGGAAAAAAAATTTTCCGGTCCTAAGTGCCGGCGAAACATTTTTCCCCGGATCATGAAATTGCCCCTCCCCCTATCTTTCGACCTTTCCACATGCCAAGTAAACATTTTTGTGTGTGTCATAAACTAAGTACAAATAAAAATGGAACAAACTTTATGCAAGTTGGAGTAAATTTATAAAATTCAAGTCTTTAGCACCATATAGTTAGCCTGTCTCAGTTGAGCATCGTTTAAGTGAATAGATTATAGGTATCATATGCCATTCAAGAAATTAAAATGAAATGATATGCTGGCAATTAAGAGATGAACTCATCCTGTGATTGATTTGTAATATTGCCGATAAATCACGCTAGATTATTTAAACTTAATTTTCAACATTGGAAAATTAAAAAAAAAAGAAGAAATAATTCGGGCGAAATTTTTTTTCCGGCTCTTAAAATGGCCGAAAAATATTTTCCGGCTGGCAAAAGTCTTCTTGCCCCCCCCCCCCCTTCCCCCATAAAAATCAAATGGTTGTTCCCTAATTTTTCTATGATTGAAATGTTGCTGACATTCCATACAGACATTCAAGGTAATTGAACTACCTTCGATCCATTAAGTAACTTACCAATTTCTCCTTGTGGAATTTCAAATTCGCCTGTTCCTTCACAGTAAAATGCACCTTGACACCTTGGACAAGATGTTCCTTCCGATATGTAACACCCTGGAAAAATAAAATCATTCACGGGTGATACTTTGCGAGGCCTCCCACACTGAAGAATAACACAGTATGAGCGCAACCCTCGACAGCTTTTTTCCATGTAACCTGGAGGTTGTGAGTTCGAAACTTTTCGAAATCTTGTTATTAAGTTCAAGATAAAATATTGAAACTTTCCATTTTTATCATGCTTTTAGCGAAAACATCCAGAGGTTTACTTACTGCCTGACTGTTTTAAATGGGAAAGACCGCTTTTGTGCAAAAATGGCAGAAGTTCATCTATTTTCCTAATTACCCAGTTATGATCTTAAAGGCCCAACTCTAATCCCCGCCTTTTACCGATTCGGGCCAGCTGTCAATCATTATCTATCTCACGGGCTTGTGACATGCGTCCTTCAAGTAATATTGACTTATGTTTGGCTACATTTACTTTCTTCTTCCGGATTGACCTGAGATACACTCGATCAACATTTCAAGTGTACATGCAAAGCGAAATACTGCAAGTTATCAGTATAAAGTACCGGAGATACGGAGATTACGGAACATAATTACCTTTGTGAAACAGACAAACAACCTACTACCCCACCCCAAACGTGTACATGGGAACAATGTGGACTCTAATATCCTTTGAATGCTTCTCCTTCTTTTTGTCAAACAACCATCAATAATAAAGCATGAACAGATTCAATTTTCTTGTGTGTTCAAACCTGATCGGGGGAGGTAGGGATGGCGGAGTTGGTCAAGCCCTTGCTTTTAAATCAAAATGATTGAAAAATGGCATTATGTAAGAAAATCATTTAATGGAAATCAAAAGAAACACCACTTATGCACTAAATCAGAATGTTAAAATATTCAAAGTATACCATGGGCTTAACACGTAATCAAATCTTATTCTTATGCTTTCGGTCAAGCTATGTATGAAGTATTTCAAGTGACGCCGTTGTTTATTATCTAATTTAAGATGTTTTGTGCCACCTGCACATGGATCTGGACAAAAACCAACACCACCAGATGGGGAACATTATGTTAACTAGTACTACTCTTGTGGTTGTCTGTCTAAGGAAGTTGAACATGTGAAAAGTTAGCTGTAGACAAAAGATTAGAACGGACGATTTGCTAAGAGCCTTTGGTTTAGGAAACCTAAAACGGTTTAAGGTGATCAATGGGTAATGAAGGAAATTATGCCAAAAACATTGAAATTAATATATTCATCACTGAATATCTTTCTGCGTCATATGCTATTTTAACAACTTTTGTACTAACTAGTAGATATCGAAATAAATGCAAATTCATCTGGTCTTAGATGATGGTGTTGAATTTGAAGACGTTTAACATTTGTACTACTTCGTGAGTGTCACTGCTGGTGGCACATGTAGCCAAGTTTGATCACCTTCGGTTGATCGTCTGTCTCTTCAACGCATATGAAATTTTCTGTTACAAAATTTCTTGAAATTTCTAAAACGCGAGTCCTGTAGCATCATATCCCACCCATTCTGCTACGTCTTTCGGTATATTTTTGGATATAATTGAGATTCTTAGAAACCGTTACGTGTACGGGTACGTATACGTGTAGACGCAATAACTGTGTATGACGTCATTATTTATTTCGTACGGGAAATCGCTACAAGTTGTCAATAACGTGAAAATCGCGAGCTACACGTACGTACAAACGTGTAGACATTTATGTTTATATTGCAGATGTATTTCATGAATACTTGTACCGAGAATATCTTATAAGTTTTAATTTTACATTTTATCTATATATCAGTCTCTTATATGTTTGAATATATATATTTCACGTCATCGCTAAGGGCACCAGTACACGTACTCGTCAGTGTTCTAAACCTCTGCTATTGTTTACGTGTAGATGTACTTGTAGGTTACACGTACGCGAGTCCGTACACATTAGCCTTCTAAACTTCTCTAGAGCTAATAGTTTTCACACTTTTTGGCCATATAACATTGTTTATATTGCGGATCACTGACGAGGGTTAAGTACCCAAAACGTACATGTCTGGTCCATGCTGCAAATTTATCTGGTCTTTTAAAAATGATGCTGTTGAATTTGAAGACGTTTAACATAACAAATGTTTTAAAAAGGGTAATTTCAGGAGTTATCTCCCCTTATTGAAAAATATAGAAAAAAAAAATAATTGGAGAAAAGCTAATTGGCGAACTTTTGATTTTCAGCGAAATTTAATGAAATGTATATATTTTTTTAGAAATTTTTGACCAATCGATATTTGATGCCCCGTCCTTTTGTTGAAAATTTTAGGAAAAATTAACTATTTCCCATAGGGTTCAATGTAATCTGTAAGGGCCCGTAACTCTTAAAATACCAATTCTCTGTAAGGACCAAAATTAGCTGGCCACGGCATGTCATGGATTTTGCTGATTTTTTCTACAAATGGTACATTTGGTACATTGACAAGGAAAATGATTTTTTTTCGGACAATGTAATTGACGGTTGCCATGGAAACGAGGTCAGTCTATTTTTAGCCCTCACAAGACTGTGGAGTAAGCTATATTTGGACAATGTGTTGCCATGGAAAACACTTTGATAGCTTACAAACTTTGACATATATGACTCTTTAAACTTCTATTCTAAGAAAATGGAATCATTTTAAAGATATTTCTTCTATATCACATACAACAGCAAATCAGAAACAGTCAAAAACAGGCATTAAAACAAGGCAAATTTTTCGCCGTTTTTAGTGCAATTTTGAGCATTTTTAATCACAAATAACTCTGAAGGCAGGCTTAATAAATTTTTTGTTTTGTTGAAATTGAATAAATATAATCTGATTAACAAAATTAGAAAAAAAACTCGATAGGGCAATTAACCATTTTTTTTCAAATTTGCCATTAAAGATGGTTGCTATGGTAACTTTTGATGAGAACTCCCACCCATATTACTCTTTTATAGGGTTCTGTACTTGATTATGCTATGATTTACAATAATGAATTTCTATGAATTGGCAGCAAAGATACTCTCCTTTTTTCTAATAACCTTTTATCTTTTTTAAGGTCATTGACTTCTAGGTCAAGGTCATTTCAATTTCAATACTAAAACTTCACTGAAATCTGCATTAATTTAAAAGTTAGGTGTTGTCTTCTAACCATTAACCGATTAATGAACATCTGAAGTACACTATTACTTCGAGAACGTCCACAAGCTTGATTGGACGTGCTGTCCAATATACAAGACTCACAGCTCATAAGATAATGCATCTAATCGTCTTAATTTTATGGTCATGCTACAGTGAGGAGGTTATTTTACACCACAATTTTACTTTCATCGAGACTTTAGGTTAACCGGAGAAGTATGAGGGTTGTGCGCACGTAATCCAGATAACAACACTGTTTGCTAATGGCGTGGCAGATAGCCGTCCATTGATCAAGTTGGTGCTCCGTTGTAAGTGCTGTTGGGATGGTAGTCAGGATCTTCTTTAACTCATTGGTCTCGAACAACGTTGGTACGATCGGATTCTTGTCATCCGCCGCACACGATAAAAAGCCTTGCATATGGCCTAGAATTATGATTAAAACGGATTTGCGATAGGGACGAGGATTATAAAAGATATCGTCAAAAACTTAAAGTTCAATTACGGAAACCCGGATACAGCTGTAAAGTAATCAAACAACAACTAAGTAAAGCCGATAAACTGGACAGAGAGGACCTATTACGCCGTAATGATGGTAACAACGCGAAATCAAAACTAGTGCCATTAGTTTTAACTTTAACCTCTTGCTGGATGTGCGTAAAATTTTACGGAAGCACCAGAATACACCCTTGTCATGGCTTCTACCTTTGTGACACACTTTCGAAACTAGAAAAAAAAGTGATTTAGTGGTTGTGCAGTGTGTAAAATCATTAAAAGGGATGGAATTGAAGACACAAAAGGATCTAGAAACTTAAAAGTAGTTAAGGGTGCAAAATGTGCCGACAGAAATTTAATATACGCGTTTATTTGTGATAAATGTGCACAGAGAGTATATGTAGGTGAAACCAAACGAACACTAAAGGAAAAGACCGAGTAACATAGACTTGACATAAAGTACTAACGAGATAATCTGGAATGAAACATTTCAAAGATCACGATGAGCGCGAACTATGGGTGGCCGTGATATCTAGGACTACGCATGAGGATACAGAATTATTGTTGAAGAAAACTGGATAATAAATCTTGAAACTAAACACCAAATGGTTGTAGCATTGAAACGAACCACTGAATACATGTACAATTTTTAGAATATAAAAGGTGTAACTAAGTGCGTGTATTTTTTTAAATTTCCTAATAAGACAAATCCTATAATTATTATAACTAAATCTGATTGGCTTTACTAAGCATGTCCATAATATGAGAGATCTCGTGATTATGTTTGTCCCCCTTCTTTTCTGCTCTCATCTCCTAATTTCCTTTCAACTAAACGTCTGTCGGTTTGTATGTGACATGATCTGTCTGGGTATCTTTTTTACATGAATCTCACTATTATTGGATATGTTTAAATAGGTTATGTACATATATGTACTATTTCAAATTCAATGTTATATGCATGCATGCATGATCTTTAAAACCATTTTCTGCTAGACCTTTCATTATTATAAGGACTTTGTAAGGCTTCGCGGATAACGCGAAATGTATGCATGTGCCACAAATATTATGACATCATAAACTAACATAAATATTTGCAATGAACGCCAGAGAAGCAAAGATGGATGTTATCTAGTCTTATTATACATTGTCCCTATTTACACCTGATGAATTCCAATGGGCCGAATATTTGTGTATACGAGTGTTTGTGTTTTTATTGGTTTATGTATAGTTTTTCTGTTTTTTTCTTTAATGTTTCTATGTCGTATGTCTATTTTGCGCCTCTTGCTGTGCTTGTGTTTTTGCATGAGTTGTTTTGATGCTTTGTTGTGGCTACTACGACCGCGTCTGGTTAGAGATCCCCTCATTTCTATAAATAGAAAAACAAACCAAGAACTGTCGATGTTATAGGTATATGCGCAATTAACCCTGCTTCGTTTGGTAATTATTATTCAAAGTATTTTTCTTTTTGAAAGAAGAATATCAAATGTTTCAATCGAATTTCGCCAGAGTTCAAATCATATTTAGATGAGGATGTGACACAATTTAATTTTGACGATTATGAAAATATTTTGTTTTTGTAAATTTAGAGCTGACTCTGGAACATGCAAATTCAACACTTACTTTGTCCTTCAAGCGATAACGCTTCACAAGTTCCCCGGGACATAACAGAGCGATTAGTAGACCGCTTTCCCCTCAGATGAATCAGGCAACATTGGTTTGGACAGTCGGAATCTATGATACAACTTGTAATAGCACCATACGTCTGGAGTGACATCTGGATGGATTGTAAAAAGAGATTGAAGTATTCCAATAAACAACATTTCAAACCAATTTAATGTACCATACACGTGTCTTGGATACAAAATTCCTTTACACAAAGTTTAGAAAAAGATACGAGATACAAAATTGAAGGTAAAATGGTGTAGCATATACTGACGCATGAATGATAACAATAATGACAAACGGAGAAGTAGATAATGAAACAAAAATGATAATGACTATGATAAACGAATGAGGAGATAATGTTACATGGATAATAATGATAAATGACATATGGCAGAATAGCGTTCAATTTATACATGTATGTAAATTGATTCTTATGACGATTGAATTTAGTCAAAGTTTTTATATCTTCATTAATTTCACTATTGTCAACCATTCTTGCCAATCTCCTGTTCAAGCATTCATTGAGCTCGAATAATTAGATAATTGAATTTATTATGGTCAATGTATCATTTCCAACCTCTGGGTAATCGGAAAAGTGGAAGGGTTGTTCGCACGTAATCTTGATAACCGCACGGTCTGCTACATGTATGACAGATGGCCGTCCTAAATCGGAATCGGTTGCCCATGGGCCTCGATAGTTTATATATAACCTTTTGTAATTTTGGTGTTTTGATCGAGAGGGGAACAATTATATTTGTACATCTGAATCGAAGGGTTTTTTCCCGCCACAGATTACAAATCATACAAATCACGGAGATGTTGTGACCTGTGTATTGCCTTATCCTTCCTTTTGGACAATATTTATGTAAGATTTGGTGAGAAACTCTACAAGCAGATTGTAGGGATTCCTATCGGTACTAATTATGCGCCTCTTGTTGCAGATTTATTTTTATACACGTATGAAAAGGAATTTATCCAAAATCTTCAAAAGCAAAGAAAAATGATGATGTGAAATGTTTCATTCGTACTTCTAGGTACCTGGATGATATTAACTATCGACAATCCTGTATTTGAAAAGTATAAAAATGTTATTTATCCACAAGAATTGATTCTAAACAAGGCAAACGTTTCAAACACAGAAACACCAGTTTTTGGACCTAGATATCAAAATTGTTATTGGAGAGCTGATTTTGGATTTAACAAAGTAAATTTCCCATGGCTTGACGGTGATGTTCCTAGATAACCGTCATATGGTATCTATATTTCACAGCTTATCCGGCATGCTAGAGCATGAACTGATGTTTTGGATTTTCATAGAAGATATTTACAAATTACCAAGAAACTTTTGGGACAAGGTTTTCGCTTTCATAAACTAGTAAAGACTTTCTGGAAATTTTTCAAAAATTATTGTCAACTTCTTCTGAAATTCGGACCAATACAGGCAACAGAGTATATTACTTTGGGTATTTCACAATCTGCATTTCATGGTGACATAATTAACAAGATAAGAAGGATAAAAGATAGACAACATCACTATCGAAAATGCTTCAAAATCATCAAACGCCTTTTATACCGTGGATATGATCCTAATGTCAACAGACGGACACTAGGCTTGGTACTTGACCAATCTACAGTCTTGTACCAGCGCATTCTTAAAACTTGCACTCTGACTGACTTAGACGACGGGACTCGATGACGGGCCCTGTCCAAACCTCTTTAGAGAAGACATGACCCCGACTACCTGTCCTCTCTGAATGTCAGTCGGACTCCTCGGGTGATAACATACATGAGCTCGCTACAGCCGGCAGAGCACGGATTGTATTACGTACGCCCTTTTTTGTTATCCATTTACATATTCATCTATGTTGCTTGAGCTCCTGCGTTTTGCGGTCTTGCTTGTGTGTGGTCATCTGACAGTGAGGAGGTTGTTTTACACCACAATTGTACGTTCTTCGAGACCTCTGGGCCATCGGAAAAGTGGAAGGGTCGTGCGCACGTAATCCAGGATAACCTCACCTTCTGCTATTTCCGTGGCAGATTGCCGTCCTTAGTCGGCACCGGTTGCCTATTGGTCTCGTTGGTTTATGTGTAGTCCTTTGTGTTTGATGTTTCTGTGCTGTGCGTTGACGTTCCTTGTCCCTTATGCGTCTCTTTCTGTGCTTGTCTGCTTTGTGTTTTTCCATTAGGTGTATTGGGGTTTTGTTGTGAGTGCTGCAACCTGGTGTTGTTGGAGATCCCCTCACCTTGTTTCATGTTTCGAGTTGGTGCTCCTTGTCCCTTTTCTGTCTCTTTCTGTGCGTGTCTGCTCTGTGTTTTTGCATTAGGTGTTTGGGGTTTTCATGCGGGTGTTGTCGCCGAGTGTTTTCGGAGATTCCCTCCTTTCTTCCGACTATATTGAAAATTTTAAGTCATTAAAATCCTAAGAGGGAATAAGTTTGAAAATTTGGTCTAAGCTAAATGAAGTATGTGGAAAAAATTGCTTCGAAGTAATTTCTATATAAAAAAATAAGCTGGAGGTACTCTTTTCAACTGTTAATATTTCTCTTATACGCAAGATAGATCTATGAATTTCGTTTTACACATGACATATAATATTGACGTAGACTGTTAAGGTGAAGCTGATGGGTACCGAAAATAAAAATCAAATTGTTTAAATCCCACCCAAACTAAGCAATATGAACCCATACGGACACTTTTTCAAGAAAGGCACAATACAACACTGTACTCAGTAAATTATTACTATTTGAAATACTCTGAATATTTAGTGATTAATCCTCTCGGGTACCTGGTCCAACCTCTAGCTTAAGTATCCGAAACGTACATGTCTGGTCCATGCTGCAAATTTATCCGGTCTTAAATGATGCTATTGAATTTGAAGACGTCAAACATTTGAAGCACTTGGTGAGTGTCACTGCTGGTGAACCAGGAGTCCCGAGGGCACATGTAGCCAAGTTCGATCGGCTTCGGTTGATCGTCTCTTCAACGCATTTGAAAATCTGTTATCAAAATTTCTTGAAATTTCTAAAACATGGGTCCTGTAGCATCATATCCCCTCCATCCTGCTACGTCTTTCGGTACATTTTTGGACATAATAATTTTCACAATCTTTGGTCATATTACGTTGTTTAGATTGAGGATCATTGACGAGGGTTAAGTACCCCAACCGTGCATGTCTGGTCCATGTTACAAATTTATCCGAACTTATATGATGCCCATGCTCAATTTGGTGCTCTATTGATTGTCGTCAGGATCTTCCTTATCTCATCTATGCCCTTTGCCGTGTGGAGCTTGTAAAACGTTCCCCGCGAGGGGTTTGCCAATAAGTGTTGTAAATGATTTCCCCTGACATGGTCGCCGTAGTACTTTATTTTCTATACATACATAACCACAGTACATATTTTGCGGATATTTTTAACATTTTCGTGCGTGAACATCGACGGATGGTGCGGCTGACTACACAGGGGATGCTTACTCATTACGGGCACCTGGTCCCACCTTTAGCTTGCTAGGAGTCCGTCAATGCTCAAGTTGGTGGTCTCTTGTCGGTGCAGTTTGGATTGTCGTCAGGATCTTCTTTATCTCATTAGCATTCTTCTCTTAAAAATGAGATAGCTCAAAACCTGAATTCAAGTCGAAGTTAAACGATGAGATGCGAGTCTAAACGTTGATTTTTGCACAAATTTCTGTGCCTTTTATCACCTTGAGCGTTTTAACATTTTCGAAGGGGTGGGGGGTGGGTGGGGTTAAAAAGGATATCCCTCTTAAATGAAGCAGAAATCTTATAGTATTTATATCACTTCTGGAATGTCATTGATGGTTGACCAGGAATTCCCGAGGGCACATGTAGCCAAGATCGATAAACTTCTGTTTCAAGATCGTCTCTTCAAATCATTCGAAAATGTCTGTTATCAAAATTTCTTGAAATTTCTAGAACGTGAGTCCTGTAACATCATATTCCACCCATCCTGCTACGTCTTTCGGTACTTTTTTGGACATAACTTTCTCACTCTTTAGTCATATTACATTGTTAAGACTGAGGATCATTGACGTTAAGTACCCGAAACACGCATGTCTGGTCCATGCTGCAAATTTATTTATTTTTATGATGTTATGAATTTGATGACATAAAATTTGATGAAACTTACCGAAAGAATTCTCTGGGTTCCAGATCTCCTTACTTAGTTTCCTAATCAAACAAGAAAACAATCATCCCCCTAATAAAGCCCCCAACCCCATCCCAATTGCTTTCATACACTTTTATCCACATTTTGATAAGTGAAGGCATGGTGATAAACTTGGTAATAAATGTTGAAAATAAATGATGTTTTCCCTGTCTTTTTAGTAGTGACATAAGATACAAATGGTAAAGTACCCGAAACGTGCATGTCTGGTCCATGCCGCAAATTTATCTGTTCTCAAATAATGATATGAATATGAAGACGTGTAATACATGTAATAAGTATCAAAAAATCAATTAAGATTCCTAGACTGTGGAAAAAGAACAAATACATGTATCAGAATACCTTTAAACCAGAATACCGGTAAAATGTCGCTATGCTTATGCTGTAAATTGGTTCTCAGGTGAGCGTTGTAGCCTCTTGGGCTAAAAAAGTCCCCCCCCCCCAAAAAAAAAACAAGATGATGGGGATGATTTGATCAACTCCATTATCCTAAACCATTTGACTTCCCATTCTTTTTTTTTCTTGCTTGCAGTAGAGTGAACATCCTCACTATATGTAACGTGCGACGGCGATATAACATTTTTACGGCAATCGCGACTATTTTCTTCTGGTTTTTGATGCATTTTGGGTAATTTACTGTGTTTCTAGAGTTTTCTCCCAAAAACTTTATCCGTTTTAGTTCCTTTATAAAACATAAGTATCAATATGTGTTTAAAATATCGACATCTATAACTCCAAAGCATAAAAGATAAGTAAGCAGTGTTTTTTGCCAGATTTTCCTCTTTATGCCTTTCTGACATTTTTAAATGTAAATCGAACAAATCTTCGATGCTTCAGTCATGTGTATGTTCGGTTTGATAGGATAAAAGAAACATAATAGTTTGAATGTCGTTTGGGTATGCTTTCTGCTAGAAAAATACAAATAACATACATTCAGGCGACACTTTTTTACGGTAATGGCGACACCTTTTTACGGGTATAGCGACTGTTTTCTATGGTGAGAGAATTGAACCTGCGATTATTTTTTACGGTAACTAGGTATTTGTTCTACAGGCGAAATATAATTTATCTGACGGAGATCTCATTGGAAGGACAGTTACTTCTGACAATTAAATATGCAACATCATACTACTACAAGGGCATAAAACAAAGGGATAAATGATCTTCATAATGATAAGTTGCGTTGTTATACAGATAACCTGCATGGAATCCAAGTTTGAAAATAGAATAATTAAAACGAATCCAATTGTCATTAATAGATGAAATTAATCATCTATATATAAAAGAAAACGTGTTCCTGTATGATGCCCTTGTTTGTTAGACTTGAGTGTTAATGAAGAACATGCTATCTATATCGTTTTTATAAAGCGCATGATATACTAGTAATTTTAGGTTTTCATATTATCTGTTCGGTGATTTGAAATCAACGAAAACGTATTGCACAATGGTAAAAGATTTGGGAACAGGTTAATATTCTTGGGGGAGGTTAAACGAAAATGAAAGTCCCGGTTTCGCATAAAAATGACGGAAATGTACAACTACCGGTATGATGCTGTAATGTGATTTTTACTTTTCATAATACGAAAACAGCCCGAACTGATCCCCGATCTACTACGATTGAACAACGACTTCTACCGACATTACTACTACGTGCGTTGCAAATTCATTTACATATGTAGATATAGGATTCTTGTAAAGTACCAGTAATATTTGCTCAAGTCAGACAGATCGTCTTCATCAGTGTAGTTAGATCGGTGTCAATAGAAAAGGTGGGGGCGACTCGTGGTAAAGTCAAGTCTTGGTGAGTCGGACCTAAGTCGGGGTGAATGATTTTCTGAATTATCGATTTTGTGCTGTATAGAGGGATATAGTTATTTTCCATATTTGTCATCCTAGCTCAGTCGCGAACAAGGTTGTTCCCGATTATCCCCGATTGAGCTACGATTTACGCCGACGTAGTCCCACCCTTGCTGCAACCTAGCATCGACCTAAATAAGTCGGGATTGAGCTCCGACAAACCACATTTATACATTTGTCGGGGTGTCTCCCCGACTTTTCCGACTTAGCTTTGACCCACTCCGACTCGCCCAGACCAAGCTACGACTCGCCCGACAGAGCCCCGATTCACACCGACTTCACAAGTTGGGCACTTTGTGACTGGGGATTGATACTTTTTTGGGCTAAACCTCGACTTATTTAAGTCGGAGCAAGGTCGGAGAGGTCGGATCTAAGCAAGGGTAAATCGTAGCTCAGTTGAGGCTCATCGGGAACAGACCCTTGCGACTGAGCTACGAATCACCCCCTATTCACCAAGACTAAGCTCCGACTTTACCACGGGTCGCCTGGACCTTCCCGATTGACGCCGACCTAACTATAGCTGATGAAGACAAAGCTACGATCTGCCCGACTTAGTCCCGACTAAGCCTTGACTTGAGCAAGTATTTCATTACGTCAAGTGGTTGACCAGTTTAATTTCACAGTGCCATTAAAAAGAGAAAGGAGCTCCAAAACAGGTTCCAGACTGATGCTATAAAAGAATGATTATCGTATATCAACACAAGTCGTAGTTATGTCGGCGGAAGTCATTGTTTAATCGTGGTAGGTCGGGGCTCAGTCTGCTCAAGTCGTGGTGAGTCGGGGCAGGTCGTAGCTAAATCGGAAAGGTAGACCTGGGCTAAGTCGGCGTTAAGTCGTATGTAGATTGTGGTAGATCGTAGTCAAGTCGTATTGAGATCGGGACAGAGTCGGTGTTACGGTCAATAAGGATATTACAGTGCCAACTTCCCCAACGTCATCAAAATTTTAAGTCGGGGCTAATCGGGGAGCTAAGTCTGCTGCACAACTGCTTCAGTACCTGGATATATTAATAGCATACATGTCTCTGCCTATCAACATATCTCATATACGTATACCATGTATTTCAAGTGCTAAATAAAAAAGTTCACACGTTTTATGGACGATATTATATGAACAGAAAGTAATATATTCCCTTAAAAAACAGTCGCCTATACCGTAAAAAACTATCGCGATTACAATAGAAAAGTGTCGCCTAATACGGTTCTATACCGTAAAAAGTGTCGCAACACGGGACAAGTAAACTTATTCTTAAGAAGACTTACAGATGAAATAAAGAGTTATATATATTTTATTCTGGTATATTTCTTACATGAAAACGTATCTTTGTCTGATAACATCAGTTTTTCTCATTTTGATACTGAGTTTTGGGGACATAAACACTAAAAATCGCTAGAAATTTATGTTTAATTTCCCAAATATGTAAGCATTTGATAGTCATAAAAGAAAATTCGAAATTATTTTACAAAATAAACTTTAAAAAAGGTCGGAATCTGTATTTTATCACCCGATTTCTCCATAAAATGAAAGCTCTACTGTAAAAAAATGTCGCGATTACCGTAGAAAATGAATTCCCGCAGTCGCACGTTACATAGAGTGATCCTTATATGTTCAAAATACGAAATAAATTTACGAGATGATGCAACACTCTTATTCTTTTTTTTTGCTTGCAGTAGAGTGAACATCCTTATACATGTATGTTCAATATACGAAATAGATTTACGAGCGGATGCAACACTCTTATTCTTTTTTTTTGCTTGCAGTAGAGTGAACATCCTTATACATGTATGTTCAAAATACGAAATAAATTTACGAGCGGATGCAACACTCTTATTATCAGGAGGTATACAGTAAACTTCGTATATAACGAAGCCCATGCGACCATTGATCCAAATTCGTTATAGCCATATTTCGTTACATGCATTTTGATGCTAAATATGTTTCCTTGGTGTGGCCGTTTTGAATGAATAAAAAATTAAGACCAGTATTCGATAGCTATGTTGTAATCTATTAAGTATGCATTCTTTACAATTGACATACCGATAGAGTATTAAATGATTGGCAATTATTTCCTCATGTGTATACAACACGTCTCCTAATAGGTAATTAAAGTGAGGACAACAGAAGGGGAGAGCAATTATTTGATTATTAGTAATTATCTGTCTGCCAGTTGTGTTAATTTGGAATACCTAGAGGGCATTTCGTTACATCATGTGAAAATAGTGAAGAAACTATGACCACGGGACCACGAGATGACTTCGTAAAAGCCGATAATTCGTTACATACAAATTCGTTACAGGCGTACAAAAATCAATGGAGGGTAATAGGACTTCTGCAGGTACTTTCTTTTTACTTCGTTACAAGCAGAATTTCGCTATAAACCTGTTCGTTATAGATGAAGTTTACTGTAAACAGTACGCCATTCCGTGCATGTTGGCGGAAAAATAAGACTTATTGTGTACGTTGTAGGACAAAAACTTCTCATTTTTGACAATATTCTCCAATATTCATAATAATACCCGAATGGTTACCAATCCATTCGACCCCTTGATTCATATGCTTTTGATTGATCAAATAAAATGATCTGTCGATTAATCGGTTTAAGCGCGATGGCTGCATAACTAACGCAAATCCACTCCAGAGGACAGACATTGTGTAACTTTATTCAACATTTTATCAAAATCATTCAATATTTTCTCCCAATAATAACTGAAATACAACGAAACAAATATTTTCTTTAATGTTACGCTAAGTAAGACGATAATTTCTCTAACTTGAGATATAATATATATGACTGGACAAGAAAAAAAAAAAACGGTACGCTGCACAAAATATGTCATATACCACGCCGACGGTAAAAAATAATACAAATACTACATGAAGTATACGTTTCATACGAGATGCAAAATGTAGAGATGATTCTGATTATTCTTTACTTTTCTTCAAAAGTAGCATTGACTTATATAACATGTTTTCTAGTGGAAGTGAATGGGAGGAATCGTTTCATTGCTGGCACCATCCCTTCTCCTCGTGGATATGCATATTCAAACTTCATCGATACTCCATATTCAAACTAAAGTAGTGCTGACAAGACGTCGTCATGTAATAGTCGGCCTCCATTCGGGATGCTCACAGGGGTATTACTTATAACGAGGCGATTCAAATGATATTATGACTTTTGATGTTGTGACCTTGAACTTACTTATTGACAGACCTCCTTTTAGATGTTTAAAGGATTTCTTAAAAAAGTAAAACTTGGGCAAAGCTGTTTAGCCCTGGTAGATAAAGTTTTGATATTTCACATCATATGTTCTTTGATGGTGATATGACAATGACTTAAACACTTGATACCTTTACCTTTGATCTAGTGATCTTCACCTTACTAATTTGAGTTCTTTGAGTTTACTTACTTAGGAAATCATTTAATTTTCATTTTTTTTAAACTTTTCAAAGTTCAGATGCGCATAATACAGTTAGTCTAAATGAAAAATTAAGCTATTGTCATTGAATCACGTAAAAGTCATTTGGATTTTCGTATTTTACCTCTGTATTCATTTGTAACATAATTTGAAAGTTTTCGTTCTCTTGGGAGATGACTGAAGCACGACCTTTTGTCCAATCTGAAAGTCAGTAGGACTTCCAGCATGCACGATCGCTTTAGATAGCAATAAACATTAAAGAAGTACCGATCAGTTATTCAGTCTCAAAGTTGAGAGCGCAAGGCAAAATCATTAGATTTGTCATAGGAACGGTTTCCGTTTGCCACATTGGACAACGTTATTTCCGTCCCCTCGATTGTGCTGTTAATTTCAATGAAAAAGGTTACACAACAGCCGTGCGTTTTTATCAGGATAAGGGGGGTGCTTACGAAATCCAGTGATTCACATATTTTAGTGCACTGAGGGAAAAGTGGTTAGCGCCCTGGACTGCGAACACATGGATCTAGGATTCGCTTTTCATCGTACCGAATTATAATTGGGATGTTAAGTCCCCTTCACACTTCCACAGATCGAGCCACGACTCTGCTACGACTCAAAAAGATCTGTCCAGTACGGATTGCTACGGAATGGTACGGGTTGATACGAATCGAGTACAGATAGCTACGGATATCGTACCGACATTGCGGCGAATTGCTACGACACGAGTACGGATAGATACGGATTGCTACGACACGCCTACGGATAGATACGGATAGGTACGGATTGCTAAGGATTACCATGATTCGAGTACGGATAGCCACGATCGCACAGGGATAGCTACGACTTCAGTACGGATTGACGGACCTAGCTTGAATTTCCTTTGTATTTTTAAACTATTTTACCAAAACACCCAATATTTTCAAGTTGAGTCGTCTTACTTGTTTTATAACAGTATTGAGGTTTTATACATGTATTTTATATCATAACATACATGTATGTACCTGAAATTGAATAGTTGAAGTATGAACTCACATATTGACCGAAAAACGCACAGACTACTGATAGAAATGAAGTAAAATATAAGACACAATCCATGGCTACTCCTTTTCGAATCCCTGGCTATCCGTAGCAATCCGTAGGAGAGTCGCAGTATTTCGTAAGAGAGTCGTAGCAATCCGTAGGAGAGTCGTATGGCTATTTTTATCACAATTCATAGTAATTTCTAAAAGGAAAATGAAGTTAACTGTATACAAGAGTTTCACTTTTCGCGTGTGTCGTGCTATGGCCATGTTGGAGGTTATCTTTGATGAAATCACATTGATCTTTGAATAAGACATTCCTATCTTGAAAGAGACCAGCATAAACGATTTACCAAAAGTTTGATCATCGAGTATTCAATGTACAAAAACGGGCATATTCCGCTGTGATTCGTACAAAAACAGGCTTGTCCTCAAACATTTCGTGATTTTTTAGTTACAGGCTCAATACACCTAATTAGCTTTTCTTTGTGGTAGAGAATACATATGTTAAGATACAACCTGCCAAATAGATCAATTATGGAATAAAATGACTTTTTCCTGCTGATGGCCACTAGACAGAAGCTCGTCACCTCATATTTCGGCACATTTCGCAACAAAATAAAACCTTTGACAAGCGCAGTGATAGCAATGATGTTTAAGTGACTTCAGTCGCTACAGAACAGTACAAAGACAATCTTTCTGCATGCCTTGGATTTAGCGAAATCTTCATTATAAACTCAAACTCACGTACCTCAAGCGGATGTTTATGTCATGTTTTCTTCCATTGTACACCAAAAGCGTACTGGTTTAATCCCCTGGTTATTATTTTTTCATTATCTAAAAATTTTGGCTTACAAAAGGTATAATGAGCATTCATTACATGTCTGGTACATCAGATTAGGAAATTTCTGTCTACAAGTCCGCACTCTGGCAGCAGATTTGGACGCTTCATTATCTTTTCAAACACTCTTATTATTATTTTTTCATTATCGAAATTCATTACATGTCTGGTACATCAGATTAGGAAATTTCTGTCTACAAGTCCGCACTCTGGCAGCAGATTTGGACGCTTCATTATCTTTTCAAACACTCTTATTATTATGTTTTCATTATCGAAATTCATAACATGTCTGGTACATCAGATTAGGAAATTTCTGTCTACAAGTCCGCACTCTGGCAGCAGATTTGGACGCTTCATTATCTTTCCGAACACTCTTATTATTATTATTTCATTATCGAAATTCATTACATGTCTGGTACATCAGATTAGGAAATTTCTGTCTACAAGTCAGCACTCTGGCAGCAGATTTGGACGCTTCATTATCTTTTCGAACACTATTTTTATTATTTTTTCATTATCGAAATTCATTACATGTCTGGTACATCAGATTAGGAAATTTCTGTCCACAAATCTGCACTCTGGCAGCAGATTTGGACGCTTCATTATCTTTTCGAACACTATTATTATTATTTTTTCATTATCGAAATTCATTACATGTCTGGTGCATCAGATAAGGAAATTTCTGTCTACAAGTCCGCACTCTGGCAGCAGATTTGGACACTCCATTATCTTTTCGAACACTCTTATTATTATGTTTTCATTATCGAAATTCATTACATGTCTGATATATAGGATTAGGAAATTTCTGTCTACAAGTCCGCACTTTGGCAGCAGATTTGGACGCTTCATTATCATTTCGAACACTCCTATTATCCAACGAGACATTTATAATGTTGACATAACTAACAGATTAATATTAACAAATAAAAGTTGTGTAACTTATATAAATATAATCAATACAATACCTCCCCGACAAGCAGCAGAAGGAGAAAACACGTCTTAAACATCGTAATTACTCAAAGGCAATGGGAATGTAAACTTGGAAAAACAATGTACATGTTTTATTCAATTAATTTGACTTGTGATTGATGTGTGCAAGTTGAAAGGGATACGAATTAATGAGACTTAATTAAAATATAGACATTTCAAAGGATGTATTTATCAATAAATGTGGCATCAGAGCCTTAACTATGAATAAAATTTGACATTTCAATGCACTTCTGTACGGAAGCACAAACATATCACTTTGAAAAGATGTAGAACGCAACCAGAAAACAAAGTTTCACTTGCTATTTCACTATTAGTTTTACGATGATAAAAGTATACGGTGTCATCCTCACGTGTACTACCCACATGCTGCATTTATAAACAAGAAAGACTCTGGTGAATTTTATTGTGAATGTAATGCCGTTTTAAGTAATAAAACTTGATCAAATTTATTATGTTTGAGTTTGAAATATAAAGGACGTTGTTCGGGACAGTATTCTGCATATGATATCTTACTAGAAACCTGCATTGTCTAGCTTATATAATCAGATGGAAGTGTTCTCCTTACCATCTACACAAAAATGTCAAACCAAATGTAATGAACAAGGCACGTGTTTCGGATAGTTACTTAAAATCATTTCGACTGATGTGGGCAATATGGATATAAAGTTACGATTTCATTCACAACTACATGTATTCAGTTTGTAAAATACTTAAGGTATTTGCGTCACCTTATTAAAGTCAACATGCTGTGAATGAAAAGCGTAAACCCTGGTCAGCGCAATGCACTGATTAGATTTGCCTTAATTGAAACATAAACATTCATAAAATCTTCCACAATGTATGAAATACACATCCTCCAACCTCAAAATAAATGTAATTTGTGTATGTTTTGCTTTCGTGTAGTGGTTATCATACTTTATATTGATATACCCAGATCGAGAGTACTAACTGAATAGAATCCTTAATTTTTCATTCAATTTGAAAAATGATAGTGGAGCGAAGCAGGAGATGCTTACTCCTTACGGTTACCTGGTCCCACTTCTAGGGGTCCGTCGATGCTCAATTTGGTGGTCTGTTGTCGATGCAGTTTGGATTGTCGTCAAGATCTTCTTTATCTCATTAGCATTATTCTCTTGAAAATGGGATAGCTCAAAACCTGAATTCAAGTCGAATTTAAACGCTGTGATGTGAGTCTTAACGTTGATTTTTGCACAAATTTCTGTGCCTTCTATCCCCTTGAGCGTTTTAACATTTTCGAAGGGGGGGGGGGGGCTGGAGTTAAAAGGGATATCCCTCATAATGAAGCAGAAATCTTGTAGTATTTATACCACTTCTGGAGTGTCACTGATGGCGGACCATGAATTCCCGAGGGCACATGTAGCCAAGATCGATAAACTTCGGTTGATCGCCTCTTCAACTCAATCGAAAATGTCTGTTTTCAAAATATCTTGAAATTTCTAGAAAGTGGGTCTTGTAACATCATATCCCACCAATCCTGATATGTCTTTCGGTACATTATTTGGATATAATAACTTTCACACTCTTTGGCCATATTACATTGTTAAGACTGAGGATCATTGACCAGGGTCAAGTACCTGAAACGTGTATGTCTGGTCCATGCTGCAAATTCATTTATTCTTAAATGATGTTATGAATTTGATGACATAACATTTGATAAAACTTACCGAAATAATTCTCTGGGTTCCAGATCTCCTTACTGAGTTTCCCAATCAAACAATAATGATAATAATAATAATAAAAAAAAAATCAAAACCCCCTAAACCCGGCCCAATTGCTTTCATACACTTTTATCTAGATATTGATTACTGAGGGCAAGACGATAAACTTGGTAATCAAAGTTGAAAGATAAATGATGCTTTTCCCTGTCGTTTTAGTGGTGACATAAGATAGAAATGGTAAATGACATTATATAGAAATGGCGGAAAAGAACAAATACATTTACAACCAGAATACCGGTAAAATGTCGCTATGCTTATGCTGTAAATTGGTTCTCATGTGAGCGTTGTAGTCTCTTTGGCATAAAAACCCCAAACTCCCCAAAAAAGCAAGAGGCATGTGATAATTTGTTAAACTCAAGTATCCTAAACCATTTGACATCCAATTCTTTTTTTTGCTTGCAGTAGAGTGAACATCCTTATATGTTCAAAAGACGAAACAAATTTACAAGCGGATGTAGCACTCTTACTATTTTTTCATTATCGAAAAAAATTGGCTTACAAAAAGTATAATGAGCACTCGTTACATGTCTGGTGTATCAGATAAGGAAATTTCAGTCTACAATTCCGCACTCAGGCAGCAGATTTAGACACTCCATTATCTTTTCGAACACTCTTATTATTATTTTTTCATTATCGAAATTCATTACATGTCTGGTACTTCAGATAAAGAAATTTCTGTCTACAAGTCCGCACTTTGGCAGCAGATTTGGACACTCCATTATCTTTTCGAACACTCCTATTATCCAACGAGACATTTATAATGTTGACATAACTAACAGATTAATATTCACAAGTAAAAGACGTGTAACTAATATAAATATAATCAATACAATACCTCCCCGACAAACAGCAGAAGGAGAAAACACGTCTTAAGCATCGTAATTACTCAAAGGCAATGGAAATGTAAATCGGGAAAAACAATGTACATGTTTTATTCAATTAATTTGACACATGATTGATGTGTGCAAGTTGAAAGGAATACGAATTAATGAGACTTAATTGAAATATAGACATTTCAAAGGATGCATTTATCTATAAATGTGGCATCAGAGCCTTAACTATGAGTAAAATCTGACATTTCGATTCATTTCTATACGGAAGCACAAACATATCACTTTGAAAAGATGTAGAACGCAACCAGAAAACAAAGTTTCACTTGCTATTTCACTATTAGTTTTACGATGATAAAAGTATACGATGTCATCCTCACGTGTACTACCCACATGCTGCATTTATAAACAAGAAAGACTCTGGTGAATTTTATTGTGAATGTAATGCCGTTTTAAGTAATAAAACTTGATCAAATTTATTATGTTTGAGTTTGAAATATAAAGGACGTTGTTCGGGACAGTATTCTGCATATGATATCTTACTAGAAACCTGCATTGTCTAGCTTATATAATCAGATGGAAGTGTTCTCCTTACCATCTACACAAGAAGGTCAAACCAAATGTAATGGAGAAGACACATGTTTGAGATAGTTACTTAAAATCATTTCGACTGATGTGGGTAATATGAACATAAAGTTACGATTTAATTCAAAACTACATGTATTCAGTTTGTAAAATACTTAAATTATTTGCGTCACCTTATTAAATGTAACATGCTGTGAATGAAAAGCGTAAACCCTGGTCAGCGCAATGTACTGATTAGATTTGCCTTAATTGAAACATAAACATTCACAAAATCTTCCACAATGTATGAAATACACATCTTCCAACCTCAAAATAAATGTAATTTGTGTATGTTTTGCTTTCGTGTAGTGGTTATCATACTTTATATTGATATACCCAGATCAAGAGTACTAACTGAATAGAATCCTTAATTTTCATTCAATTTTAAAGATTATAGCTAAGCGAAGCAGGAGATGCTTACTCCTTACGGTTACCTGGTCTCACTTCTAGGGGTCCGTCGATGCTCAATTTGGTGGTCTGTTGTCGATGCAGTTTGGATTTTCGTCAGGATCTTCCTTATCTCATTAGCATTATTCTCTTGAAAATGGGATAGCTCAAAACCTGAATTCAAGTCGAAGTTAAACGATATGATATTCAATATGAAGACGTTTACATTTATACCACTTGGTGAGTGTCACTGCTGGTGGACCAGGAGTCCCCGAGGGCACATGTAGCCAAGTTCGATCAATTTCGGTTGATCGTTTCTTCAACGCATTCTAAAATATCTGTTATCAAAATTTCTTGAAATTTCTAAAACGTGGGTCCTGTAGCATCATATCCCACCCATTCTGCTACGTCTTTCGGTACGCTTTTTCGACATAGTAACTTTCACACTTTTTTGGCTTATTACATTGTTTAGATTTGAGGATCACTGACGAGGGTTAAGTACCCGAAACGTGCATGTCTGGTCCATGTTGCCAATTTACCTGTTCTTAAATGATGCTATTCAATATGAAGACGTTTACATTTATACCACTTGGTGAGTGTCACTGCTGGTGGACCAGGAGTCCCCGAGGGCACATGTAGCCAAGTTCGATCAATTTCGGTTGATCGTTTCTTCAACGCATTCTAAAATATCTGTTATCAAAATTTCTTGAAATTTCTAAAACGTGGGTCCTGTAGCATCATATCCCACCCATTCTGCTACGTCTTTCGGTACGCTTTTTCGACATAGTAACTTTCACACTTTTTTGGCTTATTACATTGTTTAGATTTGAGGATCACTGACGAGGGTTAAGTACCCGAAACGTGCATGTCTGGTCCATGTTGCCAATTTACCTGTTCTTAAATGATGCTATTCAATATGAAGACGTTTACATTTATACCACTTGGTGAGTGTCACTGCTGGTGGACCAGGAGTCCCCGAGGGCACATGTAGCCAAGTTCGATCAATTTCGGTTGATCGTTTCTTCAACGCATTCTAAAATATCTGTTATCAAAATTTCTTGAAATTTCTAAAACGTGGGTCCTGTAGCATCATATCCCACCCATTCTGCTACGTCTTTCGGTACGCTTTTTCGACATAGTAACTTTCACACTTTTTTGGCTTATTACATTGTTTAGATTTGAGGATCACTGACGAGGGTTAAGTACCCGAAACGTGCATGTCTGGTCCATGTTGCCAATTTACCTGTTCTTAAATGATGCTATTCAATATGAAGACGTTTACATTTATACCACTTGGTGAGTGTCACTGCTGGTGGACCAGGAGTCCCCGAGGGCACATGTAGCCAAGTTCGATCAATTTCGGTTGATCGTTTCTTCAACGCATTCTAAAATTCTGTTATCAAAATTTCTTGAAATTTCTAAAACGTGGGTCCTGTAGCATCATATCCCACCCATTCTGCTACGTCTTTCGGTACGCTTTTTCGACATAGTAACTTTCACACTTTTTTGGCTTATTACATTGTTTAGATTTGAGGATCACTGACGAGGGTTAAGTACCCGAAACGTGCATGTCTGGTCCATGTTGCCAATTTACCTGTTCTTAAATGATGCTATTCAATATGAAGACGTTTACATTTATACCACTTGGTGAGTGTCACTGCTGGTGGACCAGGAGTCCCCGAGGGCACATGTAGCCAAGTTCGATCAATTTCGGTTGATCGTTTCTTCAACGCATTCTAAAATTTCTGTTATCAAAATTTCTTGAAATTTCTAAAACGTGGGTCCTGTAGCATCATATCCCACCCATTCTGCTACGTCTTTCGGTACGCTTTTTCGACATAGTAACTTTCACACTTTTTTGGCTTATTACATTGTTTAGATTTGAGGATCACTGACGAGGGTTAAGTACCCGAAACGTGCATGTCTGGTCCATGTTGCCAATTTACCTGTTCTTAAATGATGCTATTCAATATGAAGACGTTTACATTTATACCACTTGGTGAGTGTCACTGCTGGTGGACCAGGAGTCCCCGAGGGCACATGTAGCCAAGTTCGATCAATTTCGGTTGATCGTTTCTTCAACGCATTCTAAAATTTCTGTTATCAAAATTTCTTGAAATTTCTAAAACGTGGGTCCTGTAGCATCATATCCCACCCATTCTGCTACGTCTTTCGGTACGCTTTTTCGACATAGTAACTTTCACACTTTTTTGGCTTATTACATTGTTTAGATTTGAGGATCACTGACGAGGGTTAAGTACCCGAAACGTGCATGTCTGGTCCATGTTGCCAATTTACCTGTTCTTAAATGATGCTATTCAATATGAAGACGTTTACATTTATACCACTTGGTGAGTGTCACTGCTGGTGGACCAGGAGTCCCCGAGGGCACATGTAGCCAAGTTCGATCAATTTCGGTTGATCGTTTCTTCAACGCATTCTAAAATTTCTGTTATCAAAATTTCTTGAAATTTCTAAAACGTGGGTCCTGTAGCATCATATCCCACCCATTCTGCTACGTCTTTCGGTACGCTTTTTCGACATAGTAACTTTCACACTTTTTTGGCTTATTACATTGTTTAGATTTGAGGATCACTGACGAGGGTTAAGTACCCGAAACGTGCATGTCTGGTCCATGTTGCCAATTTACCTGTTCTTAAATGATGCTATTCAATATGAAGACGTTTACATTTATACCACTTGGTGAGTGTCACTGCTGGTGGACCAGGAGTCCCCGAGGGCACATGTAGCCAAGTTCGATCAATTTCGGTTGATCGTTTCTTCAACGCATTCTAAAATTTCTGTTATCAAAATTTCTTGAAATTTCTAAAACGTGGGTCCTGTAGCATCATATCCCACCCATTCTGCTACGTCTTTCGGTACGCTTTTTCGACATAGTAACTTTCACACTTTTTTGGCTTATTACATTGTTTAGATTTGAGGATCACTGACGAGGGTTAAGTACCCGAAACGTGCATGTCTGGTCCATGTTGCCAATTTACCTGTTCTTAAATGATGCTATTCAATATGAAGACGTTTACATTTATACCACTTGGTGAGTGTCACTGCTGGTGGACCAGGAGTCCCCGAGGGCACATGTAGCCAAGTTCGATCAATTTCGGTTGATCGTTTCTTCAACGCATTCTAAAATTTCTGTTATCAAAATTTCTTGAAATTTCTAAAACGTGGGTCCTGTAGCATCATATCCCACCCATTCTGCTACGTCTTTCGGTACGCTTTTTCGACATAGTAACTTTCACACTTTTTTGGCTTATTACATTGTTTAGATTTGAGGATCACTGACGAGGGTTAAGTACCCGAAACGTGCATGTCTGGTCCATGTTGCCAATTTACCTGTTCTTAAATGATGCTATTCAATATGAAGACGTTTACATTTATACCACTTGGTGAGTGTCACTGCTGGTGGACCAGGAGTCCCCGAGGGCACATGTAGCCAAGTTCGATCAATTTCGGTTGATCGTTTCTTCAACGCATTCTAAAATTTCTGTTATCAAAATTTCTTGAAATTTCTAAAACGTGGGTCCTGTAGCATCATATCCCACCCATTCTGCTACGTCTTTCGGTACGCTTTTTCGACATAGTAACTTTCACACTTTTTTGGCTTATTACATTGTTTAGATTTGAGGATCACTGACGAGGGTTAAGTACCCGAAACGTGCATGTCTGGTCCAT
Organism: Pinctada imbricata; assembly: GCA_033119305.1. Lineage (NCBI taxonomy): Eukaryota > Metazoa > Mollusca > Bivalvia > Pterioida > Pteriidae > Pinctada > Pinctada imbricata. The sequence goes on from VSWD01000013.1 coordinate 36,085,156, forward strand.
GTTGCCAATTTACCTGTTCTTAAATGATGCTATTCAATATGAAGACGTTTACATTTATACCACTTGGTGAGTGTCACTGCTGGTGGACCAGGAGTCCCCGAGGGCACATGTAGCCAAGTTCGATCAATTTCGGTTGATCGTTTCTTCAACGCATTCTAAAATTTCTGTTATCAAAATTTCTTGAAATTTCTAAAACGTGGGTCCTGTAGCATCATATCCCACCCATTCTGCTACGTCTTTCGGTACGCTTTTTCGACATAGTAACTTTCACACTTTTTTGGCTTATTACATTGTTTAGATTTGAGGATCACTGACGAGGGTTAAGTACCCGAAACGTGCATGTCTGGTCCATGTTGCCAATTTACCTGTTCTTAAATGATGCTATTCAATATGAAGACGTTTACATTTATACCACTTGGTGAGTGTCACTGCTGGTGGACCAGGAGTCCCCGAGGGCACATGTAGCCAAGTTCGATCAATTTCGGTTGATCGTTTCTTCAACGCATTCTAAAATTTCTGTTATCAAAATTTCTTGAAATTTCTAAAACGTGGGTCCTGTAGCATCATATCCCACCCATTCTGCTACGTCTTTCGGTACGCTTTTTCGACATAGTAACTTTCACACTTTTTTGGCTTATTACATTGTTTAGATTTGAGGATCACTGACGAGGGTTAAGTACCCGAAACGTGCATGTCTGGTCCATGTTGCCAATTTACCTGTTCTTAAATGATGCTATTCAATATGAAGACGTTTACATTTATACCACTTGGTGAGTGTCACTGCTGGTGGACCAGGAGTCCCCGAGGGCACATGTAGCCAAGTTCGATCAATTTCGGTTGATCGTTTCTTCAACGCATTCTAAAATTTCTGTTATCAAAATTTCTTGAAATTTCTAAAACGTGGGTCCTGTAGCATCATATCCCACCCATTCTGCTACGTCTTTCGGTACGCTTTTTCGACATAGTAACTTTCACACTTTTTTGGCTTATTACATTGTTTAGATTTGAGGATCACTGACGAGGGTTAAGTACCCGAAACGTGCATGTCTGGTCCATGTTGCCAATTTACCTGTTCTTAAATGATGCTATTCAATATGAAGACGTTTACATTTATACCACTTGGTGAGTGTCACTGCTGGTGGACCAGGAGTCCCCGAGGGCACATGTAGCCAAGTTCGATCAATTTCGGTTGATCGTTTCTTCAACGCATTCTAAAATTTCTGTTATCAAAATTTCTTGAAATTTCTAAAACGTGGGTCCTGTAGCATCATATCCCACCCATTCTGCTACGTCTTTCGGTACGCTTTTTCGACATAGTAACTTTCACACTTTTTTGGCTTATTACATTGTTTAGATTTGAGGATCACTGACGAGGGTTAAGTACCCGAAACGTGCATGTCTGGTCCATGTTGCCAATTTACCTGTTCTTAAATGATGCTATTCAATATGAAGACGTTTACATTTATACCACTTGGTGAGTGTCACTGCTGGTGGACCAGGAGTCCCCGAGGGCACATGTAGCCAAGTTCGATCAATTTCGGTTGATCGTTTCTTCAACGCATTCTAAAATTTCTGTTATCAAAATTTCTTGAAATTTCTAAAACGTGGGTCCTGTAGCATCATATCCCACCCATTCTGCTACGTCTTTCGGTACGCTTTTTCGACATAGTAACTTTCACACTTTTTTGGCTTATTACATTGTTTAGATTTGAGGATCACTGACGAGGGTTAAGTACCCGAAACGTGCATGTCTGGTCCATGTTGCCAATTTACCTGTTCTTAAATGATGCTATTCAATATGAAGACGTTTACATTTATACCACTTGGTGAGTGTCACTGCTGGTGGACCAGGAGTCCCCGAGGGCACATGTAGCCAAGTTCGATCAATTTCGGTTGATCGTTTCTTCAACGCATTCTAAAATTTCTGTTATCAAAATTTCTTGAAATTTCTAAAACGTGGGTCCTGTAGCATCATATCCCACCCATTCTGCTACGTCTTTCGGTACGCTTTTTCGACATAGTAACTTTCACACTTTTTTGGCTTATTACATTGTTTAGATTTGAGGATCACTGACGAGGGTTAAGTACCCGAAACGTGCATGTCTGGTCCATGTTGCCAATTTACCTGTTCTTAAATGATGCTATTCAATATGAAGACGTTTACATTTATACCACTTGGTGAGTGTCACTGCTGGTGGACCAGGAGTCCCCGAGGGCACATGTAGCCAAGTTCGATCAATTTCGGTTGATCGTTTCTTCAACGCATTCTAAAATATCTGTTATCAAAATTTCTTGAAATTTCTAAAACGTGGGTCCTGTAGCATCATATCCCACCCATTCTGCTACGTCTTTCGGTACGCTTTTTCGACATAGTAACTTTCACACTTTTTTGGCTTATTACATTGTTTAGATTTGAGGATCACTGACGAGGGTTAAGTACCCGAAACGTGCATGTCTGGTCCATGTTGCCAATTTACCTGTTCTTAAATGATGCTATTCAATATGAAGACGTTTACATTTATACCACTTGGTGAGTGTCACTGCTGGTGGACCAGGAGTCCCCGAGGGCACATGTAGCCAAGTTCGATCAATTTCGGTTGATCGTTTCTTCAACGCATTCTAAAATATCTGTTATCAAAATTTCTTGAAATTTCTAAAACGTGGGTCCTGTAGCATCATATCCCACCCATTCTGCTACGTCTTTCGGTACGCTTTTTCGACATAGTAACTTTCACACTTTTTTGGCTTATTACATTGTTTAGATTTGAGGATCACTGACGAGGGTTAAGTACCCGAAACGTGCATGTCTGGTCCATGTTGCCAATTTACCTGTTCTTAAATGATGCTATTCAATATGAAGACGTTTACATTTATACCACTTGGTGAGTGTCACTGCTGGTGGACCAGGAGTCCCCGAGGGCACATGTAGCCAAGTTCGATCAATTTCGGTTGATCGTTTCTTCAACGCATTCTAAAATATTCTGTTATCAAAATTTCTTGAAATTTCTAAAACGTGGGTCCTGTAGCATCATATCCCACCCATTCTGCTACGTCTTTCGGTACGCTTTTTCGACATAGTAACTTTCACACTTTTTTGGCTTATTACATTGTTTAGATTTGAGGATCACTGACGAGGGTTAAGTACCCGAAACGTGCATGTCTGGTCCATGTTGCCAATTTACCTGTTCTTAAATGATGCTATTCAATATGAAGACGTTTACATTTATACCACTTGGTGAGTGTCACTGCTGGTGGACCAGGAGTCCCCGAGGGCACATGTAGCCAAGTTCGATCAATTTCGGTTGATCGTTTCTTCAACGCATTCTAAAATATCTGTTATCAAAATTTCTTGAAATTTCTAAAACGTGGGTCCTGTAGCATCATATCCCACCCATTCTGCTACGTCTTTCGGTACGCTTTTTCGACATAGTAACTTTCACACTTTTTTGGCTTATTACATTGTTTAGATTTGAGGATCACTGACGAGGGTTAAGTACCCGAAACGTGCATGTCTGGTCCATGTTGCCAATTTACCTGTTCTTAAATGATGCTATTCAATATGAAGACGTTTACATTTATACCACTTGGTGAGTGTCACTGCTGGTGGACCAGGAGTCCCCGAGGGCACATGTAGCCAAGTTCGATCAATTTCGGTTGATCGTTTCTTCAACGCATTCTAAAATATCTGTTATCAAAATTTCTTGAAATTTCTAAAACGTGGGTCCTGTAGCATCATATCCCACCCATTCTGCTACGTCTTTCGGTACGCTTTTTCGACATAGTAACTTTCACACTTTTTTGGCTTATTACATTGTTTAGATTTGAGGATCACTGACGAGGGTTAAGTACCCGAAACGTGCATGTCTGGTCCATGTTGCCAATTTACCTGTTCTTAAATGATGCTATTCAATATGAAGACGTTTACATTTATACCACTTGGTGAGTGTCACTGCTGGTGGACCAGGAGTCCCCGAGGGCACATGTAGCCAAGTTCGATCAATTTCGGTTGATCGTTTCTTCAACGCATTCTAAAATATCTGTTATCAAAATTTCTTGAAATTTCTAAAACGTGGGTCCTGTAGCATCATATCCCACCCATTCTGCTACGTCTTTCGGTACGCTTTTTCGACATAGTAACTTTCACACTTTTTTGGCTTATTACATTGTTTAGATTTGAGGATCACTGACGAGGGTTAAGTACCCGAAACGTGCATGTCTGGTCCATGTTGCCAATTTACCTGTTCTTAAATGATGCTATTCAATATGAAGACGTTTACATTTATACCACTTGGTGAGTGTCACTGCTGGTGGACCAGGAGTCCCCGAGGGCACATGTAGCCAAGTTCGATCAATTTCGGTTGATCGTTTCTTCAACGCATTCTAAAATATCTGTTATCAAAATTTCTTGAAATTTCTAAAACGTGGGTCCTGTAGCATCATATCCCACCCATTCTGCTACGTCTTTCGGTACGCTTTTTCGACATAGTAACTTTCACACTTTTTTGGCTTATTACATTGTTTAGATTTGAGGATCACTGACGAGGGTTAAGTACCCGAAACGTGCATGTCTGGTCCATGTTGCCAATTTACCTGTTCTTAAATGATGCAATTCAATATGAAGACGTTTACATGAGTCTAAACGTTGATTTTTGCACAAATTTCTGTGCCTTCTATCCCCTTGAGCGTTTTAACATTTTCGAAGGGGGGAGGGGGGGGGGGTGGAGTTAAAAGGGATATCCCTGATAATGAAGCAGAAATCTTGTAGCACTTCTGGAGTGTCACTGATGGCGAACCAGGAATTCCCGAGGGCACATGTAGCCAAGATCGATAAACTTCATTTTTGTCACACTTATGCCCTTTGCCGTGTGGAGCTCGTAAAAAAGTTCACCGCGAGGGGTTTGGCAGTAAGTGTTTTGAATATATTTCCCTGACATCGTCGCCATAGCACTTTCTATATAGACATAACGTCAGACAGTGCATGAATTTTATAAATTGTTTTCATTTTCGTGCTTAAACATCGACGGCGGGTGCGGCTAGCCAACAGGGGATGTTTACTCCTCCCGGGCACCTGATCCCACCTTTAGCTTGCTAGGGGTCCGTCGATGCTTAATCTTGTGCTCTATTGTGAGTGCTGTTGAGATAATCGTCAAAATCTTCTTTAACTCATTCGGTTGATCGCCTCTTCAACTCATTCGAAAATGTCTGTTATCAAAATATCTTGAAATTTCTAGAAAGTGGGTCTTGTAACATCATATCCCACCCATCCTGCTACGTCTTTCGGTACATTATTTGGATATAATAACTTTCACACTCTTTGGCTATATTACTTTGTAAAGACTGAGGCTCATTGACCAGGGTCAAGTACCTGAAACGTGTATGTCTGGTCCATGCTGCAAATTCATTTATTCTTAAATGATGTTATGAATTTGATGACATAACATTTGATAAAACTTACCGAAAGAATTCTCTGGGTTCCAGATCTCCTTACTGAGTTTCCCAATCAAACAATAATAATAATAATAATAATAATAATAAAAAAAATTCAAAACCCCCTAAACCCGGCCCAATTGCTTTCATACACTTTTATCTAGATATTGATTACTGAGGGCAAAACGATAAACTTGGTAATCAAAGTTGAAAGATAAATGATGCTTTTCCCTGTCGTTTTAGTGGTGACATAAGATAGAAATGGTAAATGACATTAGATAGAAATGGCGGAAAAGAACAAATACATGTATCAGAATACCTTTCAACCAGAATACCGGTAAAAGTCGCTATGCTTATGCTGTAAATTGGTTCTCAGGTGAGCGTTGTAGTCTCTTTGGCATAAAAACCCCAAACTCCCCAAAAAGATGTTAGTGATGATTTGATCAACTCAAGTATCCTAAACCATTTGACATCCCATTCTTTTTTTTGCTTGCAGTAGAGTGAACATTCTTATATGTTTAAAAGACGAAATAAATTTACGAGCGGATGTAGCACTCTTATTAGTATTTTTTCATTATCGAAAAATTTTGGCTTACAAAAAGTATAATGAGCATTTATTACATGTCTGGTGCATCAGATAAGGAAATTTCTGTCTACAAGTCCGCACTCTGGCAGCAGATTTGGACACTCCATTATCTTTTCGAACACTCTTATTATTATTTTTTCATTATCGAAATTCATTACATGTCTGGTGCATCAGATAAAGAAATTTCTGTCTACAAGTCCGCACTCTGGCAGCAGATTTGGACACTCCATTATCTTTTCGAACACTCTAATTATAGTTTTTTCGTTATCGAAATTCATTACATGTCTGGTACATCAGATTAGGAAATTTCTGTCTACAAGTCCGCACTTTGGCAGCAGATTTGGACACTCCATTATCTTTTCGAACACTCCTATTATCCAACGAGACATTTATAATGTTGACATAACTAACAGATTAATATTCACAAGTAAAAGACGTGTAACTTATATAAATATAATCAATACAATACCTCCCCGACAAGCAGCAGAAGGAGAAAACACGTCTGAAGCATCGTAATTACTCAAAGGCAATGGGAATGTAAATCGGGAAAAACAATGTACATGTTTTATTCAATTAATTTGACACATGATTGATGTGTGCAAGTTGAAAGGGATACGAATTTATGAGACAAAATTAAAATATAGACATTTCAGAATATGCATTTATCAATTAATGTGGCATCAGAGCCTTAACTATGAATAAAATTTGACATTTCAATGCATTTCTGTACGGAAGCACAAGCATACCACTTTGAAAAGATGTAGAACGCAACCAGTAAAATAAATGCAAAACTAAACCAAAGGACCAAAACATTGTTCACATTAGTAAAAGTATCCCCATTGAATGGAGATTATGTGCCCGAGGAGTGTTAAAATTACTTGCAGCATTACTCGTTAAAAGTCACTTGGAAAAAGTCAAAACTGGTAAATCTTTTACTTTGTCAATATTTATATATATGTTCTATTATAAAACTTTATGTCTCATCAATTTTACAGAAATTATTGTCAACTTCTTTTGAAATTCGGACCAATACAGGCAACAGAATATATTACTTTGGGTATTTCACAACCTGCAATTTATTGTGACATAATTAACAAGATAAGAAGGATCAAGGATAGACAACATAACTATCGAAAATGCATCAAAATCATCAAATGCCTTTTATACCGTGGGTATGATCTTAATAGACATTTTTCATGTTAGCGGACCTCGGACACCGTACTTGGAAGGGACTAAGTCACAAACGTAAAATGTTGATGCTAACAGAATTAACCTAGATTTAATTTTGTGAGAATTTATTTATTTTCATGTGTAAATATACATATTTAAAGCTCTCCACGGTCATTTCATCTATTTTGTAATCAAATTTTCCTTTTTAATTGCACCAGATTTCTTTAATATGACTCCTTAGGTGCGAAGTCCGGAGTGCGATGTCCGAAGTACGTCGACTTGAAAAATGTCCAATGTCACCAGACAGACACTAGGCTTGGTACTTGACCAATCTACAGTCTTGAACCAGCGCATTCTTAACTCTTGCACTCTGACTGACTGTGACGACGGGACTCGATGACTGGCCCTGTCCAAACCTTTTAAGAGAAGACAGGACCCCGATCACCAGTCCTCTCTGAATGTCAGTCGGACTCCTCGGGTGATAACATACATGAGCTCGCGCCGGCAAAGCACGGATTATATTATTATTACGTACGCCCTCTTTTTATATCCATTTACATATTCATCTGTGTTGCTTGGCCCCTGCCTTTTGCGGTCTTGTTTGTGTCTCAGTGAGGAGGTTGTTTTACACCACAATAATTATTTTACGTTCTTCGATACCTCTTGGTAATCGGAAAAGTGGGAGGGTTGTGCGCACGTAATCCAGGATAACCTCACCTTCTGTTATTTCCGTGGCAGATGACCGTACTAAGTCGGCACAGGTTGCCCATTTGTCTTTATTTGGTTTATGTGTAGTCCCTTGTGTTTGATTTTTCAGTGTTGTGCGTTGACGTTCCTTGCCCTTTTGCGTCTCTTTCTGAGCTTGTCTGCTCTGTGTTTTTGTATTTGGTGCTTTGGGGTTTTTCTGTAGGTGCTGCAACCTGGTGTTGTTAGAGATCCCCTCCTTTGCTTTATCAAATTCGGTGCTTTTTCGAAGTATCTTTCGACAATGTAGACAACAAACGGAGCGCCGAGTTGAACTTGCTATTTCATTATTAGTTTGACGATGATAATAGTGCACAATGTCATCCTCGCGTGTATTGTTCAACTTTATGATGTTTGATTTTGAAATATAAAGGACGTTGTTCGGGACAGTTTTCTGCATATGATATCTTACTAGAAACCGGCATTATTTAGCTTATATAAACAGATGGAAGTGTTCTCCTTACGATCTACATGAAAATTTCAAACCAAATATAATGGACCAGACACGTGTTTCGGATAGTTACTTAAAAATTATTCCAACTGATGTGGGCAATATGAACATAAAGTTACGATGAAAAATATGGATAATGACCATATCCCTATATAGAGCACAAAATAGATAATTCAGAAAATCATAAACCGAAGGCATACAAAATCAGGATAAAACGGAAACCAAAGCACCTCCACCATATGAAAAGAAGCGAACTCTCGAAATGGGAGTGAGACCAGGTGCCCAGGAAGAGTCAGCATCGTTGTAATTAAGAACTATTCAGCTTGTCAAATACTTAAGGTATCTATTCACCTTATCAATAGCAACATGCTGCTGTGAATAGAAGAGTAAACCCTGGTCACTGTAATGCACTGATTAGATTTGCTTTAATTGAAACATAAACATTTACAAAACATTCCACAATGTATGAAATACACATTTTCCAACCTCAATATGAATGTTATTTGTGTATGTTTTGCTTACGTGTAGTGGTTATCATACTTTATATTGATATACCCAGATCGAGAGTACTAACTGAATAGACTCCTTAATTTTTAATTCAATTAAAAGGATTATAAAAAGCTTTGAACCCAAACAGGAACTTGAATATTTGTGCCATAGTCTAAAATCATCGGTACATGAACAATTGAGGTATCGCCAATCACACTTTCTGCCAGATTATTTTATTAAGACATCACAATCAAGTGCCCGTGCTTTGACGGGCGAATTGACTACAAACTCATAATAGATAAACAGCGAATAGATACGATGATGGGCATTTGACGATCCGTCAGATTTTGAGTTTTCAGAACCATTTAAGTTCATGTTTTCCATTTAGACGGACTGCTCGATAGGAGTTATCCAACCGTGGCTTGATGTTTTAGAAACACATTTTCTTACGGTAACAATTTAAGATATGAAGTGGCGTTCCTTTGCAAAGACAAGTAACCTACTTAAAATGATTCCTACTTATATGGGCAATATGAATGTAAAGTTACGATCTAACTAAAAACTATTCAGCTTGTCAAATACTTAAGATGTTCACCTTATCAGCATCAGCATGCTATGAATACAAAGAGCACACCGGAACACGTGAACCCTGGTCTGCGCAATGCACTGATTAGATTTGCCTTAATTGAAACATAGACATTCTCAAAATCTTCCATAATGTATGAAATGACAAATATGGATAATGGCCATATCCATGTATACAGCACAAAATCGATAATTCAAAATATCAGAAACCAAAGGCATACAAAATCAGGATAAAACAGGAACCAAAGCAAACAAACAAAAACCTCCAACATATGAAAAAAAGCAAAATCCCGATATGGGAGTGAGACAAAAATACACATCTTCCAACCTCAAAATAAATGTTACTTGCGCATGTTTTACATTCTTGAAGTGGTTATTATATTATAATTGACTGGGAATGAGGGTAATATATGATTTGTTGGACCTGAAGACAAAACATTGTCGAAGCCGAGGGCTATATTTTTTCTGAAGGTCCAACAAATCATATGCTGCCCGAATTCCCGGTCAATAATTATTTTGTTATACCTTAATTCAATACTACAGCAACGAACCGAGTGGCCCGGCTTGTATATTCATTTTCGTCTATAAGAACAACAGCACAGAGAAATAGGTAGAGCTTATAACGTCATCGATGACATGACGTCACAAACAATGTACCGTTTTATCGGTCAATAGTTTTTTTTAAACTATTGCCTTAGGGCCAATATTGATGTAACTGTTTGGTCAAATATTCGAATTTATAGGCATTTTTCCTATGGAGATTTTTATAGAGATACTGATAAGGGTATATCAATATATTTTATATTGATATATCCAGATCGAGAAATCTAACTAATGGAATTCTTTAATTAGATTGAATGGAATAAGGTTAATAATAAGGTTTAATCCGAAACAGAAATTTGATGATTTGTGTCATATTTTAAAATCATCGGTACATGAACAAATGAGGTATCAACAATCTCACTTTCTGGTAGATTATTCTATCAAGGGCCCGTGCTTTGACGGGCGAATTAATTACAACGTAATAATAGATAAACAGCGAATAGATGCGATGTTTGACATTTGACGATCCGTCAGTTCTGATCAGATCTTGATTTAAAAAAAAGAGAACCATTTGAGTTCATGTTTTTCAACTAGACGGGCTGTCCCATAGGGATAGTCCGCCCGTGGCTTTCGTGTTTTAGGAACCTAGTTGTTGAAATTATCTGCAATGCTAAAATATACACTCTATTGTAAATTGTTCAGTGCACCATTTCAACAAGTATTGTTTCATAAGTGTTGCTCAAGACCAAAACAGAAGAAATCCATATGATGAATATATGAATAGCGAAATTCTAAGCAGGATCTTAAATTTATCCCAAGAAAAGCCAAAATCAGCGCTATATCTTTGGGGAGGTACCCCTTAGTTATATAAAATTTGATGATGGAAAATAAAAATATTGAAATATAGTCCATATCTTGTACCGAAACACTTATACATGAGGAACGATAACCTTGTGGACTAACAGTCCACCAGGAAAGATATCAGCCAAGCGTTAAATTTATCAATATTGAAATAAATGTAAAAATTGTAAAAAAAAATTCAGTGCACCATGTATCTCATGAATCCAACTAAGCGTCCAATCTCAAGCGTGCAATAAAATAACATTGTGCGTAAATTTTTATAATCTTAAAGGCTCTGCAATTACACTCCTAGGCTTCCGTATCCATTAAAATTTTCTTCATATGTTCTTGAAGTACGAACGACAAAAGAACAATGTTTAATTGTTTCATTTTTCACTTGTCAAACTTGATTTTAAATTTGAAATCAGACAATGTGACCATTATGTGTTGTATGAATAGAAGTCTCCTTGATGTGCACATTAAACATGGACAGCATATATCTAAATATATTTTTTTTAAAATTAGGTTCGAGAATGTACAAGGTTAAAAGCTAATTTAATTTTCATGAATGTTTTAAATAGCTGTTGTATACACATACAAAGAACATAGAAAAGCATAAGAGAAGGATGTAATTTCAAGACATTATATATTGAGTTTGACCTATATTATCTGCACTTAACCTTTATTTGCAATCCAGAAATTAGTGTACATCAAATAATGTTTATCAAATAATAACAAAAAACATATGTATACTGTTATCTATAAAGCTAAGATTTTTAACTAATAGTATAAACGAAAATTAATCAAAACATTGTTTACATAACCAACAAAAATTCATGTAACGATGTCGCAAAAATAATTTCCCATTTGACAACAAAATCTTTAAAAAAATCAAATTTTTAATCATTTCAAATTGACTGACATAAATTATGCAAATTTATTGGTAATTCTGTCGTCGTTGAATAATCAATTGTTTCAAACTTTCGGGGTTTTTTTTGCCATTATGTCTTATGACTGAATTGCATATACTTCATGACTGTTTATAGGCCCATTTGGTGTGGGTGTTAATGTATGTACAGTTGTCGCCTTTTGTTTGTTGATGTTTTATACCAAAATCCAAAGAAAAAAATAAAAATATATATTCGGACCAATACAGGCAACAGAGTATATTACTTTTGGTATTTCACAACCTGCATTTTATGGTGACATGTTTATCAAGATCAGAAGGATCAAGGATAGACAACATAACTATCGAAAATGCGTCAGAATCAATCATCAAGCGCCTTTTATACCGTGGGTATGATCCTAATGTAACCAGACGGACACTAGGCTTGGTACTTGACCAATCTACAGTCCTGTACCAGCGCATTCTTGAAACTTGCACTCTGACTGAATGTGACGACGGGACTCCATGACGGGCCGTGTCCAAACCTCTTTAGAGAAGACAGGGCCCCAACCACCTGTCCTCTCTGAATGTCAGTCGGACTCCTCGGGTGATAACATACATGAGCTCGCGCCGGCAGAGTACGGATTATATTATTATTACGTACGCTCTCTTTTTATATCCATTTACATATTCATCTGTGTTGCTTGGCCCCTGCCTTTCGCGGTCTTGTTTGTGTGTGGTCATCTCACAGTGAGGAGGTTGTTTTACACCACAATTGTACGTTTTTCGAGACCTCTAGGTAATCGGAAAAGTGGGAGGGTTGTGCGCACGTAATCCAGGATAACCACACCTGCTATTTCCGTGGCATATGACCGTCATAAGTAGGCGTCGGTGCTCATTGGTCACGTTGGTTTATGTGTAGTCCTTTGTGTTTGATGTGTCTGTGTTGTGTGTTGACGTTCCTTGTCCCTTTTGCGTCTCTTTCTGTGCTTGTCTGCTCTGTGTTTTTTGCATTGTGTGTTTTGGGGTTTTGCTGTGGGTGATGCAACCTGGTGTTTTTGGAGATCCCCTCCTTTGTTTTATACATGTATCATGTTTCTTATTTGCTACGATACTGTGGGAATATTCCGCTGTGATCAGTGCAGGAATGTTTTGCTTGAGATCTTTTTCACTTCTTTCTGATAATTTGCCAAAGAGTTGCTTACATACTATTCACATAGTACTTATTCTAAATGACACAATGTTGTCTTGAGAACATAACGTCATCACACCAGCAGACAAAGCCTCAAATACCGTAAAACCAGAAATTTTTGCGAGATACTTATTTTCGCTATATTCGCGAATAATTTTGAATCGCGAAAAATAATTCTCGCGAAAAATTGTGTTAAGTAATTAATAAAGTATAGGATGAATTGGTATATCAGTGACATTTTGTTTTTAATTGTACATGTGTCATTCTTCACATATCCTGACTAAACATAAAGCAAAGTAGTTCGAGTGAATTCTTATGATAGAAATAACTGAAACTTTAATAATGGAAGGTACAAAACAGTGAAGTTATATGTACATATTTTTTTTGTAATTTCGGAATCGCGAAAAATTGTACTCGCGAAAATAAAGACATCCTATTTTACCATGAAATCGCGAAATTTGATACTCGCAAAAATTTCTACTGATACGGTAACTACACATTTACATGCAAAAAGAAATATTTTGACAGCCTTGTTAAAGAGATGGGATTGAATTCGACACCTGGAAATCCTACTTACGCTCCAATAAACCATTCTGTCTCGGAAATAATAGATAACCACAAATCAGCCCTCGCTTCCTTTCGATTTGACACAAACAATTTTGATTTGACTACAAACAACGTTTCATCGCTGGTTCCTCAAAATGTTCATCCAAATCTCTATCGATCCAACTCAACAAAGTGTTGACTGAAATCAAATCTGGACTTCAAAAATTGTTCGACAGTATATTCTCGAGGCGGTATAAACCAGATGTGGAATTTAAAGAATTCAAAGGAACTTTTAGAACATCTGAAATCCACTCGTTTCAAAAGTGCCCATTCGATCAAAGCCTTTGATTTTTTCGACACTTTGCACAACAATCCCACATTCTCAATTGAAAGAAAGAAAATTATAAGTAATGCGTTTGCAAGCAAGAACGGCGATCGCAAATATAAATTTATTGTTGTTAATTATGACAAAACCTACTTTGTTAAAGAAAAGTCCGATTCTTAAGATAAGCAAACTAAAGGAGATATTATTCAGATGTTAAACTTCCTAATCGACAACATTTTTGTGGTGTTTAGAGGAAAGGTCTTCAAGCATATTGTTGGAATTCCATTGCTAATAAACTGTGCCCCAGTCCACTCCGACATTTTCTTTTACTCGTACGAAGCCGAATTAATTCAATTTTTGGTCTCTGAAGGGAACAGATACATAGCTTCTAACTTTAACTTCACGTACAGATACATAGACGTTGTACTGTCCATCAATAATCTATAATTCGCGGATTACTTCAGCAGAATCTATCATTCGGAGCTTGAAGTAGAAGAAACTAAAGAGACAAATAATTCAGCATCCTATCTGGACATAATGTTGTCCTACGACACTGATGGTCACATGAACATCTCACTCTATGACAAACGTGATATCTCATGCAGTTGATAAGCTATGCAAGAGCGAGTACCAAATATACAGATTTTGTTCTTAGAGCTAGGCGTCTTTCGGATAAGCTTCTCAGTCAAGGATACGTTTGTGACCGACTAACATCGTCACTGAGGAAGTTCTACGGTCGATATGGGGAACTCGTCATACACTATGATGTCCCACTATCCAGAATGGTGGATGATATTCTGTCATAGACCATTTGAACCATCCAACCAAAGATTGTACTCTATATCTTCCAAAATGGAAGTAACCGGATGTGACAGTTCTACCGAATTGAAGCGACGGGTGTTGCATGCAAGCAGGAGATGCTTACTCTTCCTGGGCACCTGGTCTCACTCTCATATCGGGAGTTCGCTTCTTTTCATATGGTGGAGGTTTTTGTTTTTGTTTGCTTTGGTTCCTGTTTTATCCTGATTTTGTATGCCTTCGGTTTCTGATTTTCTGAATTATCGATTTTGTACTGTAGACAGGGATATGGTCATTATTCATATTTGTCATTGAATAAGAATTTTGAAAAAAATAAGTTCATAGCAATTTTATATGTATGACAAATATGGATAATGACCATATCCCTATATACAGCACAAAATCGATAATTCAGAAAATCATAAACCGAAGGCATACAAAATCAGGACAAAATAGGAACCAAAGCAAACAAACAAAAACCTCCACCACATGAAAAGAAGCGAACTCCCAATATGGGAGTGAGACCAGGTTACAAGGAAGAGTCAGCATCTCCTGCTTGCATGCAACACCCGTCGCTTCCATTCGGTAGAACTGTCACATCTTGTTACATCCATTTTGGAAGATATAAAGTATAATCTTTGGTTGGACGTTACAAATGGTCTATGACAGAATATCATCCACCATTCTGGAGAGTGGGACATTAAAATGTATGACGAGTTCCCCTTATCGACCGTAGAACTTCCTCAGTGACGATGTTAGTCGGTCACAAACATATCCCTGACTGAGAAGCTTATCTGAAAGACGCCTAGCTCTCAGAACAAAATCCGTATATTATTCAATACTTCAAAACTCTAAATTTTGCCAATATTTCTAAAGGTAATTTCCCCATTTCTTCCAAAACAGCAATATTTGTAGCAGTTTTTACGACGTCAAATTTCAAATTTACAAAATTCCATATGTACTCGCTCAATTAGACTATGGTAAGAGCAAAGTCCCCATATCTCAGATCCATACAACACTATTGATAAAATTACATTGTCAAAAGATGAACCATTTCCTTCATAGGTAAAACATTGTCTTTCAATATCCTAAACATCCCATATGTACACTGCTTTAGTACTTTGATCACATAATCTTTCTAAATGAGTTAAAGAAGATCCTGACGATAATCTCAACAGCACTCACAATAGAGCACAAAATTAAACATCGACGGACCTGTAGCAAGATAGAGGTGGGACCAGGTGCCCGGGAGGAGTAAGCATCTGTTGGCTAGCCGCATCCGCCGAGGATGTTTAAGCATGGAAATGAAAATATATAAAATTTATGCACTGTCTGACGTTATGTCTTTATAGAAAGTGCTATGGCGATAATGTCAGGGAAATATATTCAAAACACTTACTGTTTAAAGGAAAATATAGACTGTCTAAAGGAAAATATAAAATAGGGAAATATATTCAAAACACTTACTGTCTAAACGTCGAAATACTTACTTACTAAAGTATCCTTCAATTGAAATTATATTTCAACAAAACACCCAGATAAACATAAGAATCCCCTACTTCTAACTTGACTCCGACATATAAGAACGTAAACTCAGCAACTCTATGACTTTTCCGAAAAGAACTATTTTAGTTTTGTTGATATTAATAGATACTCCAAAATTTAAAACTATTCTTTTAGTTTGTCCAATAACCATTGCAAACGATTTTCTCCCATAGAAAATAGAATAGTATCATCAGCATAGAGTAAAGAGAGTATAGACGATTCACCATGACTAAGTACACCTCTGTCAGCAATATTTTCATACAACCCCCTATAATATCGACGATAACGGTTCGCCCTGTTTCACTCCATAATATGAAAATATATGTTCACTCAACGAAGAATTGTATCTTACTAGCTTTCACTACATGATACATTGACCTAATCATCCTGAAAAATGTAAATGAAACATTCTGCTGAAGTTATTTAATCCATAATTGCTTTCTTGGAATTCTGTCGAATGTTTTTTTGGAAGTCTATAAGCATAGTGAATAATTTTCCCCAGATGATATAACAGAATTAATAACAGAATTCAATATGAAAATACAGTCAATCGTAGATGAAGTGGTCCGAAAATTAAACTGATTACTAGAAATTTTCTGTTCACATTTCAACCTTAAATTTAATCTCTCATTTCCGAAGGTATTGACCTAATCAAACACCGTCAAAAATTAGTAAATAATGGCCAACTCCTCAGATATAGGTTGGAAGCTAGTATCCGAATACGTTGCCGATCCCTAAAAAGAAGACTCAGAGAACGAGAAACGCATAAACCGTGTGTATTCATCCGCTTATCGTAGAATAAAGACAGAGGAGAAGAAAAAGCAGCAACAGAGAAGGCGTTTCTCACCTTACCCCCGCCCAACAAGACAATTTTCTCAGCCACAGGGGATGGAGGGCCGCCCCGGAGTTTGCTATAACTGCTACAAACCTGGTCACTGGGCTGCAGAGTGTACAGAAAGAGTGGGAGGCTCTCAGTTAAGTACAATTCATTTAAATGTTTGTAAAAATGTACATGAATCTTTAACTGATATTGTTCATGATTGTTTTAAATAGCGGAATGAAGGTCTCTCAAATAGAGCACTTTCAAGCAAATTTGACAGAGTCACACTCCAGTGAACATCAGGTATGTGAAAAGCAGTAACTGAGTGAATCTAGGTCACCTGTAGGAATGCTAAAATCAGCCATAAAGTTTCAGGGGCTAATTCTTACGTTCTGTCTTTTTAATTTTTTTGTAGCTCATTGACAATGACAATATATAGCAATATTAAACAATCATATATGATTAGCATTTTTTTTCTTTTTTGGGAAGGGAAAGAGAGAGAGGGAAAAGGGAAAGAAAAGAAAAAAAATCACATTTACACATCATTCATACAGACATTCATACTTAAACATAATGCTTAATCATTTAAGTACAATGACATGCATTTTGTTTATAATACTAGTTTATCTTGGTCCAAGTATCTGATTTTATCTATTTTAATTAAAAATTCAATTTTACGTATAAAGGTTACTTAGTGTCTGCCATTTTTTGAAAAAAAATCTTCTTCTTTCATATGAATTTTAAATCACATCTTCTCTGTTGAGTTAAAGAAGATCCTGACGTTAATCTCAACAGCACTCACAATAGAACACAAATTTAAGCATCGACGGACCCCTAGCAAGCTAAAGGTGGGACCAGGTGCCCGGAAGGAGTAAACATCCCCTGTTGAGTGATAAGCATGTAAGTAGTTTTTGACTTTGTCAGTTGATGGATGTTTATTATTAAAGGAAAGTGAGAATAAGAAGAACTTTCATAGTAAGATCAAATTAATTATATTGTTTTCTGTACCAGGTTTTCCAAATATTATGTCAGTAATATTCAATGTTAGTCCTAAAGATCCAGTTTTCAAATTCATCCCAAATTCTTATTACAATACTACGGTGATAAAACCAATGTTCTATTGATTCTTCCTCTAAATTACAGAAACTGTAGTTTGAATTGGTTTTTATTAAACATTTTACTAGATATTTCTTAGTCCCCAATATTCTGTAAATTATTCTAAATTGGAACCAATTTAATTTTGTATCTTCGGTGCAAGTATGGACAATTTTGTAAAAGGTGATCCATTGAAAATTTTCTGGTAGATCTAAGATAGATTGCCATTTTGATTCTGTTTTATTTTTTTTCTGTTTTGTATTTCACATAAGTGTCATAGATTCTTCTTGAGCCTTTACAAATATTTTTTTTATAAATTCTGGTATTATTGGTGGCACAGAATGTGTGGTTTTTAACTCTTTCAATTTCGGCCAAGTTTTTAAAATACTATTTCTTAATCCCAAGAATTTTGTACAAGGAGCACTAATACCATGAGCATCTCTTAGTTCATCAAGTTTGATAAATTTACAAACATCATCTAACAGATCATAAAACTGATCATAGAATAGTGTTTTATTATCAATAGTGATATTCGGATTATAACATAAAGGATATTCTAATAATTTTTTGTATGTTTTTGAATTATATCATGAAATTCTGTTATTAAGATAAAAAAAATCTTTCCAATATGGATTTGTTATTTCTCTGGCTTTTTTGTTTTTATATCCAGATCCAAGTTGACAAATGTGTTTTATACCACAGTTATTAATAGGACAAAATACTTTTTTCTCGCACACTGGATAGACTGTTCCCCTTTTCAGCGGTGCTAGAGAATTCGATCAGGCACCCCTGGTCCGGCACTTTTGATTGTTCCTTTATGACGTCGCAGACAAACTGACGCACGTTATTTCACGCGCACAAATATCTAGCATGACGTTCAGTCATTCTGATGCGTAAACAAGCGGACTTTGAAGGTTTCAATGTGCGAGAAAAATAATCAAGCACCACATTTGAGTTCTGGATAGAAAAATATAAGTCTCGGGTGGGATGATCAACGTCCCAACCTCGGCATACGGAATCAGCCATTTGAATAATTTTGAGAAAGTAATTTCCTGGCATTTTTTAGGTTTATTTTGCCAAATAAAGTTATAGAAAATATGCTCTAAGTCTTTTATCCATTTCAAACTTGGTTTTGGTAGAACAGTAAATATATGTATGTATCAGTTGTGGGACAAGTAATGATTTAATAACAGTTATTTTTCCTATGGGAAAGATATTCATTTTTTTCCAGTGGTTTACTTTCATGATTTTACTGAGCCTATCAAAATTATGACTTTCAATCTTTTTAAGGTCTGCAGCAAAGATAATGCCTAGAACTTTAAAAGGGCCATTCTCCCAGTGCAGATTATATTTATTACAAAACATATCATTTGATTTTGATTTTGAGCCAATCCAAATAGCACTAGTTTTTGAAATATTAGGTTTTAATCCGGAATACTTAGAAAATTGAAAGAGAAGATCTAAAGTACTTTTTAAACATTTTTCAGAGCCATTTAAAAAGATTACAGTATCATCCGCATATTGGAAGAGCTTTACTTCTTTACCGATTTGTATTCCCTTTATGTCTTTATTTTGCCTTATCAATAGTCCCATAATCTCGGCACATAAATTGAAAATGTAAGAAGAGACGGGATCCCCTTGTCGACATCCGCGACTGATAAGGAAGAATCGCGAAAGGCATCCATTCTGAGTCACACAAAGACTTGCATTATTATTAAGAACAATAATCCATTTCATTAAGTCAGGTCCAAAATTGAAAAAGTGCAATGTTTTGTTGATGAATTTCAAAGAAACAGAATCAAAAGCCTTTTCAAAGTCAATTAACAGAATAATACCTGGAAATATGTTTTTATGTTTCATACAGGACGTCATAAATTAAGCGAGTGTTTTTCCTATATATCTCCCTTTCATAAAGCCTTTTTGACTTTCGTGAATTAGGAAGTGGAGAACTGATTTAAGTCTATTTGCAATACAGGATGATAGAAGCTTATAAGAAGTATTCAGTAAAGCAATGGGTCTCCGGTTTTTAGGAATTCTATCGGTTTATCTCCTTTTGGTAAAATAGATAGAACACCTTGACTCTGTATGACTGACAATGTTCCCCTTGCAAATCCATCAGATCTTATCAAAATAAATTCCTATGTTTTTCCAAAAAAGATTGTAGAATTCTGGCGAAAAGCCATCAAGTCCGGGGCATTTATTATTTTTGAGTCCTTTTAAGGCTACTAGAGCTTCATCATAAGTAATTTGACCTTCTATTTTCTCTGACATTTCTGTTCTTAATTTGGTTATATAATGTCCTAATTATGGTAGAGATTCTTATAAAAAAGTTCAATTTCCTGCAAGGTTTCATTTTGTTGTGTAATATTCTTACCATTATCATTGAGATGTTGTTAGCATCTTAAAGAATGGTAGTCGCATTGATGACTTGCAAATTTTATCAACTCAAAGAGTTTGATTTGTGTTGTAGGAATAATGTAGCTTTAGTTCCTGTCTTGATTCCTAGAGATAAAAATAAGGTTGCAGATTTTTTGAGTAGATGTGCAGACTGTGACGACTGGTCAATGAACAATGATTTGTTTCATGTACTAGATAACCTATGGGGCCCACACACCGTTGACAGGTTTAGTTCCGATGGAAATGCTAAATGTACAAGATTTAATTCCAGGTATTGGTGCCGGGGTGCAGAAGCGGTAAATTGTTTTTCACAGCATGGGTCGGGGAAACTAACTGGTGGGTGCCACCACCACCACTTATTTGTAAAACAATTCAAAAATCTATTCAGAGAAAGCAAATAGTACTCTTGTTGTTCTGGAATGGAAGTCGGCACCATTTTGGCCTTCATTGCATAAGGCTGGTCGTTTTGCTTTTTTTCTTGCAGGAACACATAACATTTCGAGGCAAAAATGTAACATGCGCCGGAATAGCCAGTGTCGGCTTATTTAATGGTAGCAATGACAATCTGAATTATCGCATTTAAGGTCAGATTTTGATTATTGTTTGTTGACAATCTTGCCGTTCGTCTGTTGGGATCGAAGAGCGATTCTACTGTGCAGAAATACTTGTATAGTTTCCGTAAATTCGAGCACTACCTTGCAGCATCATTTCCGTAAATACGAGCAGTCAGTTCCTTGCAGCATCTATCAGTGTCTCCGTATCATGTGTTCTGCCAATTCATGCTGCATTGTATGTAACATCCTTATTAGAGAAAGGTTCATCATTTAGTGTTGCGTCATGTGCCGTGTTCGCGATCAAATTGGTATTTGATCTCAGAAGTCTGTCAGATCCAACCGACAGTTCTTCATTCGTTTAAACATTCTCGAATCTGCGAAGAGAAACGCAACCAAACCTGTTTATAAGAAGGACCCGGTGTCTACTGACATGTTGATTACCTTATGCCACATGTATCAAGATTCTAATGACTTATTGGCATAAGAAATCTATGTTTGATCTTATTAGGTTTTTCTGTTTTTTTGCGCTTTAATGAGATCAATGCTTTCAAATGTAAAGATGATTCTGTCAAAGGGGATTATTTTGTTCTAAATATTAGTCGTAGCAAAACTGAGCAATACAGGGATGGAAATACTGTTTTAATTTCTAAATGTCAAACAGCAGCTTACCCATTCAATATGTTAAAGCGTTACATACCATTGACTTTTCATCCGATCATTTTTGTTCAAATCTATCTACAGATCAAGGTCTGTGTGTAAACTAATTTTCAAAAATAAATTTCTTAGCTACACTTCCACCAAAGAGAATATTTTGAAACTTTTGTCTTTAGTGGGTAGTCATTTGAATATATAGGTTTGCATTCCCTAAGGTCAGGGGGCGCTACCACTGTAGCCAATACAGAAGTAAAAGATAGAAATTGGAAGCGTCATGGGCGCTGGAAGTCAGATAGCAGCAAAGACAGTTTTGTAGTCGATTCCGTTCAAAGTCGTTTGGAAGTATCCTAAAATTTGGGTTATAACTTATATGTATTTAAGACACGCGCTTTCATTTTTAAGCCTTTTGCTTTATGTATGAAAAATCTATTATCATTATTATTATTAAGGATTCCGACTATTCCGTCGGAATCCTTTCTGTTATTGTATTGTCTTTTCTTTATTCTTATTATTATTCTTATTATTATTATTATTATTATTATTATTATTATTATTAAGGATTCCGACTTTTCCGTCGGAATCCTTTCTGTTATTGTATTGTCTTTTCTTTATTCTTATTATTATTCTTATTATTATTATTCTTACCCCCAGATCGTTCCAGTGACTGTACAAAAAAGTGCCACTTCTTATGATAAAACAAGAAGTATCATGTGAAAGAGCATATAAAGATCTAGAGGTAAAAAAAATTTGTCGTCGAAAAGTTCACGTATGCCCCCGCTAGAGGTCATCAAAGGTCAAATCTTTAAACACTTATAACTCCTAAACTAACCGTACGATTTGAACGAAATTTGTTTTAAAATGTTCTTTGGGAAATTTGCAAACTTTTGTACGCTTACATGCTCGATAAAATATTTACGGTTTTCGCGCTATTCCGAGTTGAAAATGGAACTTTAAATTGGCACAGTGCCAATTTCTACAGTTTTTGAGATTTTGAGTTGAAACTTGGATGGTAGGCTACTTATAGGTAGTCCTTGATGATGACCTAGTTTCAAGGTCACATTATGATTCTCAAGGTCACAACAAACTTTTGCTTATGGAACAAAGACTATTTGACCTTGACAGTTCAAACTTCATAAATACAATCATTGATCCAAGCCCTTTCACCTTGACCTTGGCCCAAGGTCAAATTTTGATTCTCAAGGTCACAACAAACTTTTGCCTATAGAACAAAGACCATTTGACCTTGAGAGTTCAAACTTGGCGCAAATATTCCTTGCATCAAGTCCTTTCATCTTGACCTTGACCCAAGGTGTTTGTTCGATTTCAAGGTCAAAACAGACTTTTGTTGATAAAATATTGAGCTTTGATTAGATTAAGAGGACTCTTGATGTGAATAGATTCAAATGCTTATCTTTTATCCATGACCTTGGTTAAAGTTCAAATTAACTTTTTCAAGGTCATAACAAACATTTACTCTTGTAGAATTCACAGGATTTTGCCCTGAACTATTTATGCTTCACACACGTAGTACTTCTTAATTAAACTTTTCATAGTAAGATAGATAACTCTTTTATTCTTGTTCTCTGTTTCTTAGTAGCATTACATATCAGTAGTTTCATGTTGTTGTCATTTTCTATTAATAGGAATTATCTCATCGCAAAATCATTGTGCAATTCTTTTTTGAGAAAGTCATTGTAAAGAAATAGATATTGATTGTGCATGGAGTTTAAAGCTTTCGTAAACATGAAAGGTATTTATTATTTTTTTCTTCTATTTTGTTGATAAATAAATAAGAGTCCCAAATTAGACATAAGCTCTTTTGACTCATTTGCTGAAGTTAATATGGTACTAAAGCAACTATTCTTTTTTCCATCTTCTTTATTCGGATTTTAGCACTTCAGTTCCGAGGAAGGTCTAATAAAGGAGGAATCCGTCTGTTGCTTGCAACAGTAGCCATCTAGTTATTATTAAGGATTCCGACTTCCGTCGGAATCCTTTCTGTTATTGTATTGTCTTTTCTTTATTCTTATTATTCTTCTTCTTATTATTATTATTATTATTATTATTATTCTTACCCCCAAGCCAATCCAGAGACTTTACAACAAAGTACCGCATCATATGATAAAATGGAAAGTATCATGTGAAAGAGCAAATAAAGATCTTCATTTAAAATTTTTTTCTTGACGAAAAGTTCACATATGCCCCCGCTAGAGGTCATCAAAGGTAAAATCTTTAAAACCTTATAACTCCTAAAGTAACCGTGCGATTTGAATGAAATTTGTTTAATATTGTTCTTTGGGAAATTTGCAAACTTTTATACGCTTACATGCTCGATAAAACATTTACGGTTTTCGCGCTATTTTGAGTTGAAAATGGAACTTTAAATTGGCACAGTGCCAATTTCTACAGTTTTTGAGATTTTGAGTTGAAACTTGGATGGTAGGTAACTTATAGGTAGTCATTGATGATGACCTAGTTTCAAGGTCAAATTATGATTCTCAAGGTCACAACAAACTTTTGCCTATAGAACAAACACTATTTGACCTTGACAGTTCAAACTTCATAGATACAATCATTGAGCCAAGCCCTTTCGCCTTGACCTTGGCCCAAGGTCAAATTTTGATTCTCAAGGTCACAACAAACTTTTGCCTATAGAACAAAGACCATTTGACCTTGAGAGTTCAAACTTTGCGCAAATATTCCTTACATCAAGTCCTTTCACCTTGACCTTGACCCAAGGTCATTTGTTCGATTTCAAGGTCACAACAGACTTTTGTCGATAAAGAATTGAGCTTTGATTAGATTAAGAGGACACTTGATGAGAATAAATTCAAATGCTTATCTTTTATCCATGACCTTGGTTAAAGGTCAAATTAAATTTTTCAAGGTCATAACAAAAATTTACTCTTGTAGAATTCACAGAATTTTGTCCTAAACTATTTATTCTTCATACAATTAGTACTTCTTATTTGAACTTTACATAGTAAGATAGATAACTCTTTTATTCTTGTTCTCTGTTTCTTTCATTTTTATTCTTAGTAGCATTACATATCAGTAGTTTCATGTTGTTGTCATTTTCTATTAATAGAAATTATCTCATTGCAACATCATTGTGCAATTCTTTTGTAAAGGATTAGATATTGATTGTGCATGGAGTTTAAAGCTTTCGTAAACATGAAAGGTATCTATTATTTTTTTCTTCTATTTTGTTGATAAATAAATAAGAGTCCCAAATTAGACATAAGCTCTTTTGACTCATTTGCTGAAGTTAATATGGTACTAAAACAACTATTCTTTTTTCCATCTTCTTTATTCGGATTTTAGCACTTCAGTTCCGAGGAAGGTCTAATAAAGGAGGAATCCGTCTGTTGCTTGCAACAGTAGCCATCTAGTTATTATTATTAAGGATTCCGACTTCCGTCGGAATCCTTTCTGTTATTGTATTGTCTTTTCTTTATTCTTATTATTCTTATTATTATTATTATTCTTACCCACAAACCGTTCCGGTCACTTTACAAAAAAGTACAGCATCATATGAAAAAACGGAAAGTACCATGTGAAAGAGCATATGAAGATCTAAATTTAAAATTTTTTTCTTGTCGAAAAGTTCACATATGCCCCTGCTAGAGGTCATCAAAGGTAAAATATTTAAAACCTTATAACTCCTAAACTAACCGTGCGATTTTAACGAAATTTGTTTTATATTGTTCTTTGGGAAATTTGCAAACTTTTATAAGCTTACATGCTCGATAAAATATTTACGGTTTTCGCGCTATTTTGAGTTGAAAATGGAACTTTAAATTGGCACGGTGCCAATTTCTACAGTTTTTGAGATTTTGAGTTGAAACTTGGATGGTAGGTTACTTATAGGTAGTCATTGATGATGACCTAGTTTCAAGGTCAAATTATGATTCTCAAAATCACAACAAACTTTTGCCTATAGAACAAAGACTATTTGACCTTGACAGTTCAAACTTCACAAAAACAATCATTGATCCAAGCCCTTTCACCTTGACCTTGACCCAAGGTCAAATTCTCATTCTCAAGGTCACAACAAATTTTTTCCTATAGAACAAAGACCATTTGACATTGAGAGTTAAAACTTGACGCAAATATTCCTTGCATCAAGTCCTTTCACCTTGACCTTGACCCAAGGTCATTTGTTCGATTTCAAGGTCACAACAGACTTTTGTTGATAAAATATTGAGCTTTGAATAGATAAAAAGAAATCTTGATGAGAATTAAGTAAAATGCTTATCTTTCATCCATGACCTTGGTTCAAGGTCAAATTAACTTTTTCAAGGTCATAACAAACATTTACTCTTGTAGGATTGATAGGATTTTGTTCTTAAATATTTATTCTTCACAGAAGTAGTACTTCTTATTTGAACTTTACATAGTAAGATAGATAACTCTTTTATTCTTGTTCTCTGTTTCCTTTTTTTAACTTAGTAGGATTACTTGTCTGTACTTTCATGCTGTTGTCATTCTCTATTTATAGAAATTTTCTCATTGCTAATTCATTGTGCAATTCTTTTTGGGATAGTAATTTAAAAGGATTCAAAATGGATAGAATAGATATAGGAGTTTAAAGCCTTCCTAAACTTGAAAGGTATTTATCGTCTTTTTCTTCTTTTTTGTCGATAAATAGATAAGAGTCCCAAGTTAGACTTAAGCTCTTTTGACTCATTTGCTGAAGTGAATAAGGTACTAAAGCAACTTTTTTTCATCATCTTTATTCGGATTTTAACACTTCAGTTCCGAGGAAGGTCTAATAAAGGAGGAATCCGTCTGTTGCTTGCAACAGTAGCCATCTAGTTATTATTATTATTCTTACCCCCAGATCGTTCCGGTCACTGTACAAAAAAGTATCACTTCTTATGATAAAACGAAAAGGATCATGTGAAAGAGCATATAAAGATCTTGAGGTAAAAAAATTTTGTCGTCGAAAAGTTCACATATGCCCCCGCTAGAGGTCATCAAAATTCAAATCTTTAAACTCTTATAACTCCTAAACTAACCGTACGATTTGAACGAAATTTGTTTTAAAATGTTCTTTGGGAAATTTGTAAACTTTTATACGCTTACATGCTCGATAAAATATTTACGGTTTTCGCGCTATTCCAAGTTGAAAATGGAACTTTAAATTGGCACAGTGCCAATTTCTACAGTTTTTGAGATTTTGAGTTGAAACTTGGATACTAGGTTACTTATAGGTAGTCATTTAATGTTGATCTAGTTTCAAGGTCAAATTTTGATTCTCAAGGTCACAACAAACTTTTGCCTGTAGAACAAAGACTATTTGACCTTCAGAGTTCAAACGTCATACATAATATCGTTAAACTAAGCTCTTTCACATTGACCTTGACCCAAGGTCAAATTTTGATTCTCAAGGTCACAACAAACTTTTGCCTATAGAACAAAGACTTTTAGACCTGCTGAGTTCAAACTTCATACATAATATCATTAAACCAAGCTCTTTCACCTTGACCTTGACACAAGGTCAAATTCTGATTCTCAAGGTCACAACAAACATTTGCCTATAGAACAAAGACTATGAGACATTCAAAGTTCAAATTTCATACATAATATCATTAGACCAAGCTCTTTCACCTTGACCTTGACCCAAGGTCAAATTCTGATTCTCAAGGTCACAACAAAATTTTCCCTATAGAATGAAGACTATACGACCTTCAGAGTTTAAACTTCATACAAATAATTGTTCAGTCATGCTCTTTCACTTTGACCTTGACCCAAGGTCAAATTCGTATTCTCAAGGTCACAGCAACTTTTCCCCACAAAACAAAGACTATTTGACCTTCAGAGTTCATACTTTATACATATCATGCTTGGGCCCAGCTCTTTCACCTTGACCTTGACCCAAGGTCAAATTCTCATTCTCAAGGTCACAACAAACTTTAGTCTATAAAACAAAGACTGTTTGACCTTGACAGTTTAAACTTTACACAAATATTCCTGGCATCAAACTCTTTCATCATGACCTTGACCCAAGGTCATTTGTTTGATTTCAAGGTCACAACTGACTTTGGTTGATTAGATATTGAGCTTTGCTCAGATTAAGATTAATCGTGATGAGAATAATCACAATACTTAGCTTTCATCCATGACATTGCTTAAAGGCCAAATAATCATTCTCAAGGTCTTAACAATCATTTACTCTTGTAGAATTTACACTTTTTGTCCTATACTATTTATTCTTCACACAAGTAGTCCTTCTTATTTGAACTTAACATAGTATAAGAAGGATAACTCTTTTATTCTTGTTCTCTGTTTCTTTTTTTTTTCTTAGTAGCATTACATATCTGTACTTTCATGTTGTTGTCATTTTCTATTAATAGAAATTATCTCATTGCAAATCATTGTGCAATTCTGTTTTGAGAAAGTAATTGTAAAGGATTTGATATCCATAGAGCATGGAGTTTAAAGCTTTCGTAAAGATGAAAGGTACTTAATTTGTTTTCTTCTATTTTGTTGATAAATAAATAAGAGTCCCAAATTAGACATAAGCTCTTTTGACCCATTTTCTGAAGTGAATAAGGTACTTAAGAAACTTTTCTTTTTTCCATCTTCTTTATTCGGATTTTAACACATCAGTTCCGAGGAAGGTCTACGAAAGGAGGAATCCGTCTGTTGCTTGCAACAGTAGCCATCTAGTTATTATTATAATCATTATAAAGAAAAGATTTGACTGAATTTTGTACAAATATCCTTTCTTTGTTAGTTCTATATCTATGGCTAGGCTGTCGGCAAAACGAGATAGGTGTTTTAATCATTGTTAAATTGTTAGAAGTGAAGACTAGATTAGAAAAGGAGAAGGTCCACTAACCGTGATTTACGGCCCTGTATTTAGTGACTTTTTAAAAAGATATAATTTTGAATATTTTTTATGTAAATCTATCTATCAACATCGGTATTTGTCAACGGTAAAAAGTTTGCGAAACTTTGCGCGCCATGACGTCATTTATGACGTCAGAAACTGGTGACGGTACGGTAATATCCGTATTTTTCGTTAATTTTTATACATTCTTTGCAGTTTTTCGCTAACAACACAGGCGGGTACGTTCCTAATTTTTATTTTAGATAAACTATTTTGACATATTCTCAATATAGACGACTTTTCATTTACGTACCTACTTGTGCTCTATATGAAAACCTTTAAAATGTTACGATATTTTACTTTTAACCATCTGATTGTAGTAGGGGTCACAGGAGTCGTTTTACCGATCGCTGCGTGTCCTTCTGTTTCGGTGCACAAATTCCTCTTATGTGTTTCTTGGTGGATTTTGACAAGTTTTGTATTGATGAAACCGGGAAAGAAAATTTAAGTTTAATGATTAAACGATATATTGGGTAAGATATTTCAAAAGTTTGGTATCTTTAATTATCTTTGATTATTAGGATTGTTCTCCATTTTTTTTAAACTTTCGTACTTTGCAGCGAAAAGTTAATAATATGAAACAAAATGTCTTCATTTGGAAACTTTGAGCGAGTTAATTTTAGTTTCAACCCTGCTTTGTTCAACGATGTATCCATTATACAAAATACTTCACACATTACCGAGAATGAGCGAGTTGAATGACGTTCATTTATTGAACTGGATTGTCATAATTTTAAACACCTCCGTTTACGGAATGAATCCTCCCCATAGGGAATTACGTTTATATCATATATCAAATGTTGGCCTCTCGGTTTAAACATTCTTTCCCTCTGATTTTCATTAACGAACATGGAACTAGAACTATTTGCGTAAAAAGCACAATATTTGGGAGGGGGGAGGCAAAACTGTTACCATTAAAGCATGACAGGTCAGTCCATATACTAGCAAGTATTGTCCAAGAACAGGCATGTTGCTTGTTGTGTTTGATCCTAAATTTAATTCAAACATATTTTATTTTCCAAACATGAAAATGGGATTGGTCAGAAGTTACACCAACATTATAAACGCCCTCTCCCTGAAGTACGTGATTTTAAACTTTAAAGTGACCTTGACCTTCATTGGATGCCGAGTTTCATCATGCTATACAATTCCGACAAAATTTAAAAGATGTCTGGTGTGTATCAAGTTTATTTGTTCTAGCGAAATACATGTATATGAAAGTATGACCAACAGACAGACGGACGCCGTGCAAAGTTATCTCTTTTTGTCGCTCTTGCGTTTCAGGCGACATGAAAAGAAAAGGTCGATGAATAATGTTTGACCATTACACAATACTGTTACATAATTGATTGTTTTTTTTTTCAGCACATTATTTCTTTATTTTGATTTCATTTCGACGATTTCATAGGTGTGTAAGGAAAACAAATGAAAATAGTCGACTTCCTTGTACCAAGTCGAATGCTGGGTTGAAAGAGGGTTTTCTCGATCGACTCGGAGTTACTAGTTTTATTTCATATCTTTTCATTTTTTATTTATTTATTTATTTATTTGTGTGTGTGTGTGTCGTAGAGAATATATCCATGTAGACATGAAGGCGTAGAAATTCGCGCTAACAATGTGCGCACGGTCGATTTGGGACAGATGATGTCCCAAATTTTATTATTTTTAATTTAAAAAAGAATACAGCATTAATTTCAGGTTCTTATCGGCATATCGGATATTTCCTTTATCTTAGATACGTTTCTTGCTCTTGATCCCTTTTAAATGCGGCTCAAATACGCTCAATAGCCCCTCAATTTGCTTCACTTTCTCAAAATTTTCTCTGACCGATCCCCTATCCAACAACAATGAAAGAGGGAAACTTACTTCCATATTGTCCCTTACTTTGACTTTACAAGTCATCCTCATAATTTGGTACGTAATATTTGGGCTGTAATATCAAATACAACTAATTTTGAGATTCTTTACAAACACATATTAATTGGTTTTTATCTAGAAAATAATAAGAAAACAAAAACGCTTAATCTATTATTATCTTTTGTTAGTTTCAAGATTTATACATATAAAATGAAAAGTAGATTATTAAAGAAAAAATTAATGTAACTACTCTTGAAATCTCTATGTATGTTAAATCATCTCTTTCTCAGTATTGTAAAATATTACAAAGAACAAAATACAAAAGTAAAAAAAAATTTTGATGTATTTAAATCAGTGTCGGACGCATTGTAATTTTGTTTCTTTATTATGCCAACATTTGTAAAAAATTGATTTTTGCTAGTAGGGGCATACACTGGCTATTCTTTGTTGTGATACTATAAATATGATATTGAATGTTAATAATAATATAAAAAATCATTCAAAAAAAAAACCTTTATCTTCTGAATTAATTTGACTTCAACAAAAATAGAACAGTTATACTTTTAGTGTGGAGTTTTAGTTGTTGTAAATTGTCATTTTACGTCATGACGTCATGGTGAAAGAAAACGCATTTTGACGTTTCACAATGCCAACTTCGCCGGGTCATGAAACGCTTACCTTTTGTCAAATTTTCATAATGCTTACATTTTTAGAAACTAGAAATGTTGTATTATATATACGTAAATTTTCTTCAAAAACGGTAAGAGGGCCGATTTTGATGGTTAGTGGCCCTTCTCCTTTCTGCGGTTCGAAGTAATGCAGAAATTCATTGTCTTGGCGGAATGATATAACTATTTGATTGGTCAAGAGAATGGCAGTATGTCACGTGCACGATTCGCGCTTCTCGTATAGGTAGTGGTCACTTCTAGCCTAGTACCCGAGCAGTGCACACTAAATTTTTCAATAAAACATTTTAATAAATGTTTATGTATAGCATTTGATATATTATGCTCATTTGTATTGTTTTCAAATTTTTTGAAAAAGTAGTTTTGAGTCAAATTCTGTAGTTATATAGATGTATGTCTCAACGAACGAGTACAGTGCAGCCTCGAGCGTTGTAATATTTTCTCCCATGAGCTTGCTTCGCACCTGGTTTGAAACATTTTGCACAATAGTCCAAATTTCAAAATTTAATTTTAAACTAATGTATTTATTATTCAAAAAGACCAGTGCAGAATGTGTCGCCTATGTCTAGAGGGCACGTTTTCCCCGGCTTGACGGTTTTTCTTTTCGTGAGCGGCTATGGAGGCTCGAGAAAATATTTTTTCTCCCTTGCCGTAGGGGGAGTGTCTTTATCATATGTACTCGTAGTATTTCAACAACTATTTCAGAATGTATATTGTACGTATGTGTTTATACAGTTTATCCTTGAAGAACATTTTTTTTTCATATTTATAACATATATATTTATATGCTATTCTATGTACAAAATGAGAATAAATCCCGACGGATATCTACGGCTAGGCTGTCGGCAAAACAAGATATGTGTTTTGATTATTGTTAAATTGTTAGAAGTGTAGACTAGACCTTTTAGATCTCTTTTTCTCAAACATTTGACTCCATCAGATAATTCATTATTACAGAAAAAAAGATATACCCCCAATATGACCACCTCTTCGTTGTTTACATCTTGTTCCGAAAATAGTATCAGAGCTATAACTTTCAATACATAAATTCTCTTGAGCTCCCTTGACTTCCCTGTCAGTCTCGGTGAAACAAAGACAATCAAAATTATTTACAAATTTTAGACAATCATTATCTATAATTTTAATCTTAAGTCCCTCTATATTCCAAGCTTTTATGGCAGTATGTGGTATTGTACCCTCTGGGCATCTCAAATTTCTGTATTCCCGACCACTGATGTAAAGTTTATCACGAACAAGTTTAACCTCTCGACCTTTCTCCCTTTCCCTCCTCGTAATAGGTAGTAGGACTTTCCTTCTCTCATGTATTGCTTTCGGGATGGTTAGCTTATTCCTTTACTGGTAATCATTAGGAGCTAACCTTGAGACCTTATCTCCTCTTTTTGCTCGAAACTATAGAATCTGACAATAATTGGTCGTGGCTTAGCTCTCTCTCAAAGATTCGGGGCATATAGTATTTGGCCTGTCCGTCTGTTTGTCTGTCTGTTTTTCTGAAAAACATTAACATTGGGCATAACTTTTGAATGGAAGGTGATAGAGCTTTCACATGTGTATTCCTTGTGACAAGACCTTTCCACTGATGCCAAAATTTTTGATCTAGTGACCTTGACCTTTGGTCTACTTTTCAAAAACTTTAACAATGGGCATAACTTTTGAATGGTACGTGATAGGGCTTTGATATTTCACATGTGTATTCCTTATAACAAGACCTTTCCATTGATATCAAAATTTTTAACCTTTTTTTTATTTTTGATCCTGTGACCTTGACCTTTGACCTATTTTTCAAAAACTTTAATATTGGGCATAACGTTTGAATAGTAAGTGATAGGGCTTTTTATAGTTCACTTGTGTATTCTTTGTCACAAGATTTTTCCATTGATACTAAAAGATTTTAACCTAGTGACCCTGGCCTTGACCTTTCACATACTTAACAGAAAATAGTGTTTATACTTACAAAGATGCCACCGGGGGCATTCATATTTCACAGACACAGGCTTTAATTTGTTCTCGAAAATATTTTTCTGTTTCCAAATATGTTTTATTTTGTTCTGAAATATATTTTTTGTTCTCGAATATATTTTTTGTTCTGAAAAATAGTTTTTGGTTTGCGCTATTGGACTTCCGTACTATTCTATCACACAGAGACTTTGATAATGACCGCTTCCTGAACAGTAAATAGCACAATCCACTACGGTGAAAAAAAAACAAGCCTCGTTTTACCGATACAAATTGCACATTCACAGATTTGAATTTCTTCGTACGCCTTTCTTAAACGATAGATTGAGGTTAAACTCGCTAGGACTGAACACCACCTATCCTTTTCATCGAAAATTATGTATTCGTATTAGATTAACAAGTAACCGTTCCTTCAAACTTTTTTGTCACCAAAAGGTGTGGTTTGATGTTAACACTGCAACATCCTGGTAAATCAGTTCACAAACAAAAAACCGTTGGTTTCCGACGAAGCATCTGACGCAGTTACGGAAAAAAAATAAACTTAAGTTATAAAACATAATTATTTATGTAATTTACCATTTTCCAAAAAAGATTGTAGAATTCTGGCGAAAAATGCAAAAAATGTCCGAGTCAAAATCTTTTGGCGTTGTTTTACATTATGACGCCACTGTTAAAAGACGCAATTCCATTGAGACGTAACAATGAGAAAGTGCGCAAAAATTGCTTACGTCGGTCATTTTTCGTCATTTTGTCAGCCATTATGACATTTGGCAAGTGGCCTATTCGGACACAAAGAATTCGAACTATTTCTTGACTATGGAGACTTTGTACTTCCTTTCAGAAAATATCATTGAACGAGTTGGTGACACTGTCTTTAGGCAAGAAGTTGAGAATTTCCTATGGGTACAATCTTTGAGCCGGTTGTTGTGGATTTGTTTTAAATATTACGCATAACCTTAAAAAACGAAACAAATTTAATGACATAAGGGAAGGGAGGAGATCTCCAACAAGACCCTGTTGATATGAAATGTTTTCATGGTACTTCTAGGTATCTCAGTGATATTATCAATACTGAAAATTCACAATTCGACCATTGCAACTATACCAGAGAAGAAGTATTAATCGTCGTTCAGGAGTGAAAGATCCAAAGGAATATGGCATAATTGTGTAAGTCTCAATTAAGGTACCTGTTGTACAATTGAGTCATTTTACATAGTATTAATAGCGTTTTGATCATCTCCATTGTAAAGTATGGTAATTTTTGCCTGGTAAGGTACTATAAACTATATATTTTCTGAAAGGTAATGATGCCCTGAGTACAGATATAGAACTCCCAAGTCTGAAAAATCAAAGTTGAAAATCTCTTGAACAACGTTGTTATTTTGCATATGTTATATAGAGAAAATAGACAATTTAAATGCTTCATCAGTTATTCCCCTTTGTAATTCTGGCCCCAAAATTATAATTTCTGAGCAGTGGGCATGATTACCTTTCAGAAATTATATAGTTTATAGTACATTACCAGGCATACAAAATGCCCTATTGTACATCAGATACCTTAACAAGACAATCGCGAATCCCCGAATGGAGGCAGGATCAGGTGCCCGGGAGGAGTGAGCGTCCTCTGACTGCATGCAACAAATGTCCAAATCGCTGAATGACGGTCATTTGGAAAGGTCACACCCAGGAATGTCCCCAGTCATCCTTGATAGGCAAGTGTCGAAAAGAGCAATAAGTTCCCTGTAGCAACCATAAAACTCCCTCAGTGACATCTGAAGCCGTTCCCTAAATAACTTGAGCAAGCAGCTTCTTTGGCTGCAACATGTTTTTGTATTTAGAACATGCTCTTGCATAGCATACTTAGAACATGCTCTAACAAGTGTCTTTCGTACGTAGAATATGCTCTTACAAGTGTCACACTGGGTCCCTTTGTTTTACTCTATTGTGCTCTATTGTGAGTGCTGTTGAGATTATCGTCAGGATCTTCTTTAACTCATTACTGTCTTATTTGTGATCAAAAAGGCTTTTTGTTTATACAACAGGTGTGCGTCTTAGGTGACCCCAATATATCCGAAAAAGAGGAAGGGTTATGCGCACGTAATTCGGACAAACACACCATCTGTTTAAAATGTAATTGATTGCCGCCAAATTCGGCACTAGATGCATATTTGTCTTTCTCCTTTTATGTGTTTGCTTTCATATTTCAGTGAAAACGTTTTCTGTTATTTCTTACAGTATGTGGTTGTGTTTTTTTTTATTTCTCTGTTTGTTGGCGTGGTGGCTATATGTCTGTTGCTTTTGCTATGCTTATGAGGTGATAATTTCAAGTCCTTAGTGTTCAGTATATCTAGACTCTAATGGAAATTTTTGCAAGCCAGTAAAAAGTTTTTTGAAATCATATTTACTGTCCGAGCGGACTAGATTCACATCTGTACCTCATCGACAGAAAAAAAGCCTCTAAAATCCCAGTCAGAATGTATTTGAATGTTACGAGTTGTATGACGGCATACTATTTGTTTAACTTTTACTTATTTGGACCATTGAAAACTCGTGCAGCGAATCAATAATTATTTTCGGATGCTCCACCTACAATTGATCTTGCTTTAAAAGGAACGCTGTGGAGATTACTGTTTTCTACAATGTTTCAGAGATGTGTAATTGTTCTGGTTGATTCCTTCGGTTTGTTCCCTTGTTATTGTTAATGTAACGCCATTACATGTAGTTGGGGATTCCCTCCTCATTATTACATGCACATCAAGACAAGGCTCCTGTTCATAAGTGTGCCATTGCTGTGACTATCATTTAAGATTGTGATCTTTCTTTAATTCAGCATATGCTTTATTGCCCCTGTTAATTGGACTTTGATCTATTTCCCAAGCTGAAAATAGTTAATGTATTTCCGGAACCCACTTCAGTCTAAAATGACATCTTACTAGTACTATGGTTATAATTTCACGTTTAAAGTGTTCCTTTTCTTGTTTTTGAGAAAGTCTTCTACTGCATATGGATGCGGTCGACATTCACGCACGAAAAAAAAAAAAAAAATCTACAAAACATATTGTTGTGTCTTTTTGCGGTGTGTAGTTTAGTCTGATGTCATTTATGTGTCGCATTCTTGTGTGTTTTTTTTTCATTTGGTGAGTGCAGGGTGGTCATGGTAGAGATCCTTTCCTTTTCTATGATGAATACTATCGAAATCTGGGTTCTTTCCATCGTCCTATCTGAAAGTTTGCCGACTTCTAGGGTGATTTATTATGTGCCCGTGTTAACTAGGTTACACTACATAGTATCCGCAGTGTCGCATTTGGAATTTGGCTAGGGATGATTTTTTAAATAGGGGACAGATGGGGTCCAGCTTCATTATGTGAGCTTTATCATTGAAATAACTATAATTCTTGATATTTGGAAGAAATAATTAGCTTGTTGTCTTGAGTAAAGCCAATTATTTCCATTGTATAACTCATATGTATAGTCATGTGACTAGCCATGGGCAAAGAGTGAGTGCAGGTAAGAAAACTTTGACGTCATATTTCTCGAATTGCATCAGATGAAAATACAAATAAATTGCACATATTATAGAATAAGAAATACACAACAAACAGACATACAGTTTATTGAGAAAATCATTTGAGAAGGATGTCAAATTTGAGTCACTTTGAGGGGTCATGCCCCATTTCCATGTCATCTTCTAACGTACCGCTATAACTTTGAGCAGCATGTCTGACTGACAGGATTTGTTCAGATGAAATCAAGAATTATAGAAGTAATCAGCAAAAAGAGTACTTTTTATTGATATGTAGCTTTATATTGTATGAGAAATATAAAATCATCAATATAACGTCAACTATTGCATGCCTTTCACTCAAAACGCTCAATTTTCAATGGGCAATACTGTGTAGTGCAACCCTAGCGTTATTCCTTCACTCGTTGTTCCATAAAAAACAATTAACATAGTTTTACTGTTGTTTGGACTCATGCGTTTTAATGTCTTGTTTGTGATGTGACGTACTTACATTGAGACGGCCTTCAGGTATCAGGGTAAGTTGGAGGATTATTCGCACGTCATCCTGTAACCATTATTACGGAGTTATAGAGTATTGCCCTACAAAGTAGTCGCTTTGCTCACATTGATATCTTATTTATGTGTTGTCCTTCATTTTTAGGTTATCTGCTTTGTTTTTTTGTCAATGTGATTTTTATATAGATTTTCTCATTGTTCGTCTTGCCTGATATCTACCAAAAATTGCAAACATTGATGTGTTCTGCTGTAGTCTTCGTAACGTTTGATCGCGTAGTGCTTCTTATAAGCTAAAAATCGTGATATCTTGTTTCTGAATTTATATTTGTTGTGTCGAATTGATATTAGAAAGCACAATATAATCCAAATTGAAAAACATTTTAAGCTTTTATTTGATGATGAAAGCTACGAATATTCAGTCAGGGAGCAGTTCCTAAGAATGCGCTGGTACAAGTGTCTTTCTGTTGACAGATGGATCATATTCACGGTATAAAAGGCGTTTGATATAATTCTAACACAATTTCGATAGTAATTCTGACTACCTTTGATCCTTCTTATTTTGTAACTTATATCACAAAAAAATGCAGGTTGTGGCATACCTAAAGTTATATACTCTGTTGTTTGTATGGATGAGAATTTCAAAAGAACTTGACAACACTATTTGTGAAATTTCCAGAAAGTCTTTACTAGTAATACTTAACCTTATAGTTTCTCGGAAATTAGTAAATTTCCGCTATGAAAATCCAAAGCATTAGTACATGCTCTAGCATACCGGACCGGATGAGCTGCGAAATAAAGATACCGTAAGTAATCTAGGAACATCACCGTCAAGTCAGGGAAAAATTACTATGTTGAATCCAAAATCATCTGTTTTGTCAAACACACTTTAATGGATCTCTCCGTTAACAATTTTCATATATAATTCGAAGGACCAAAAATGGTGTTTCTGTGTTTGTAACGTTTGCTTTGAATAGAGTCAATTCTTGTGGATAAATAGCATTTTTAAAGGTTTCAAAAACATACAAGATTGTCATACCTATTTTAGTGGTCGCATCAAAATAGTGTACATTTATACTATTCAGATCGAATACGACCCGGATAATCGTAATGAAACGTAAGAACTATGACTTTAACTAAAAAATATAACAAGAGGCCCAAGTTGGCCGAATTGCTAACATAAGAACATTGTCAATCTCGCTTTTTGAGTAGATACTGTGAAAGGTGAATAAACTCCAATTTTGCCTGTATCGGCGCCATCTGTTTACATCCATGCGAAATACAACATCACTTGTAGAGGACCATAAGTAATTCATTTCTATCAAGTTTCACAAAAATCGCTTCAGTAGTTCTGGAGAAAGAGTAAAAAGTGAAAAGTTGACGACGCTTAGATAAAGCGTTCTTCCTTAGAGAAAAGAGGGGATCTCCAACAACACTATGCTGCAGCACCCACAGCATATAGGTAAATATACACATTAAAAGATGAATACATAGATTTCAACAGTGTCTAATATTTGACCTTGAAAATCCACAGAGGGTAACGTAAAATAATAAATAAAATACGGAATATGCATTTTTATTTCTATCAGAATTTTAGAACACTTGAAATGTTTAACGTCTTCAAATTCATTAGCATCATTTTAAAACAGATAAATTTACAGCATGGACCAGCCATGAACGTTTCGATTATGTAACCCTCGTCAGTGATCCACAATCTAAACAATAAAATACGACCAAAATTTTGTGAAATTATGTCATAAATATACCGAGAGACGTAGCAAGATGGCTGGGATATGATGCTATAGGACCAGGTTTCAGAAATTTGAGAAAATTTTGAAAACAGAAATTTTAAAATGCGTTTAAAGAAACGACCAACCGAAATTGATCGAACTTGACTACATGTGCCCTCGGGGACTTCTGGTCAACCAGCAAGAACACTCACCAAGTGTTACAAATATTTAAAGCCGTCAAATTCTTTAGCGTCATTTTAAAACAGATAAATTTACAAGAAAAAGAATTCTTTATACTGAATATCAAACATACTATTACTTATGTCAAAAAATATTTTAAGCCACAATATGACTGACCTTTGTTGAATGACATTGAGGTACCTTTTGTTTAAAATTTCATAGTCCATTTCCTTCTGTCAGGTTCTGACAATACTCCACTTTCTGACAAAAGGTGACTATCTTTCATATGTGACAGACTTACATGCAATATGTCGAACTCATCCGTTTGCCTGAGTGTGCAAAGAGGTTTTGATGCAGATTAGATCACATAATCAAAGGACTGAAGGTCCTGAACGATACTTCTATTCAAAATTTATAGTCAGCAGATGAATGTTGAATAATTTTATTGTTTATGTAATGATGAATTGATGATATTTTTATACATAGGATGCATATGGATGTGAATCTTATAATTTTCATTTCTATGAGCTCATTGTGTTCTATAAACAGCATAAACTGTTTATATTTACTATATATATATATAAGTGGTATACTTTAAATTGCATTTTATTCTGACGACTGAAACCCGGAGCAGTGTCTTAAAATTAACCCATTTGGAAACTAGAAAGACGTTAAGACCATGCAAGCATATTTAAAATGGAAACTAGAAAGACGTTAAGACCATGCATGCATGTTTAAAAGTACATACAATCTATAATATATTTGATAAAAGAGCAGTTACATGTAGTTTCAGCGTAACTTTAAGTTTATTATCACTGGTAATTTCCAAAAATTCTCATTTTGATTACTAGAATTTCCTATTTCTTTCAACAAGATCATGCTTCGTTTCTTCTTTCGTTTCTCATCGGTTTATACATCATGTATATAGGGGAGACAACTCTTACATTGTAGATATAAGTTTAATATCTTATTACGCCACCGGCGAGCAGTGAAAGCAAGAAATTAATAGTTGATTTTTTGTGATGCATTTACTTTATATGCAATTGAAACTTTTTTCAAGAAGGAGGATAATCTTGATCTTGTTTGTGTCAGACAGAAAGTTCCTAAATTAGAAAAAACACTATAATATTTTGAGGTATAAGGATACATTGCAAAGCGGCAATGCCTTAACTGTTATGATGACAGACGGAGACTTCCTGAAAGGAAGAATCCTAAAAATTCCAACAACACGGAACCATTTACAGAAGATTTAGTCCCAATTCTGTAAAAACACATTATTCCCTAATGTTATTGGAGCTAACGACGGTAGCCAAATACCAATACAAGGAACGTCAAATGAAGACGAGCCGCTCTTCATTTCCAGAAAACGATAGCATTCAATCAACGTTTATGCCGTTGTACATTCAGAATTAAGGTTACACTAGTCATCTCAAGTTTTTTAAAAAGTACATCCATGTCCTTTAATCGCAACCTTAACAAGAAATCATGAAAATTCTTAACCAGCACACTATGGATGTTTATGTGTCACTCTCCACTTCTGTACCATCTGGTATGATGAATTGCATACCGACCGAAAGTTGCGATGGGACTCAGTGACAAGCAGTGTGAAAAAGAGAGAATACTGGGCTTTGACCCTGTTCTTTTTGAAAAAAAAAATGCATCGATAGATTAAGAGTAAGCACCTGTCTGCAAGCTGTTAGCATGTCATGCACTTTAATTTTGATAGTGTTCGTGTATTTCAGAGACCCCTACAGCTTTTTTATGACGACATGAGATGGTTTTTGTTTAACAGATGGTCGTCTTTTAAAGTTTGGCTCGAGGTGCACATTGTGTTTGTTTTGATGATTTCTCTGAAGTTCTTGTTAGTTTGTAAGAACAGTTGATGTAAGACTATCTTTTTTTCAGATTGTCCATGTTTAAATCTTTATATCCGACTGTTCGATAATGCGTTTGTTTAAAATTGCAGTTCTGCGCTAGTGTGCTCCGTTATTGTCACTGAAAAATGGAATATTTGCAGAACTCTTTCTGCCTTTTACTATCAACATTTTAGTAAAAAGTCTCCGTAACAAAGCCTCAGGTGGCCGCTGCTAATTTTTTTTTCATTTCCATGAAATCACACTGCAAAAAAAAAATACCAACGCCATCCTCTCTTTCTTTCTTTTCATAATCACCTACCACGATTTTCTGTATATGAATATAAAAAAACAGATAGTGTGATCTTCCGGTTGTAGCGAGCTCATGCATGATATCACTCGAGGAGTCCGACTGAGATTCAGAGAGGACAGGTGGTCGGGACCCTGTTTTCTTTAAAGAGGCTAGGTGGACAGGGCCCGTCATGAAGTCCTATCCTCACAGTCAGTCAGAGTACAATTCTTAAGAATGCGCTGGTACAAGCTCTAGATTGGTCCAGTCCAATGACAAATGCGGGAAAAACCATATCTCTATTAAGAACAACAAATTCTTTAATCAAAAATCATCTAACCAAGGGCATACAAAACCAGGATAAAACCAGAACTAAGGCAAAGGAACAGAAAATAAAACCTGTGTTTGTGAAACACAAATCCCCCTGTTGGCATCTTAGTCAGTAAAACAGATCAAAAGTAGTATCATATTTGAGACCAAGGTCACAAGGTCAAATTTAGTATCCATGGAAAAATCTTGCCACATAGAATTCATATGTAAAATATGAATGTCCTATCACTTACCATTCAAAAGTTATGGCTAAACTTTAAATTTTCGAAATAAGGTCAAACTCCAAGGTCAGGATCACAAGGTCAAAAATTTTGGTATAGATGGAAAGGTCTTGTCACACGAAACACAAGTGAAACATGAAAGCCCTATCGCTTACCATTCAAAAGTTATGCCCAAGGTTAAAGTTTTTCAAAAGTAGGTCAAACTCCAAGGCCAAGGTCACAAGGTCAAAAATTTTAGTATACATGGAAAGGTCTTGTGACAAGGAACACACATGTGAAACATGAAAGCCCTAACACTTACCATTCAAAAGTTATGCCGAAGGTTAAAGTTTTTTAAAGTAGGTCAAACTCCAATGTCAAGGTCACAAGGTAAAATTTTTGGTATCCATGGAAAGGTCTTGTTACAAGGAACACACATGTGAAATATGAAAGCCCTATCACTTACCATTCAAAAGTTATGCCCAAGGTTAATGTTTTTGCAGACAAACAGACAGACAGACAGACAGACAGACCAAAAACTATATGCCCCCGAATCTTAAATCTTTAAAATCAACTTTTTGATAATGCGTTTGTTTTTGCAGTTCTGTGCTAGTGTGCTCCATTATTGTCATTGCGAAGTGGAATTTTTGCAGATCTCTTTCTGCCTTTTACTATCAACATTTTTGTTAAAAACTTCCATTCAAGCCTCAGGGGGGTTGCCAGATTGTTTTTTATTTCAATGAAATCACACTGCAATGAAAATTTCAAGACCCACCCTTTCCCTCTTTCCATAATAAGCTACAACGATTTTCTGCATGTGTAGAACATATTACAGAATCCGTGGGAAATCGTTGTAGCTGATTATGGAAGGAGGGAACGATTGTGGGGATTTAGATGGCATTATGATTTCATGGAAAAAAGAAAAAGAAAAACGGCCCCTGTGGCAAGAGCCAAAGGTAAACGAACGTGACAGGTATGTTCAATCATCTTAATACCGTATGTGATACAATATTCGAATAATTCTACGTAATCATTTAT
The DNA here is from genome assembly GCA_033119305.1 of Pinctada imbricata. Taxonomy (NCBI): domain Eukaryota; kingdom Metazoa; phylum Mollusca; class Bivalvia; order Pterioida; family Pteriidae; genus Pinctada; species Pinctada imbricata. The sequence goes on from VSWD01000013.1 coordinate 36,127,853, forward strand.
TGAATATTTAAAGTATCCAATAGCGACCATCATGGCAACTCGACTATTTTCCTCTCACGGGATTCATGCGGCATACTCCTGTAAGAGAGGAATAATATTCATAAAAACAATTTATAACAATTCAGCGACATTTCACGCCTTATTACTTAAATGGAAACCAAAGAGAAGATTCGAACTTTAGGCCAAAGTAATAAGTAATTATGTTTTACAATATGTGCAATTTTTCTTAAAGGAAAGCACGTGGACGTACAACAAATCATTCATTGCTATGGCTGAAGAGAACAAACTAGAAACAAGGACGGTTGTATAGCAAATGACTATGAACTATGTATAAAGGTATGTACGTTTTGGGTACTTAACCCCTGTCAGTTATCTTCAATCTGAACAATGTAATATGACCAAAGAGAGTGAAAGTAATTATGTCAAACAATGCATCGAAAGATTGGTTTGATATGATGCTGCAGGATCCACTCTTTTGAAATGTAAAGAAATTTTGATTACTGAAATTTTCGAATGCGCTGAAGGAAAGTTACCGAAGTTGATCGAACTTGGCTACATGTGCCCTCGGGGACAGTTCGATCAATTTCGGTTGGTCGTTTTTTTCAAGCGCATTCGAATATTTCAGCTTACAAAATTTTCTCAAAGGGCTAGGTGCCTAAGCCTCATATCGGCCCTATAATTTCGACGAAAAATGCTCTTGATAAACGAATTATCAATTATCCCTTTTTGCAATGTTGAATGTTTGAGAAAATACCGCGTCATAATTTTGAGCCCTCGTAAAGTCACGCACGTGATGTATGACGTCATGTTCTGACGTCATTTACCCTGAATGACGCAAAAGAAAGGAAAAATCTTCGTATTTTACATAAAAAATCTTCAAAATTCATCTACGATCCCGGCCTTGCCCACGATATTTTTCATGCAAATTTAAAGGTCGATCAGAAATCCATCGATTCGTACAAAACTATTCATGGGCAAGGCCTGGAGAGCCTCTTGATTTCATACTTTTGTATCGGAATTTCGCCCATTTATTGATATTTTCAATGATTTCAACGTTTTTAGACGTTTTGAGCGACGTATTATTCAGCATAGGACTGCGAAATCAAAACAGGCTTTCCTGATTTGTATACACCATACATTTGACATTTTATAAATTAGAATATTATGGATATATGAGCAACTTTGAAAATAGGGCCGAAATGGCAGGCTATCGCACCTATTCCTTTCTGAAACCTGTGTCCTGTAGCATCATAACACATCCATCTTGCTACGTCTTTTGTATATTGTGGACATAATTTTCATAGAATTTGGCAATGTTTCATATTTCATTGTTTGGATTGAGGATTACTGACGAGGGTTAAATACCCGAAACGTGCATGTCTGGTCCATGCTGTAAATTTATCTGCTCCTAAATGATACTAATTAATTTGAAGTCGTATAACATTTGGTGGACCAGGTCACATGTAGCAAAGTTCGGTAAAGTTCGATTGGACGTTTCTTAAACTGCATCCGAAAATTTCTGCTTAGGCCAAATTAATTCAATGTACTTCTGATTTCCCCGCTATATTTTCAAAATTCAAAAAATAACATTCTAGAAATGATTAGTTCAACCGCACCACTAAATGTCTAGCTCAAAACTTTTTAGGGTCGGTTCTGATTTCTGAAAATTTCAAAGCTTCTAGAAAACTAAACTTTGCCAATTTCCAAGGATATAATACTTCTTGTGTGTGAAAAAAATTTTGGGAGCAAATTTGTTGGCCAATATAAAGCACTGAAAGTCAAGGAGAGGGGGTAGGGGTTGTTAAAAAAGCTTTTCGTATTGCTATGTCTAAGGCTTCCTATTCACCAGATTCCTATGGGAATTCCCTTTTGAAGATGGAAAATTCCTTGGGTAACCCCTATATAAATACAAATACATATATATTTCACTCGCTAGCACATTAAAACTTCAATACTTAAAAAATAATATTTTCGCTCACTCGCACCCTTTATTCACAAGAAAATCCGAAGAACATTTAATTAATTTGGTATAACCCTACTAAATTTTCTTAAAATTTTAAAACCTGGGTCCTTCTTGCTTCATCTTCGGAGTATTTTGGACATAATCTTCATAGATTTTGGCCATATTTCAATGTTTAGATTGAGGATCACCGACAAGCGTTGAATACCCGAAATGTGCATGTCTGGTCCATGCTGTAAATTGATATACTTGAGGACGTTTCACATTGTTGAAATGCACATATACTTCACCTTAAATTCTTTACGTACATGACGAGAGATTTTTACAACTTGTAAATAGTCATGCACCCTTTAAATATGGTTGATTTGTGATACTGACATTTCATACACATAAACAGATATTTAGAACAGCAACTAAACTTCGTTCTCTTTCAATAATGAACTTACCCCGTTCTCCTTGTGGAACCACTATCACACCTGTCCCTTCACAAACATACGGAAATGAACACCTTGGACAAGGAAATTCGTTTGATCCGGGTACAAAACATTCTGGAAAAAAATCAGTGTTATCATTAATTGTCTATGTTAAACATGATTGTTATTAACTTTTTGACTCATGCACAAAAAGTTACCTTTGTTGCGAAATGCTGCAATGATCAGTATCATTATGTATAAAGGCAACGCAAGAGTAGCATCCCCTCGCAACATCAAAGATGCTTTTAAAATCAAGTCCGTATTGAAAGCGATCTTTGATCGATGGCTTTGACAATCAGTTAGACTTGTCCTCCCTCCAAGGGAAACAATTGGTAGCTTTTGTAGCCAAGTTCGATCAATTTCGGTTGGTCGTTTCTTCAAACGCGTTCGAAAACTTCTGTTTACATAATTTTCTTACATTCCTGAAACCTGGTCCTGTAGCATCATATCCAAGCTATCTTGCTACGTCTTTCGGTATATTTTGGACATAATTATCACACATTTTGGCCATATTTCATTGTTTGGATTGAGGATCACTGACGAGGGTTAAATACCCGAAACGTGCATGTCTGGTGCACGCTATTAATTAATCTGCTTTAAGATGATGCTAATGAAGACAATTGACATTTGATGTTTCTATAGTTATGGTTTGTCATCTATGCCATTCAAAAGAATCCGGACACATCCACCAACCCAAATCCAACAAACGAAGAATCATTTTTCCTCAATAGATTACTCAACTTGCCACAAGGTCATAGGCGGCACATGCTTGTAATATAACCTTGCCGTCATCGCTATTTTCCTACGCAATTTCACACGTTGATAAAACCCGATAGGCATCGCAGGTACGGCGTTTTGTCGGACTTCTGACGTAAACACTAAAAAAGATTCAAAGGCAGAGACAAATACTTGAGTTTTTAGGGGAGAGTACATGTGCAATGAAGGAAACGATTCTTATCTTGATGTAGGAAAATTAACAAGACTCGCGTCTAAAGACGGTAGGTTTAGATTCGTAGCTAGAATTTGTATTTTTACAGGAGACTTTTCGCTCAGCTGATTGTGTTGGCAACGTACGAATGAAGAAAGAATCCCTGATACTGCATCGTATTTCATTGAAACATAGACAATGATTGTACATTGTATACCTCATAAATGTAGTAATACCTAATGGTAAATACTTGCTATACTTTATCTACAAATACAAAGCCCCAGTTTCAGTCTGCAAGAATCTTGCAGACAAACAATAGGCGATGACGGCAGAGGTAGATTTCAAGGTCAGAGTCAACTAAAAGGCCTGCTCTGATTGGAGAAAACCCTGTAGGTGAGGAGGCCTGTTATTTTAAATATGACAGAAGATGTGATTGGCTATCAATTATGTTTTCTTTTGGTTTATTGTTTGAATATGATATATATAAGTAAAAAATAATTGCAATTAAAATGTCGATGCCCGGATTTTTTCCCTAGCTCCCGATCCGCAAAAGGGGACGGGCGGGAAATTTTGAAAATTCACTGCAGGGTACCTTGTGACGCAAATAGCGCGAAAAAGAGCCGGTCATGCTATATTTTTTCTTTAGTTTCGTATAAAGCTTGAATCAACGAACAAATCGGTATATAACATGCATGGCCAGCAATGTTGGTATAGAAGCTACACGGCATTTTGTTAACATTACGGCCTATGGAAAATGATTTAGTTGGCACTGACCTCAAAGTGAAGAAAAGTGGAACTGAAATCGAACGCATGCGTAGTAGATTGTAGACTACTATTGAGGAATTCATCTTAAAATGCATGTCTGGTGCACATCATGCACGGCTGCCGAATTTACATAATAAATGACCTGTAACGATAAGGCGTAAAATCTGCCCAAACATAATGAAATGTCAAAATACTTAATTTCTCTAATCAAGTTGGTGAAACATTTTAAAAAATAAAAGCCCTTCAAAATCTGGAGAAAATATTTCATAAAATTGCTATAATAGAGAGATATTTGAGTATAAATGTGCTTATTTTGTATAGAAATCAATGAAAGTAGGAAACGTTTTTATACATATCACCCCCCTTAAAACATAAAACCACTTCTACATAAGATGTAATTTCATAATACAAATTTTCTGTAAAAGCGGAGTTGTGTTTCAAAGGGGGAACCATAGTCAATTTACGAAAATGCGATTGGGCGGAAAAGAAAGATTTGAAATTAACAGAGAATTTAATTGGCATTTGATTTCTTTTTCTGGGACTTATATCGCTCAGCGATCAAAGATTTATTTTACTTTTGGGCACTGATAATCAACAATCCCTCACAATAAAAGTTAACAACTAGCGTTGACTACTGAAGCACCAGTCACTCCGGGAACTTCCTCGGTAACATTCACAAAGTATTCAGAAAATGTTATTATGGTGAATGTAAAAGAAATATGATTTTATATACTGAAAAAAAACTTATTCAAACTATTTATATAACAGCGACGTTGTTAATTGTACAATATAAGTGAGAATGAGTGTTCGATTATATATATCTCTGGTCACGTGTTAACGGTTTGATAAATCCGGAATATAATACTTGGAGAAAATCATGTTTCAGCATGACGTTTCTTATTAAATCTTCTCATAGTAGTTCATTTTGACATTTCGATCTACAAAAGCGACAGATAGTTAGAAAAGTTTGGACATTTCACACCTATATTTGATTAAATATACTTGAAATGAAATAATTTCACGCACGGAACGCATTTTGAATAATACTGATTGAGCTGGTATCGCAAGTTAAAATTGGGCAGATTACGGCTCTTAACGTTACAGGTCCTTGGATTTTATGAAAGAATTTTGAGTTAATTAACTGGAAACAAATAATTTGTAACACTCGTCGAATGTTTGTTCCCTAAAGAAATTAGAAAATAAAGCCTGTGTTTGTGAAACACGAATGCCCCCGGTGGCATCTTTGTTAGTATGAACACTATTTTCTGTTAAGTACATGTATGTGAGGTCACTGGGTTAAAAGGTCAAAGGTCAAGGTCACGAGGTCAAAAATTTTGGTATCAATGGAAAGGTCTTGTCACAAGGAATACACATGTGAAATATGAAAGCCCTATCACTTCCCATTCAAAAGTTATGCCCAATGTTAAAGTTTTTGAAAAGTAGGTCAAAGGTCAAGGTCAAGGTCACGAGGTCAAAAATTTTGGTATCAATGGAAAGGTCTTGTCACAAGGAATACACATGTGAAATATGAAAGCCCTATCACTTCCCATTCAAAAGTTATGCCCAATGTTAAAGTTTTTGAAAAGTAGGTCAAAGGTCAAGGTCAAGGTCACGAGGTCAAAAATTTTGGTATCAATGGAAAGGTCTTGTCACAAGGAATACACATGTGAAATATGAAAGCCCTATCACTTCCCATTCAAAAGTTATGCCCAATGTTAAAGTTGTTGAAAAGTAGGTCAAAGGTCAAGGTCACGAGGTCAAAAATTTTGGTATCAATGGAAAGGTCTTGTCACAAGGAATACACATGTGAAATATGAAAGCCCTATCACTTCCCATTCAAAAGTTATGCCCAATGTTAAAGTTTTTGAAAAGTAGGTCAAAGGTCAAGGTCAAGGTCACGAGGTCAAAAATTTTGGTATCAATGGAAAGGTCTTGTCACAAGGAATACACATGTGAAATATGAAAGCCCTATCACTTCCCATTCAAAAGTTATGTCCAATGTTAAAGTTTTTCGGACAAACAGACAAACAGATAAACAGAAAAACAGACGGACAGGCCAAAAACTGTATGCCCCCGAATCTTTGATTCCGGGGGCATAAAAAGTGATGGTGTGAAGTAGTAGATAAGCTGTTGATCGGAAAAAAAGAAAAAATGTCAACTCATATTTTTGGTTACGTTAAGGCACTGAAACCGGATAAAAAGATAGAAACAATGGACAGATTAACAAGAAGACAATTAAGAGCTCTCGTTGAACTTAAAGTGAAGGACATCCATTTGACGATGCTATGTTCGAGGTAGGTTTCTTCCATAGATCTCAGGTAAGAACATGCATATGCAAGCCTTACCTTGGCCTACATTAGATAATTCTATACAAACTCCATCCGTAACACCAAAGCGAAAGGTCGACCGTTTTCCTCGTCTTGGCAGGAGGCAACATTGGTTCCCCTTACCAGCCAGACAGTCGAAATCTGCTCTACATCCTGCACCGTAGTAGGGAAAGAATGTCTTGAGCGACACCTGGATGGATTATAAACGTCTCGTTAAAGTATCCATTTTCTTGTGCCAGGTACACATCACAATGTACACAAAGTTTTCAAAATTTTAAGTTCAACAGATGTAAAAGAGAATGATTATCAAAATTATATAAAAAAGCAGATGTGGATTATAAATAATGCACATTTTTATCTGTTCTTATTGGTTAAAATCCCATGGAGACGGTTCTGCAAAAGACAAGTTTTTGAAGAGTAAAGAAAAAGTGCTTAGTTCACGTTTGGATGACAGGAAATTTAAAGCTCGAATGTAGGAAATTAAACTATTTAAGAAATGACTGTCTTACTTTTGATGTTCATGGTTGTATAATTCTTGTTGGTCACGTGCAAATTCCGTGAATCGTGAATACTTATATTTACATTCGTACTTGATATTTGAAACCCTTTGCTTTAACATCGCGCATATTATAAGTAACATAGTGTGTAGTTTACCTCATATAGCACCGTGGGGTATCACGTGATACACAAATGATATGTTCCACGGGAATCCCCTTTGATTGAACCAAGTAAATACTGTCTAAATCTACTTTTTATGAATTTATTTTAGGCATATCATATGATCATTGTTATAAATTATATGATGGTAATTTATTCTGGTCAATAATAGACGTATATTTGGAGAACACTTAGACGGAAACTTTTGTATCTGTCCGTGCACCATATCATAACATGTGGCGAGGATTGAAAAATTTCTGTCTACGTCTTCTCCGAATACACGTCTATTCTTGACCAGAATGAATTACCATCATATAATTGATAATTATGACCGTATGATAGGCCTAAAATAAATTCATATAAGGAAGATTTAGACAGTATTAACTTGGTTCAATCAAATGGGATTCCCGTGGAACATATCATTTGTGTATCACGTGATACCCCACGGTGATATAGAATATATGGGGTTAGTAAATTACATATGGGACGAGAACGAAGCAACTGTATGAATTTTTAATCATTTTCATGTATGAAACAAAATGCCGTCTTATGCAAAACTTCTAACTTTTTTTATTCGTGAATGGATTTAAAACAAAAGTTTTTCCATTAAAAAATCGTATTTGAAAATGGTTTATTTAAAATGAATTAACTGAAAACTGAATTCATGTAAAGATTTACAATAAAGGACATTAAGCGCAGTAAAAAATATTGACATTCTTTACGGGAAATATTCGCTATGACGTCAAGAAACAATGGGCATTCATGATGTCATAGTAGCGTCTACCGATATAAATTTGAGCAGAAGGACATAAGATATACATGGCCGGCGTTCATGTGGTATTGGTTTTCCAATGGTCTTTCAGGACATGAGGTGTTGGTAAGATATTGCTTGTTACAGCATTTAAAGTATCTTGACGTTTATAAATTCTCCCTACGTTCAAATCATGAAATGACGTCACAATAGGCAACCAAATTTATTGGAATATCATTCTGGTTGCCTAATTGGTGTTTAACATGTTGAATCTACTAGTAATGTAAATATAATGCAATATTCATTTTTGTTTCTTCAGATCATATTGCTTTATACACGTAATAATATCAATCAGCTGGTGTATACATTAACAATTTTTGTAATGCTCCTTTTTCCTAAATATCAAATAAAACTATGAAAACATAATCTCCATAACTATTCAACCTACATAACGGTAATATTTTTAACGCTTTATTATAGATCTGGCAATCAAAATTTCATCCGGGTTTTAAGCAGTGAGTAGCTATTAGAAATATTTAAACTCCTCTCAATCCATAAATCGAAGGTTTAGGGGGGGGGGGGGGGTAAACCGCTAAAGATGCGTTAACTTATAACTTCCGTAACGATCAAATTCAAGTTCCTCAGTTTGCTTTTTTTATTTCTTTTTAGCATGTTTTTCGTTAGAGGGCCGATCAAGCGTTGGATTATGTTGAGGAAAAAACTGTTACTTGTATTTCTATCTCTTTGCAATCTTATTTCTAAATACATTGAACAGTATAGCCTCCGTAACATTGTTTTAAAAAGTATCAATGATCATTTTCGGAATGTCCAACTAATTGAGAGGATATATGCAATACAAGTTCCATATTATTTAACTATAGTAACTGAATTTCACATTACAATATATCTCTTTTAATCAACTTAGTGTCACTGCTGGTGGACCAAGAGTCCCCGAGGGCACATGTAGCCAAGTTCGATCAACTTTGGTTGATCGTCTGTCTCTTCAACGCATTTGGAATTTTCTGTTACAAAATTTATTTCTTCAAATTTCTTAAACGTGGGTCCTGTAGAATCATATCCCACCCATTCTGCTACGTCTTTTGGTACAATTTTGGACATAATAATTTTCATACGTTTTGGCCATATTACATTGTTTAGACTGAGGATCACTGACGAGGGTTTAGTACCCGAAACGTGCATGTCTGGTCCAGGCTGTAAATTTATCAGGTTTTAAATGATGCTATTGAATTAAAAGACGTTTAACATTTGAACTACTTGGTGAGTGTCACTGCTGGTGGACCAAGAGTCCCCGAGAATCATATCCCACCCATCCTGCTACGTTTTTCGGTATGCTTTTTCGACATAGTAACTTTCATACTTTTTGGCATATTGCATTGTTTAGATATGAGGATCACTGACGAGGGTTAAGTACCCGAAACGTGCATGTCTGGTCCATGCTGCCAATTTATCTGTTCTTAAATGATGCTATTCAATTTGAAGACGTTTAACATTTATACCACTTGGTGAGTGTCACTGCTGGTGGACAAGGAGTCCCTGAGGGCACATGTAGCCAAGTTCGATCAATTTCGGTTGATCGTTTCTTCAACGCATTCTAAAATTTCTGTTATCAAAATTTCTTGAAATTTCCAAAAAGTGGGTCCTGCAGCATCATATCCCACCCATCCTGCTACGTCTTTCGGTATGCTTTTTCGACATAGTAACTTTCATACTTTTTGGCATATTGCATTGTTTAGATTTGAGGATCACTGACGAGGGTTAAGTACCCGAAACGTGCATGTCTGGTCCATGCTACCAATTTATCTGTTCTTAAATGATGCTATTCAATTTGAAGACGTTTAACATTTATCCCACTTGGTGACTGTCACTGCTGGTGAACCAGGAGTCCCCGAGGGCACATGTAGCCAAGTTCGTTCAATTTCGGTTGATCGTTTCTTCAACGCATTCTAAAATTTCTGTTATCAAAATTTCTTGAAATTTCTAAAAAGTGGGTCCTGCAGCTTCATATCCCACCCATCCTGCTACGTCTTTCGGTATGCTTTTTCGACATAGTAACTTTCATACTTTTTGGCATATTGCATTGTTTAGATTTGAGGATCACTGACGAGAGTTAAGTACCCGAAACGTGCATGTCTGGTCCATGCTGCCAATTTATCTGTTCTTAAATGATGCTATTCAATTTGAAGACGTTTAACATTTATACCACTTGGTGAGTGTCACTGCTGGTGGACCAGGAGTCCCCGAGGGCACATGTAGCCAAGTTCGTTATATTTCGGTTGATCGTTTCTTGCATTCCAAAATTTCTGTTATCAAAAGGGGTAGGGGCAAAAGTGACCATTTTTGGCCCCAATCAAAAAATCTAAAAAGGTTCTATTTTGTCATTCATTATGCTTCTTCTAAACAAAAAATGACAAATGTTATGTGATTTTTCGAAAACCCAGTCTTTTAGGGCAAAATGATTGAAAGTTGATCACTATGTATTTACATTAGAAATTCAGCTTTTTTGCGAGGGACACACATACTTACAGTTGAAAGCCCTAGAGCAAGGACGTGTAACAGTTTCATACTCATATGGGGCATTCCTTTTCATATTCTGAATGTACATGGAAAGTATAACTTTGTTGCATGCGCTTGCTCTATATATACTTTAAACTATTATGTTAAAATCTGGTTGTTATCTAATTACCACTAATTTCCATAGTAGTGGACAATTTTGGCGGGAAATTACACTCATATTAGTTGATTATATCTATTTTCAATTCAGTTTCAATAAACAACAACATCTCTACTCTTATTTGAAAGATAAAAAATAGTATGAAAACAATTTTTGACAATAGCAAAAAATGGGGCCAAAAACGGCAGATTTTGCCCCTACCCCTTTCTTGAAATTTCTAAAAAGTGGGTCCTGCAGCATCATATCCCACCCATCCTGCTACGTCTTTCGGTATGCTTTTTCGACATAGTAACTTTCATACTTTTTGGCATATTGCATTGTTTAGATTTGAGGATCACTGACGAGGGTTAAGTACCCGAAACGTGCATGTCTGGTCCATGCTGCCAATTTATCTGTTCTTAAATGATGCTATTCAATTTGAAGACGTTTAACATTTATACCACTTGGTGACTGTCACTGCTGGTGGACCAGGAATCTCCGAGGGCACATGTAGCCAAGTTCGATCAATTTCGGTTGATCGTTTCTTCAACGCATTCTAAAATTCCTGTTATCAAAATTTCTTGAAATTTCTAAAAAGTGGGTCCTGCAGCATTATATCCCACCCATCCTGCTACGTCTTTCGGTATGCTTTTTCGACATAGTAACTTTCATACTTTTTGGCATATTGCATTGTTTAGATTTGAGGATCACTGACGAGGGTTAAGTACCCGAAACGTGCATGTCTGGTCCATGCTGCCAATTTATCTGTTCTTAAATGATGCTATTCAATTTGAAGACGTTTAACATTGAATGGTTTCTAAAGTACTGTGCGTTTTGTTCGGCTATAGGTTAAGGTCCAGAGGCATACAGGTTTCAAACTTCTGTAAAACAAAACTTCAAAGTAGACATCAGTTTTACTGTCAATCACCTACGTGACACTGCATCTGACCCAACTACCTTCAGAAGCCCGTTACTCGAATAAGAAAAATATTTTGCGTGTAAAAATAGAAATTCATATTAATTTCAAATAATTATGTAATACTGTCCAGTATATATTAAGCCTCACGTTTGATGTTTAGTTTTGCCCAATTTCAAAACTTTAGTGTAGAACATTTTCTGTAATCACTGGATATCAAATTCAAGTTTACAATGCGTGTCATTGTCAGCATTTCATGGTAAACATGTGGTAACTCTGGCTTCATTTTTTGCTGACCTGAGGTGTGTTACAAATTTGATTGGCTTATACAGCCACGTGCCCTTAAGATGCCCACCTTTTCACATCTGAATCAAAAACACAATGGTATTATAAACATCAATATGTATCTTTGTCATGCATGTTACAATAAAATATGTTCATCCGTCTTTTTGAAATACAGTGCTCTTGGAGGTAACCCTATTCTGTAAAAGCTGGAGAAATGCACAATTTTCCTTGCTTTTAAACTTCCCTCTATATTCATTTTTTAGAAACAAGTTTTGTTTGCACCAAATATGTCACATGATCTTGATTTAACTTTCTAAATACTAGATTTATCATCATTATGGTTTTTTGTTCACATTTGGAAAATATATGAGTTCTATTCAGGTGTCCGTACATAAAAGTGAGAAAAATAGAAAAAAGCAATAATTATTAAAAATTAAGAAAAAAAAGTATTTAATTTTTTTTCATTAATTATGAGTTGTTTTATCTTTAAAATATATATACAAGATTAACAGCTCATAATGCATCTATCCAAATAACAGCTCGTAATTCACAAAACATAACCCCTATCCCCTTAACTGCACGAGTCCATTTTCCTATAGATATGAATAATATATTCGTTTAATGGAGACTGAGTATATAGCTTTCGATGTTTGAATAGTTACCCCCCCCTAAAAAATCATAACGTGAAAAAATACATTGATTTCCGTGTCAATTAGAGGAAAGAAAATGACGGGAAGGGGATTGAGGAGCGACCCTCCTTCCTTTCATTTAATTTCACGTAGTCTACGTTGTGTGTGACACGTAAATTATGATTGAAATTGATCAAAGTTTAAAATCTAGTCGAATGTTTGATATATTTACATCACAAGCGTGGGTTCTGTACACATTTACGGTTACACTCCATTGCGCTCTTATAGGCGTGACAGCTACATGTATATAAGATTTAATGCAGTTTTCAACCGAAGTTTAAGTGACATTTCTTTCTCATAAAAAATCGTGGACACTTTCACTTATACAGTGTTGAAATATGATCTTAACTCTTTATTTTAGCAACAAAAAAGTATGCCTTATGTACCAAAATCGAAAAATAATCACACATAACTTACATAACCCTCTGTTTACGTACATGCGTGCATGACTACCTGTTAGGACCCCCATGGTCAGAATCGTATCGAATTTGATATAATGAATGATTTTACATATGTATTATTTTCTAAAATATCTTCGTCTATCCTCAAAGATTATAATGATATCAAATTCAAGTTTATAATGCTTTTGGTCTCGTTGGTTTATGTGTAGTCCTTTGTGTTTGATGTTTCTGTGTTGTGCGTTGACGTTACTTGTCCCTTACGCGTCTCTTTCTGTGCTTGTCTGCTTTGTATTTTTGCATTGGGTGTTTTGGGGTTTTGCTTTGGGTGCTACAACCTGGTGTTGTTGGAGATCCCCTCCTTTGTTTTAATGTCGGCATTTCATGGTAAACACTTGGTAGCTCTGACCTGAGGTGTTACAAAATTGATTGGCTTATACAGCAATGTGACCTTGATTGGAGGTCTGTTAAAAGTCTTCAAATTCAATACAGATGAATTTTCAACATGGACCAGACATGCACGTTCCAGGTACTTAACCCTTGTCAGTGATTCTCAATCCTAACAATGTAATATAGTCAAAAAGTGTCAAAGTTATGATGTCCAAAAATGTATCTAAAGACGTGGCAGGATGGGTGGAATTAATAGGTTTTTATCAGGATCTACTGAGTGAGACATAAAAATTAACACGAATGAGTTAAAGAAGATCCTGACGAAAATATCAACAGCACTCACAATAGAGCACCGAATTGAACATCAACGGACCCCTAGCAAGCTAGAGGTGGGACCAGGTGCCGAGTGACGGAAATTTCATCAAAGGATGAAAAAATTCCGTCACGAATGTAAATTTTTATGTCTCACTCAGTAGAAAGTGATGGAATCTATTTCTTCTTCCATGAAACAAAAGAAAAAAGGGAATTCAAAACAAAGGAGTGGATCTCCAAAGACACCTGGTTGCAGCATCTACAGAAAACCCCAAAACACCATATGCAAAAACACAGAGCAAACAAACACATAAAGAGACACAAAAGGGACAAGGAACGTCAACGCACAACACAGACACATCAAACACAAAGGACTACACATAAACCAACGAGACCAATGGGCAACTGGTGCCAACTTAGGATGACCATCTGGCACGGAAATAGCAGAAGGTGTGGTTATCCTGGAATACGTGCGCACAACCCATCAACTTTTCCGATTACCTAGAGGTCTCGAAGAACGTACAATAGTGGTGTAAAACAACCTTCTCACTGTCAGATGACCACACACAAGCAAGACCACAAAACACAGGGGCCCAAGCAACACAGATGAATATGCAAATGGATATAAAAAGAAGGCGTACGTAATACAATCCGTGCTCTGTCGCCACGAGTTCGTGTATGTTATCACCCGAGGAGTCCAATTGACATTCAGAGAGGACAGGTTGCCGGGGCCTGTCTTCTCTAAAGAGGTTTGGACAGGGTCCGTCATGGAGTCCCGTCGTCACAGTCAGTCAGAGTGCAAGTTTTAAGAATGCGCTGGTACATTGGTATATAGATTGGTCACGTGCCAAGCCTAGTGTCCGTCTGGTGACATAAGCATCATATCCACGGTATAAAAGACGTTTGATGATTCTGACGCATTATCGATAGTTATGTTGTCTATCTTTGATCCCTCTTATCGTGTTACTTATGTCACCATTAAATGCAGTTTGTGAAATACCAAAAGTAATATACTCTGTTGCCTGTATTGGTCCGAATTTCAAAAGAAGTTGACAATATTTTCTGTAAAATATCTAGAAAGCCTTTACTAGTTTGTGAAAGCGAAAACCTTGACCTAAAAGTTTCTTGGTAATTTGTAAATTTCTACTATGAAAATCCAAAACATCAGTTCATGCTCTAGCATACCGGATGAGTTGTAAAATGTAGATACCATAGGACGGTAATCTAGGAATATCACCGTCAAGCCAGGGGATCAGTGATCCTCAATCTAAACAATGTAATATGACCAAAGAGTTTGAAAATTATGTCCAAAAATGTACCGAAAGACGAAGTAGGATGGGTGGGATATGATGCTGCAGGACCCATGTTTTAGAAATTTTAAGAAATTTTGATAACAGAAAAATTTTCGAATGCGTGGAAGAGACGATCACCCGAAGTTGATCGAACTTGGCCACATGTGCCCTCGGGGACTCCAGGTCCAGCTTAGTTATCATTTTCTTTTCAAATGTTCGTGTATATGATAAAACAGTTGTAGCATAGATGATAGATATGGTTATTTATGGAGAACCCCCCTCCAATATCAACCTTGTCCTTCGGCCTCGGTCGATATTGGTTTTATCACTCCATAAATTACCATATCGACCTCATCACTGTGCAACAATTGTATAATAGCTTCATATCACGCCATTTATCTTTGTCCTCTTCGTTTCGATGGAAAATCGGTATATTCGCTCCTTTAGTAGTATAGGAGTTTACCAACAGGCGTAACACTGATTTATTTTTCAATTTCGAATAATTTTGGCTGACGAAATGTATCACTTATGATAAATCATTGCATGTCTTGTGCATCGCATTTATGAATTTCTGTCCATAACGTGCACTTGCGACAGAGTTGGATACTTTATTTTACTTTAGGAAAACTGCAATTATCAAACCATGTATTAACCAATGACGATATAACCAATTAATTCATAGCAAAAGAAGTAAATATTACTCAGATATAATTAATACAATACCTGCCCACCAAGCAGCAGAAGGAGAAAACACGTCTTAAGCATCGCAAATACTCCAGGTAATGGTTTTGTAAACCGGGAAATACATAGTACATGTTTTATTCAATTAATTTGACATAAGATTAATGTGTGCAAATTGAAAGGGATACGAATTAATGAGACTTAATTAGAATTATCATTTCAAAATATGCATTTATCAATAAATATGGCATAAGAGCCTTAACTTTAAATAAAATTTGACATTTCAATGCATTACTGTACGGAAGCACAAACACACCACTCTTAAAAGATGTAGAATGCAACCAGGAAAAAAAGTTGCACTTGCTATTTCACTTGTTTTACGATGATAAAAGTATACGGTGTCATCCTCACGTGTACTACCCACATGCTGCATTCATCAACAAGAAAGACTCTGGTGAATTTTATGATGACTGTAATGCTGTTTCAAGTAATAAAACGTGATCAAGTTTATTATGTTTTATTTTGAGATATAAAGGACGTTGTATGGGACAGTTTTCTGCATATGATCTCTTAGTAGAATAACGAATATGGATTATGACCATATCCCAATACACAGTACAAAAAGCGATAATTCAGGAAATCAGAAACTGAAGGCATACAAAATCAGGATAAAACGGGAACCAAAGCAAACAAACAAACACCTCAACCACTCAGTGCACATAACTGTAATTGTTCAATAAGAAGTCCAACGTTCAACTTGGACGTTGGACTTCTTATTTAACAATTACAGTTATGTGCATAGTATTTTAAAGATGTAGTCGAATTGTAGTTTATCGTCCTGAAGAAGGCTTCGGCCGAAACGTTGACAAAAAGGCAATAAATCTACAGAATTATTCATCTTGTCAAATACTTAAGGTGTTTGCGCTACATTATCAATATGTGAATGAAAAGAGTACATCGGAACACGGAAACCTTGATCAGCGCAGATTACTGATTAGATTTGTCCATAAGGCCAGATGGGGACTATAAAAGAAGAGAGGTTTTTCTGTCATTACCTCACCGACCACTAAAGTGTTAACAGCTCTTAATGCAATCTGAATGAATGAATCTGGTCCATTTAATTCCCTCCTCAATTTTTTATTGACAGCTTAGAATGGATGATGTTCGGTTAGCTCCTTAGCATAGATTAAGTTAACCTGTCAATATGTCTTTGATGTTGCACACCGCTCGCGACTCTAGGAATATCACTTGAGTTAACGACGCTATCATCAAAGCAATTATGTCACGACTACAAAGGCTACGACACTCTGGAATGCATATTAATTACCGACCGGTCATGAAATACGGCCTTTAATTGAAACATAAACATTCGCAAAATCTTCAACAATGTATGAGATACAATTGTGTCCCACTCCTTGCCGACATTTTCCTTTACTCGTACGAAGCTGAATTCATTCAATCTTTGGTCTCTGAAGGGAAAAGATACCTAGATTCTGACTTCAACTTCACTTACAGATACAAAGACGATGTGTTGTCCATCAATAATCCAAATTTCGCGGATTACCTGAGCAGTATCTATCCTTCGGAGCTTGAAGTCAAAGAAACTACAGAGACAAATTATTCAGAATCCTATTTGGACATAATGTTGTCCTACGACACAGATGGTCACATGAACACCTCATTCTATGACAAACGTGACGACTTCAATTTCAGCATTACAAACTTTCCTTTTGTGAGTAGCAACATCTCTTCATCGCCTGCTTATGGCGTGTTCATATCTCAGTTGATACGCTATGCCAGAGCAAGTACCAAATATACGGATTTTGTTCTGAGAGCTAGGCGTCTTTCAGATAAGCTTCTTAGTCAGGCATATGTATGTGACCGACTGACATCGTCACTGAGGAAGTTCTACGGTCGATATGGGGAACTCGTCATACACTATGATGACCCACTCTCCACAATGGTGGATGATATTCTGTCATAGACCATTTGAACCATCCAACCAAAGATTGTACTCTATGTCTTCCGAAATGGAAGTTACCGGATGTGACAGTTCTACCGAATTGAAGCGGTGGGTGTTGCATGCAAGCAGGAGATGCTTACTCTTCCTGGGCAACTGGTCTCACTCCCATATCGGGAGTCCGCTTCTTTTCATGTGGTGGATGTTTTTGTTTGTTTGCTTTGGTTTCTGTTTTATCCTGATTTTGTTTGCCTTCGGTTTCTGATTTTCTGAATTATCGATTTTGTGCTGTATACAGGGATATGGTAATTATCCATATTTGTCATTCTTATTTTTCTAATTCAGTCAAAAGGATTATATTAAGAGGAATTTGAAGACTTGTGTCATATTCTGAAATCATCGGTACATGAACAATTGAAGTATCGCCAATCTCACTTTCTGGCAGACTATTAAGACCTCACGATAAAAGGTCCGTGCTTTGACGGGCGATTTGATTGTGACGTCAAAATTATCATTTATCTATAACCTAGTGGCTTTTATAACACTAGTGAATGCATCAATTTGTGAATATTAAAATATACATTATATTGTAAAATTCTCAGTGCACAATATACAAAGTTCAACAAGTATTGTTTCAAAAGTGTTGTTCAAAACCGAAACAGACGAAAGTATGAAGAGCGGCATTCTAAGCAGAATCTTAATCTTATGCAAAGAAAAGCCAAAATCAGAGCTAAGTCTGTAGAGGGATACACTTTATTTACATAGAGACTAAGTGTCTTAATTTGTATTTTGTTACGGGTATGCAACACACAGCAAATGCATATATCGTACATGCGATAAATTCACTTGCTATGTTTTGCATACCCGTAACAAAATACAAATGATGACATTCATTCTATATATATGCAACATACTTGTCTGTTTCATTTTTCTTTTCTGAAATCGTGTTTTTCTAGGGAAGGGAATGATCTCCAGCATGACCACCCTGCATTCACCAGCGAAACAAACCCACAAGAAAGTGAAACATAAATGACATCATACAAAAATACAAATCGCAAAATGACACAAAGGTACAAAGGTGACATTAATTTGGAGACGATTAGCTGACCAGGAGTCACCGAGGGCACATGTAGCGAATTTCCATCTCCTTCGGTTGATCATTTCTTCAACGCAATCAAAAATTTCTGTTATCAAAATTTCTTGAAATTTCTAAAATGTGGGTCCTGTAGCATCATATCCCAACCATCCTGCTACGTCTTTCGATACATTCTTGGACATAACAACTTTCACACCTTTTGGTCATGTTTAGATTGAGGATCACCGAGGAGGGTTCAGTTCAGTTTGCAGGTTAGAACCGCTGTCGCTGCATGTTTTTTTATTTCATGTTTTGCTACGTCACGAGCATTTTCATGCAAAATGTGTACATGCTCCTTTCAATAGTTTAATCTCATATAATTCAAAATTTGCAAACGAATAATCTTGAAATTAAGTTCTTGCCTAGTACCGAAACACTGTTCATCAAGAGGAACGATATATTTGGGGACGAACAGTCAACCAAGCGATTGAATTGATGAGTAATGAATAAATATTAAAATGTAAAATGTAAAAATTTTCAGTGCACCATGTATCTCATGAATCCAAGTCAGAATCTCAAGCCTGCAATAGACAAAGGAGGTGATCTCCAACAACACTAGGTTGCAGAACCCACAACAAAACTCCAAAACATCCATTGAAAAATTACAGAGCAGACACACACAGAAAGAGACAAAAAAGGGGCAAGGAACACCAACGTACAAAATAGAAACATTAAACACAAAGGACCACACATAAGCCAACGGGACCCACTGGCAACCGGTGCCGACCTTGGACGGCTATCTGCCATGCAAGTAGCAGACGGTGAAGTTATCCGGATTTTGTGCGCACATCCCTCCTATTTTTCTGATTACCCAGAGGTCTCGAAGAACGCACAATTGTGGTGTAAAATAACCTCCTCACTGAATAAGATCATACCTTCTTATACAGACAGCATGACACAGGGGCCCAAAAACACACCGATTGATTTATAAATTGATATAATAAACAGAAGGCATACGAAATACAGTCCGTGCTCTGCCGTCTGTAGCGAGCTCATGCATGTGATCACCCACTAAAGTAACATTGTGCTCAATTTTTTATTATTTCAAAGGCTCTGACATTACACTCCCAGGCTTCCGTATCCATCAAGATTTTTTTCACATGTTCTTAAAGTACGAACAACAATGTTTGATTGTTTTATTTTTCACTTGTCAAACAGACGATGTGAGCATTATGTGCATTAATTATTGAAGTCTCCTTCAGACGCACATAAAACATAAACAGCATAAATTTACATTTTTTTAAGTAAGGTTCGAAATTGTACAAGGTTAATTTAAACTAATTGAAATGACAAATATGGATAATGACCATATCCCTGTCTACAGTACAAAATCGATAATACAGAAAATCAGAAACCGAAGGCATACAAAATCAGGACAAAACAGGAACCAAAGCAAACAAAAACAAAAACCTCCACCATATGAATAGAAGCGAACTCCCGATATGAGAGTGAGACCAGGTGCCCAGGAAGAGTAAGCATCTCCTGCTTGCATGCAACACCCGTCGCTTCAATTCGGTAGAACTGTCACATCCGGTTACTTCCATTTTGGAAGATATAGAGTACAATCTTTGGTTGGATGGTTCAAATGGTCTATGACAGAATATCATCCACCATTCTGGATAGTGGGACATCATAGTGTATGACGAGTTCCCCATATCGACCGTAGAACTTCCTCAGTGACGATGTTAGTCGGTCACAAACATATCCCTGACTGAGAAGCTTATCTGAAAGACGCCTAGCTCTCAGAACAAAATCCGTATATTTGGTACTTGCTCTGGCATAGCGTATCAACTGAGATATGAACACGCCATAAGCAGGCGATGAAGGGATGTTGCTACTCAGAAAAGGAAAGTTCGTAATGCTGAAATTGAAGTCGTCACGTTTGTCATAGAGTGAGGTGTTCATGTGACCATCTGTGTCGTAGGACAACATTATGTCCAAATAGGATGCTGAATTATTTGTCTCTGTAGTTTCTTTGACTTCAAGCTCCGAAGGATAGATACTGCTCAGGTAATCCGCGAATTTTGGATTATTGATGGACAACACATCGTCTATGTATCTGTAAGTGAAGTTGAAATCAGAAGCTAAGTATCTTTTCCTTTCAGAGACCAAAGATTGAATGAATTCAGCTTCGTACGAGTAAAGGAAAATGTCGGCAAGGAGTGGGGCACAATTGGTACCCATTGGAATTCCGACAATTTCCTGGAAGACCTTTCCTCCAAACACCACAAAAATGTTGTCGATCAGAAAGTTTAACATCTGAATAATGTCTGTTTCAGTGTACTTATTTTCAGAATCTGACTTTTCTTTTACAAAGTAGGTTTTGTCATAGTTAACAACAATAAATTTGTATTTGCGATTACCGTTCTTACTTGTAAACGCATTACTTATAATTTTTGCGAGTCTTTCTTTCAATTTAGAATGTGGAATTGTAGTGTAAAGTGTCGAAAAATCAAAGGCTTTGATCGAATGGACTCTACTAAAATGAGTGGATTTCAGATGTTCTAAAAGTTCCTTCGAATTCTTTAAAATCCACATCTGGTTGATACCACTGCGAGAATATACTGTCGAACAATATTTTTGTAGCCCAGATTTGATTTCAGATAAAACTTTGGTGAGTAAGATCGATACAGATTTGGTAGAACATTTTGAGGAACCAGCGATGAAACGTTGTTTGTACGGATTCTTATGCATTTTAGGTATGCAGTATAAGTATGGTAAATCTAAATCTAAATTGGTAGTGTCGAAGCCAAAGGAAGCAAGAGCTGATTTGTGGTTATCTATTATTTCAGAGGCAGAAAGGTTTGTTGGGGTGTAAGTGGGATTTCCAGGTGTCGAATTTAAACCCAACTCTTTAACTAGACTGTCGAAATAGTACTTTTTGCAAGTAAATGTGTAATTATTTGAGGCTTTGTCCGCTGGTGTGATGACATAATGTTCTTGGAGGTAGGTAAGTTCTGTGATAACATCAGGGTCTTTAAATATAGACACGAATCTGGTGTTCACAGTTGATTTTAATCGGTTAATTCTAGATAAAAGTAACCCTCTGATTGATTTTATCCATTCGGAAAGGGTGTCGAGCTGTACATCCTCTTTCTTTGCCCAACGTCTTGCATATTCCTCACAAGAGTCCATGATAATTTTGACATTTTGGTTCCATGTAAAGGACATACTTTCTCTGTATTTGGGACCCTTTTTTAACAATTCTCTCAACTTGTCGTTCTTGACTATACTAAGGTCACCAGTAATAACGTGTCCACAAGGAGAGTAGTTGAAATCCGATGAAGAACATTCGCAGGGAAGTGGATGTAGTGAGGGATTACTTAAATCAATACACTGCAGGAATCGTTTGTAATTGTAAATTTTAGATGCAACTGTTGGTGTGTAGCTATAGGAAATACAAGGAGTTTCTTTTCTTTTGAAATATGGTGGGATTTTTTCTGTGACAGTTTTGTGATTCAAAATTTGACCAAGATTCAAGTTATCAATACCTTTGTTTGCAAATCTTACTTTAATGAAAGGGCGGTTTGTTTTCTCCTCTGATTTATCTGATCTAACTGCTTGAAATAAACGAAAAGTAGAAATGTCCAAGATGACTCCTTGTAGTCTGTATTCTGGGGAACGTGTATCGGTATATGCGAGGTCCTTCGTATAATCGTAGATTTCGTGTAACTTCCGTAAAGGAACAGAGTATAATTTGGTACGAATATAATGCAGGCCTAGAGGCTCATTCAAAAATGGAACCAAGTCATCGAAGGAGAAACTATGTATCTCAGGCCTATTATATTTTCGAATGCCATGACTTCGAGGTCTTCTTTGTGATCTGTTGAATAAGCTAGTCACATTTACCGATTGACAACCGGGACTTGTTAAGTTTCCTATAGTGCTGATGTTGTCGTTGCACCCATAGGGCGCTGCAGTGTTAAGATTTTTTATCCAGAACTCTTCTCTGTTGCGACGGAGAGGTGTGCTCAAATTGGGATTGTTTGTGGGGTGATATATTTTCTCCAGGATTCTGACTCTCATAGATAAAACAGAATGATCCGCCTTTTTTTTATGAAATTTTATGAATGTTTTTAAACAGCTGTTGTGCACACTAGCATAGGAAATACAAAAGAAAGGGAAGTATTTTGAAGACATTATTATATATATTGATTTTGACCAATGTAATCAGGGCTCGGCAACATTAAGAATTGACTTAAGTCTAAATTTCAATATTAATTCATCTTGCTTTGAAATAAGTGATGACTTGAAATAATTCAAACAATTCTGCTTTTTTCAGAGATGAACTCAATTTTATAAATTTTTATTGATTTGTTATATATCGTAGTTTGAGAAATTGACTTAAAAGCCAATTCTAAGTTTATGGTGCCGGGCCCCGAATTTACCATTATTTACAATTCCGAAATTCATGAACATATAATCATGTTTTATGTAAATTTATCAGGTCTTAAATGATGCTATTGAATTTGAAGACGTTTAACATCAAATGAAAATGATAACCTAAACTTATGTACATTGTTATCTATAAAGCACAAATACTTAACTAAGTACATAAACGAAAATTGTTTAAAACATTGTTTACAACCCCCAAGAAGTTATATAACGATGTCGCAAAATATTTCTGATTGGACAACAAAAGTAAATATACCGTTGACAGAAATTATCGTTTCAGATTATGGTAATTCTGTGAACGTTAAAAGATTAAGTTGTCTGCTTTTTTTGTCATTATGTTCTTACATTGTAGCAAATTGCCAAAAATCGTGATTGTTTGTATACCCATTTGGTGGGTTATGTTGTTTGTTGATCTTGTTTTATTTCATGTTCGTTATGGTGTTACTATATGTGGGTGTGTTACGCTGTGGTCAGTGCAGGTAGTCTTGCTGGAGATTTTTTTCATATCCTCTTGTTAATTTTCCACGGGATTGTATGCATATAATTTACATCGTATTAATTCTGATTGGCATTGTGTTGTCTTGAGATGTTATCATGCCCACTTATTGTATAATATTTAACGTCTTCAAATTAGCATAATTTTAGAGCAGATAAATTTACAGCATGGACCAGACATGCACGTTTCGGGTATTTAACCCCCGTCAGTGATCCTCAATCTAAACAATGTAATATGACCAAATTCTGATAATTATGTCCTAAATATACCGAAATACGCAGGGGCCCAAGCAACACAGATGAATATGTAAATGGATATTAAAAGAGGGCATGCATAATACAACCTGTGCTCTGACGGCTGTAGCGAGTTAATGTATGTTATCACCCGAGGAGTCCGACTGACATTCAGAGAGGACAGGTGGTCGGGGCCCTGTCTTCTCTAAAGAGGTTTGGACAGGGCCCGTCATGGAGTCCCGTCGTCACAGTCAGTCCGCGTGCAAGTATTAGAGATTTTTACCTAAAGTCTACGCTGACGATCGAGTAGGATGCGGACAATTTAGGGGGTCATCTCAAAGTAAATATGTGGCATTTTGCAGTAAAAAAGATACAGAAATACAATTCTAGTTTCTCTGTTAGTTTACTCAAAAATCATTAAATATTTGCTGCCGTCTGCATGTTAAGCCTGCACAAATTTCACAAACGTCTTTTAACATTCTACGTGGGTGCCTCCATACAGTATTTAAAATCGTGTACTGCTTTAATTGTCCGATTGAGTGCTCAACGGATACTCTGTGTGCTTGAATTCTTTTGTTCAGTTTTTTACATTTTCTTTGAACAGGAGTCATAAGCGGATATCCATTGGGGTATATTTTATCAGCCAATAAAAGACAGTCTCCTGGAAATTTTAACTCCTCTCTCGGACCAATGGATGCCATAAGTCTATACTGTTGTGCATCATTCAAGTGCCCCAGAAATCCACACTCTATATGTCTGATAATTCCAAAAGAATCTATGATAACCTGAGTATGAATAGCATGATATTTTCTGTGTCCAGAATAATACAAACGCTGCGGTTCCGTTTGAGGTCGGTAGATTTTCGTGGAGGTACCATCAATGCACCAACGACGCCAGGAAGACCAGCCCACAAATGACGCATGGACATCCACTCGGACATAGAGGGCCACGCAAGAAACTTAGATGAAAACTGCTTCAGAACTGGGATCATATTTCTTATTTCTTTGTAGATGGATGACACAGAAATATCAAACAATAAAGAGAGCATATGATATGTATAATACCCTCTTAACCACAATGTAAACATTAAAACACGGTCTAACTTTGTCAACTTATGAGTACATTTTAATTCCACAATGAAAGGATGGATTTGACTAAGAATACGGAGTCTCGCCTGTTATTTCAAAGAATCCATATTCATGATCCTTGAAAAGACTAAATACGTCTCTTCCCAAAAAAGGAAGGCCGATATCAGGTGGGGGTCTCGCTATTGCAGATAAAACGGCAGTAAGTCTTTGGATAAAATCATTTACATTTGGCGGAGGAGAACTCATTACAAGAAGGGCTTTAAGATACTTCTTGCGTGTATCTTCGTCCATATCACTGAAAAGACAAAACGATGAAGGTCATGAAACCTAAGACAAGTTTTAATTTGTTAGAATAGCCCTACTTACTATCTTTACTTCTTATATATATATAGTTCTACTCATAATCCTAAACATATAATCGAACACTCTCTTCAATCACGTGATGTCACTTGTCCAGGTAAATTTTTCGCAATACACGATCATTCAAGGTAAACAAAAGTATGGATCGAGAAAGTGGTAAGTTCTTTTATTTTTACAAGTAAAACATCAATTAAAACTTATGTTTATATAGATAACGATATCTAAATCAATCAAAGTGTGATTACCTTCGAAATCCGGCGAAATGTGGTATGTTATAATTCGTCCGAGAAAGTTTTTCTTTAAGTAGCGAGATGACCTTCACCTTAATCAATTTTAAAAGACCTCTCTCTCTCTCTCTTTATTTAGGCAGAACGAATCTTTAAGAGCGAAATCAATTGAGTGCAGTCGATTCTTTATTTATTTTTACATAAATTGACGAAATTGTTGAAAGTTTTCAATTGCGTGCATTTTCGCAGAATTTTTTTTTAAATCCATTAAAGGAACCATCTGACATCATTATTTGAAAAAAAAAACCTTTCCGTTGTTTAGAATTAAATGATTTTTTTTATAATAATCTCTTGTTCCGGAAAATTACCTACACAAATACTATTTCTTACTTTATTTGAATTTTATCTGATTTCAAAACGATAACATTTTTGAAGACTCAGTGTATAATATGAAAATAAATCTATTTTAGAAACAATTCTGCACAGGAAAAAGAAAGTTGTGAAGATTTCGGACCAGGAGATTCTTCTCTTGTTGAGATCATACATGGAATTTCCATGTTCACGGGGGGGGAATAATAAATAGCATCAAAGACAACCTCCATACCCTTCCTGCAGATGCTCAGACATTGTTCAAATCTGCAAGTGTGAAACAGCTGAAGGAGAGGCTTACAACAAAACTAGGGAAACTAACAACAAAGCCTCTGAACGAAATAAAGAATGAGGATGTGAGGTAAGTCACCCCCCCTTCCCTGCCCACGATGTAATTGAAATATGAGCTTTGATATTAAGATATAGTAATTACATGCATCTCTCTCTCTCTGCCTTTTGAACATAATTATATTCCACTTAGAATAACACTATTTTAAATGTATTTATTTTAGGGTCGAATTGATGAAAGTCAAGGAATTAGAAAGTCGATGCAAAGATAAAAAAGAAGTTGATAAGTCGGATGCTTGTATAGAAAATAGTGAACAGAAAGGCGGAAGGGAAGGAATTTAGGAGGCACAGACCTGCTCCGAGGAAGGGGCGACCAAAACTGATGAAGGGCATGCGCACGAGGCAGGAAGTAGTGTTGCGGAAGGAAGTACATCGAAGCGGAAAGATAATGAAAATTCAGAAGAAGTAGATGTTCCGAAAAAAAAAGAAAAAAACTTTCTACTCTACAATTAATGAGAAAAAATCAAATGGAATACAACAAGTTTATTACTAAGAAAGTGCCGAAAATTCTGAAGGCGCTCGGAATTTCGTCCTCCGAGAGTGAGGACGAGTAACAATGTTTATGGAAAGAATAAATAAAAAAATCTGACTCACAAATGTTTATCATTATTATTTATTTATTATATTCGTTTTTGCTAAAAATATTGTCATATTCCGTCGTCCGTCGTTTCTTTCGAGTGACCTTAAAAGTGATGTTTAATTCTTGTTTTGAGATAACCCCTACAGGTAAGTCGTCGTCCGAGCTCAGCTGTCAGTCTACACTTTAAGTAAAAATCTCTATTAAGGATGCGCTGGTATAAGACTGTAGATTGGTCAAGTTTCAAGCCCAGTGTCCGTTTGGTGACATTAGGATCATATCCACGGTATAAGAGGCGTTTGATGATTCTGACGCATTTTCGATGGTAATTCTGTCTACCTTTTATCCTTCTAATTTTGTTGATAATGTCACCATAAAATGCAGGTTGCGAAATACCCAAAGTAATATACTCTGTTGCTTGTATGGGTCCGAATTTCAAAAGTAGTTGACAATAATTTTTGTAAAATTTCCAGAATGTCTTTACAAGTTTACGAAAGCGAAAACCTTGACCTAAAAGTTTCTTGGTTATTTGTAAATTTCTATCATGAAAATCCAAAACATCAGTACATGCTCTAGCATACCGGATGAGCTGCGAAATGTAGATACCATAAGACGGTTATCTAGGAACATCACCATCAAGCCAGGGAAAATTTACTATGTTTAATCCAAAGTCATCTCTATTGTCATACACACTTGTATGAATCTCTCCATTAACAATTTTGATATTCAGGCCCAAAAATGGTGTTTCTGTGTTTGTGACGTTCGCCTTGAGTCAGAGTCAGTTCCTCTGGATAAATAACATTTTTATCTTTTTCAAAAACAAGATTGTCGATAGTAAAAATATTATCCAAGTACCTAGAAGTACCATTGAAACATTTCACATGATCATGTTTTATTTGTTTTTGAAGATTTTGGATAAATTCATAAATTTCATACGTGTATAAAAATAAATCTGCAACCAGAGGCGCACAATTAGTACCCATAGGGATCCCTACAACCGGCTTGTAGAGATTCTCACCAAATCATACATAAATGTTGTCCAAAAGAAAGGACAAGGCAATACAAAGGTCGCTACATGTCCATGATTTATATGATTTGTATTCTGTATTGGAAAAGAAACCATTTGATTCAGATGTACAAATATAAGTTTTCCCCTCTCGGTTAAAGCACCATTTAATAAGTTTGGACAATTGATCATTAATCTTATCGTGATGAAGCGTGGTGTACATATTTGAAAAGTCGTATGAAGAAATCGAATTGGCTTGAAAATTTCTAGATTTCATTTTGTCAATCACATCTCCTGAATTTTTAATAGACCAAAATAAGTTAACATCATTCCTGTTTAGAGCAGTTTCACAATATTTTGCTACGTGTTCCTTTTTCACCGTGAGTGCTGACGTCAGATTTGTAGACAAAATTGTAGTTGAGCAGTTGCTAGAATTAGCAATGTATCGAAATTTGTAAGGAGACTTGTGCGGTTTTTGTATGCAGTATAGTATAGGAAGATCCAGTTTAGAAATAGGGATGTTAAATGAAGAAATTTCACTGTTGTGTTTGTTCAAAATGTTAGGAACACTTTCATAGCTTTTGATATAAATATTTGTAGACGAAAGTTTCGAAACCAAAGTTGATATGAAGTAACGTTTTCAAATGATTATGGTGTTGTTGGCTGCTTTGTCTGCAGGAGCGAAGACATATTTTTCGTGTAAATTGCGTAATTTGGATTTAAAATATCTTTCAGATTTAGAACTTGGATTTTCGAAAAGATGAGGATTTTTGTGGAAGTTATCTATTCGAATATCGGTAATATCCAATATAAGGTTCTTCCAGTCATTCAGGGAATGTGATTCGACCCCTTCCGATTAACACCATCTTTTTGTATAGTTATCTAAGGCTTCCTTTAGTTCTTCGCGACATTTGATAATATCTATCTTGGATGGAATTCTGTACTTAGGTCCTTTCTTGAGAAGATTGCGGAGCTGCCTGTCCTGGATAATTGAAAAGTCACAATATGGCCAGCTGGTTTATATAGGTATTCAGAAGTTGCACATTCTCAAGAAGTAGGACTTGATTCAAGATTTTTAGGATCTGATGTTACTTTATTGTAGTTAATTGTACGAAATTTCGAATAGGTTTTTTATACTTGTAACTAGAAGAGGAGGTTCCAAATTCTCAAAATATTGAGGGATAGCACTTTGGACGCGATGATCCCGAAAAATATTAGAGATGTTAAAAAGGTCGAAACCTTTGTTGATAAATGGAATTTTTATGAATCGTCTTCTAAGGGGAATGTTTTTAATGACAGGAAAAAGTTTATTCTGTGCGAATGCAACAATGACATTAAGTTTGAATCAATCAGTATTTCTTAAGAATGCAACCTCTGCTTCATCCAAGATTGATTTCAATTGAACTGCTGGTATTGATGAGAGAGCGTGAAGCAGTTCATGTCTGCCGCCGTTTCGTGCAATTATAAGTAGATCTCTGAGGGTACGATGTATTCTAGCTCTGTTTCTAAGGTTTCTGTTTCGCCTTTTTCCGTGTGACCTACACTTTCGTTTAGCGTTAGGGCGGATAGAAAAGACATTGATCTTTGTTCGAGGTCCAGGAAATATTTCCTTGTCCGTAAATTTGATCGTTTAAACCAAGAGTGTACGCAGTTTGTAATTTAGTGATCCAAGCAAGTTCAGCTTGTAGTCGTCGTTTTTTAATTTCAGTTTTACTTAGAGTTTTGAGTTGGGGAAAGACTGAACTGGAGTAATACTTAAATCCGAAATTGAAATTTTATATTTAAAGAAGTGATGGTACAGGAAATTTCTGTGCTTTTTGTGTCGCGAGTTTCTTATCTGATATGAATGATTTCGAAAACGAGATTTTAAGGAATGGCCTGTTTCCCCTACATATTGGGCGCCACACCCCCTGGCGTTTCATGTAATAACATAAATGACATCTTGATACGATCAATCAACGTCGCTATCAATCTCGATCTTAAACGTATGCCCATTAACACTAGATGTAATCGTGGAATTGCACTTGATGAGCGGACAAATGGAACATCTCTTTCCATTGCACTGGCGAATGGTTGAGAACCCTCAATTGAACTGACATTTGATATCCATCAAACCTGGTGTCTGAATAACTGATTTTTACTTGAATGCTGTTTGTAATACATTGATGGCGTAAGGTGTTAGTATCAGTATAAGAACTGTAAGTGAGAAGAACTTATCACTGATCTTATATAGGGTCCTTTTGGATCCACCTATACATAGTGATATAGTGTTAGCTAAGTACTGTGTCAGTATGGTGTCAGGGATACCTTTATCGATCATCATTACCATATCGACAATGACTTTATGCCAGCATGGTGGTTAGGATATCCGCAGTAGTCCTTTATAATATATTATATATCCTATATCTTTTATACTATATCCATTTACATATTCATTTGTGTTGCTTGGGTCCCTGCGTTTTATTGTCTTCTTTGTGTGGTCATCTTACAGTGAGGAGGTTATTTTGCACTTTAATTGTGTGTTCTTCGAGATCTTTGGGTAACCTGAAAAGTGTGAGGGTTGTGCGTATATAATCCGGATAACCACAATATTTGCTACTTGCGTGGCCGTCCTAAGTCGTCACAAATTGTTCGATATCATTGGTTTCGTTGTTTATCTGTAGTCTTTTTTGTTTCATGTTTGTATGTTGTATGTCTCCTTTGCGTCTCTTGCTGTGTTTGTTAACCATGTGTTTTCATTTTGATTTAAAAATAAAACCAGAGGGCGTTACTAAAATAAATTTTGGCTGTGTCTGAAAATCACTTCGGCTGGAAGTATCGATATCCGAAACACGTGACTGGTGAATAATAAATTGGGTTGAAATTTTCTTCAAGAAGGGATAGAGTTGGAACACTGTCGTATTATTTAATAATACCAGTCTTCTATAGACACGCCCCTTAGGTCAACTCTCTGTCTCTGTCTCTGTCCCTTTCTCTCTCAGCCGACATGTACTCTGTTACTATTCAGATATTGTAAGAATTACAATCAAGCTATTTTTAAAATTTATCTGAACTAAGTCCTCTATGTTTATATGAAAGATTATTTTTTAATACCTTCTTTTTCGTGGAATCTTGAACAGATCGAATGATGTCCCATTGGGTCGTTATTCGATGTGGTCAATTTTCTATCTTACACCGGACGACAGACGGACGGCGCGCTAGGACTATAGCGCTCATAAAAAATCAAAGTTGAGGGCGCTACTGGAATGAAATTTTGCTGGGTCTGAAAACCACTTTGGCTGGAGGCATCAATGACGAGGATCTGCTATCCGAAATACGTTTTTGGTGCACTGATATTTTCTTCAAGAATATAAAGAGTTGGTAAACGTCCATATTATATTTAAAACATAACACAATTGTTATAAATAATAGCCACCTTACGGTAAGATGCCAACAAAAAGAAGAAAGCAAAGACCCAAGTAATAAAACAGATGAATATGAAAGTGGTTATCAAAGCGAAAACCAGTTCGTATTCAATCGGCTCTAGCTAGCTCATGTATGCAACCATCCAAGGAGTCCGTAAACAAAATACCCAATGGTGAGAAGATTAGGGGCGTGCGAGGGGAGGGTAAGCATCAATGCCAGCAACAACCGTCACTTCACCAATGTATTCATCAAACTTTTCTTCACATACATGTACATAAGGAAAAAAGTACAGAGTTAATATATTTTAAGTTTTATTTATTACTTATCATATCTAATTTTGCTGTAAAGTGGAAATCAGAATAAAGAACTATTCATAAATTAAAAAGAAAATTATGTTAAGAGAAAATCAGAATAAAGAACTACTCATAAAAATATGACAACGTATAGATGATTTACATGATGAATAGATAGTGTCTTTGACACTCAGAAAAGTATTTTAAACAGTCTTAACGAATAAATGTTTCAAAGGTTCGAGATTTACAATAGTTAAACTATAAGACATCCAAAGCACGAGATTAAAATTAATTTCAAGAAATGATACATTGAGATATGTCATCAATATTGGTCTTGTTGGTTTATGAGTTGTGTTCAGTGTTTTGATATCGAATGAAGTGTTCCGTGTCCCTTTTGTGTCTCTTGCTGTGTATGTCATCTCTGTGTATGTCATATCTGTGTTTGTCATATCTATGTATGTCATCTCTGTGTATGTCATATCTGTGTATGTCATATCTATGTATGTCATCTCTGTGTTTGTCATATCTGTGTTTGTCATATCTATGTATGTCATCTCTGTGTATGTCATATCTATGTATGTCATCTCTGTGTATGTCATATCTGTGTTTGTCATATCTATGTATGTCATCTCTGTGTTTGTCATATCTGTGTATGTCATATCTATGTATGTCATCTCTGTGTTTGTCATATCTGTGTTTGTCATATCTATGTATGTCATCTCTGTGTATGTCATCTCTGTGTATGTCATATCTGTGTTTGTCATATCTATGTATGTCATCTCTGTGTATGTCATATCTGTGTTTGTCATATCTATGTATGTCATCTCTGTGTTTGTCATATCTGTGTTTGTCATATCTATGTATGTCATCTCTGTGTTTGTCATATCTGTGTTTGTCATAAATATGTATGTCATCTCTGTGTATGTCATCTCTGTGTATGTCATATCTGTGTTTGTCATATCTATGTATGTCATCTCTGTGTATGTCATATCTGTTTTTGTCATATCTATGTATGTCATCTCTGTGTTTGTCATATCTGTGTTTGTCATATTTATGTATGTCATCTCTGTGTATGTCATCTCTGTGTATGTCATATCTGTGTTTGTCATATCTATGTATGTCATCTCTGTGTATGTCATATCTGTGTTTGTCATATCTATGTATGTCATCTCTGTGTTTGTCATATCTGTGTCTGTCATATCTATGTATGTCATCTCTGTGTATGTCATCTCTGTGTATGTCATATCTGTGTATGTCATATCTATGTATGTCATCTCTGTGTTTGTCATATCTGTGTTTGTCATATCTATGTATGTCATCTCTGTGTATGTCATATCAATGTATGTCATCTCTGTGTATGTCATATCTGTGTTTGTCATATCTATGTATGTCATCTCTGTGTATGTCATATCTATGTATGTCATCTCTGTGTTTGTCATATCTGTGTTTGTCATATCTATGTATGTCATCTCTGTGTATGTCATCTCTGTGTATGTCATATCTGTGTTTGTCATATCTATGTATGTCATCTCTGTGTATGTCATATCTGTGTTTGTCATATCTATGTATGTCATCTCTGTGTTTGTCATATCTGTGTTTGTCATATCTATGTATGTCATCTCTGTGTATGTCATCTCTGTGTATGTCATATCTGTGTTTGTCATATCTATGTATGTCATCTCTGTGAATGTCATATCTGTGTTTGTCATATCTATGTATGTCATCTCTGTGTTTGTCATATCTGTGTATGTTATATCTGTGTTTGTCATCTCTGTGTATGTCTTCTCTGTGTATGTCCTCTCTGTTTATGTTATCTCTGTGCATGTCATCTCTGTGTATGTCATCTCTGTGTATATTATCTCTGTTTATGTCTTCTCTGTGTATGTCCTCTCTGTTTATGTCTTCTCTGTTTATGTCATCTCTGTGTATGTCCTCTCTGTGTTTGTCATCAATGTGTATGTTATCTCTGTGCATGTCATCTCTGTGTATGTCATCTCTGTGTATATCATCTCTTTGTATGTCATATCTGTGTTTGTCATTTCTGTGTATGTCATCCCTGTTTATGTCATCTCTGTGTATGTCATCTCTGTGTATGTCTTATCTGTGTATGTCATCTCTGTGTATGTAATCTCTGTGTATGTCATCTTTGTGTATGTCATCTCTGTGAATGTCATCTCTGTGTTTGTCATCTCTGTGAATGTCATCTCTGTGTATGTCTTCTCTGTGTATGTCATCTCTGTGCATGTCTTCTCTGTGTATGTCTCCTCTGTGTATGTCATATCTGTGTTTGTCATCTCTGTGTTTGTCATATCTGTGTATGTCATCTCTGTGTATGTCATATCTGTGTTTGTCATATCTGTGTATGTCATCTCTGTGTATGTCTTCTCTGTGTTTGTCTTCACTGTGTATGTCATCTCTGTGTATGTCATCTCTGTGTATGTCATCTCTGTGTATGTCATCTTTGTGAATGTCATCTCTGTGTATGTCATCTCTGTGTATGTCATCTCTGTGTATGTCATCTCTGTGTATGTCATCTCTGTGTATGTCTTCTCTGTGTATGTCATATCTGTGAATGTCATATCTGTGAATGACATCGCTGTGTATGTCATCTCTGTGTTTGTCTTCTCTGTGTATGTCATCTCTGTGCATGTCTTCTCTGTGTATGTCATCTCTGTGTATGTCATCTCTGTGCATGTCTTCTCTGTGTATGTCTTCTCTGTGTATGTCATATCTGTGTTTGTCATATCTGTGTATGTCATCTCTGTGTATGTCTTCTCTGTGTTTGTCTTCACTGTGTATGTCATCTCTGTGTATGTCATCTCTGTGTATGTCATCTCTGTGTATGTCATCTCTGTGTATGTCATCTCTGTGTATGTCATATCTGTGTATGTGATCTCTATGTATGTCTTCTCTGTGTATGTCGTATCGGTGAATGTCATATCTGTGAATGACATCGCTGTGTATGTCATCTCTGTGTATGTCTTCTCTGTGTATGTCATCTCTGTGCATGTCTTCTCTGTGTATGTCTTCTCTGTGAATGTCATCTCTGTGTATGTCATCTCTGTGTATGTCATATCAGTGAATGTCATCTCTGTGTATGTCATCTCTGTGTATGTCTTCTCTGTGTATGTCATATCTGTGAATGTCATCTCTGTGTATGTCATATCTGTGAATGTCATCTCTGTGTATGTCATCTCTGTGTATGTCATCTCTGTGTATGTCATCTCTGTGTATGTCTTCTCTGTGTTTGTCATATCTGTGAATGTCATATCTGTGAATGATATCGCTGTGTATGTCATCTCTGTGTATGTCTTCTCTGTGTATGTCATCTCTGTGTATGTCATCTCTGTGTATGTCATCTCTGTGAATGTTTTCTCTGTGTA
Organism: Pinctada imbricata; assembly: GCA_033119305.1. Taxonomy (NCBI): domain Eukaryota; kingdom Metazoa; phylum Mollusca; class Bivalvia; order Pterioida; family Pteriidae; genus Pinctada; species Pinctada imbricata. Next base: position 36,162,623 of record VSWD01000013.1, read on the forward strand.
TGTCATCTCTGTGTATGTCATCTCTGTGTATGTCTTCTCTGTGAATGTCTTCTCTGTGTATGTCATCTCTGTGTATGTCATCTCTGTGTATGTCATCTCTGTGTATATCATCTCTTTGTATGTCTTCTCTGAGTATGTCATCTCTCTGTATGTCATTTCTGTGTATGTCATCTCTGTGTATGTCTTCTCTGTGTATGTCATATCTGTGAATGTCATCTCAGTGTATGTCATCTCTGTGTATGTCTTCTCTGTGAATGTCATCTCTGTGAATGTCATCTATATGTATGTCATCTCTTTGTATGTCTTCTCTGTGTACGTCATCTCTGTATATGTCATCTCTGTGTTACTCATCTCTGTGTATGTCATCTCTGTATATGTTATCTCTGTGTAACTCATCTCTGTGTATGTCATCTCTGTGTATGTCATCTGTGTGTATGTCTCCTCTGTGTATGTCATTACTGTGTATGTCATCTCTGTGTATGTCTTCTCTGTGTATGTCATCTCTGTATATGTCATCTCTGTGTAACTCATATCTGTGTAGGTCATCTCTGTGTATGTCATCTCTGTGTATGTCATCTCTGTGTATGTCATCTCTGTGTATGTCTCCTCTGTGTATGTCATTACTGTGTATGTCATCTCTGTGTATGTCTTCTCTGTGTATGTCTTCTCTGTGTATTTGATCTCTGTGAATGTCATGTCTGTGTATGTCATCTCTGTGCATGTCTTCTTTGTGTATGTCATCTCTTTCTCTGTCTTCTCTGTGTATGTCATCTCTGTATATGTCATCTCTGTGTAACTCATCTCTGTGTATGTCATCTCTGTGTATGTCTTCTCTGTGTATGTCATCTCTGTGTATGTCATCTCTGTGTATGTCATCTCTGTGTATGTCATCTCTGTGAATGTCTTCTCTGTGTATGTCATCTCTGTGTATGTCATCTCTGTGTATGTCTTCTCTGAGTATGTCATATCTGTGAATGTCATCTCTGTGTATGTCATCTCTGTGAATGTCATCTCTGTGAATGTCATCTCTGTGTATGTCATCTCTGTGTATGTCTTCTCTGTGAATGTCATCTCTGTGTATGTCATCTCTGTGTATGTCATCTCTGTGTTTGTCTTCTCTGTGTATGTCATCTCTGTGAATGTCATCTCTGTGTATGTCATCTCTGTGTATGTTTTCTCTGTGTATGTCATCTCTGTGTAAGTCATCTCTGTATATGTCTTCTCTGTGCATGTCATCTCTGTATATGTCATCTCTGTGTATGTCATCTCTGTGTATGTCATCTCTTTGTATGTCTTCTCTGTATATGTCATCTCTATTTAAGTCATCTCTGTGTATGTCATCTCTGTGTATATCTTCTCTGTGTATGTCATCTCTGTGATTGTCATCTCTGTGTATGTCTTCTCTGTGTATGTCATCTCTGTGTATGTCATCTCTGTGTATGTCATCTCTGTGTATGTCATCTCTGTGTATGTCATCTCTGTGTATGTCTTCTCTGTGTATGTCATCTCTGTGTATGTTTTCTCTGTGTATGTCATCTCTGTGCATGTCTTCTCTGTGTATGTCTTCTCTGTGTATGTCTTGTCTGTGTATGTCATCTCTGTGCATGTCTTCTCTGTGTATGTCTTCTCTGTGTATGTCATCTCTGTGTATGTCATCTCTGTGTATGTCATCTCTGTGTATGTCATCTCTGTATATGTCATCTCTCTGTATGTCATCTCTGTGTATGTCATCTTATTTCGGTTTGTTCTAATGTTTTGCTGTTGGTGCTGCTACCGGATATTGATTGAGATCCCCTCCTTAACACTACAACTAGAACTTGGCAGTCTTACGTCGGCATCGGTTGCCCATTGGTCTCGTTGGTTTACGCATGGTCTTTTGTGTTCCATGTTTCTATGGTGTGGCTTGGTGTTTCTTGTCCCTTTTGCGTCTCTTTCTGTGGATGTCTGCTCTGTGCTTTTGCATTGGATGTTTTTTGGTTTTGAATGGGTGCTGTAATCGAGTACTGTTGGAGAAACCCTCCCGTCTTAGGATAAAGTATTAGGCGTTGCTTCAAATTCATTAAGTTAACCAGTTTATATATTTTCAATATCTACAAATAAAGAAGATACATTATATATATATTCCCATAAATGTAGTACATACAGTTCCTTACACACTACATCTCCTATCCTTGAGGGACAAATACTCGTATCTAACACGCCATTTGCCGAAATTCTTAATGACTGACAAAATGTCGAAAATGTGCGAGGTAGGCAAATTTTGCACACTTTTTCATTGTAAAGTAACAATGGGATTGCGTCTATTAAAATGACGTTATAATGTAAAACAACGCAAAACTATGTTGACTCTGACATTATATTCTTTCTAACAAAATAGGAAAATGGTCTATTCTATCTATCCAATTAGGGAAAGGGCGTTAGTTATGCTGTAAAACTTTTGCCCGATCCCATTTCGTTTACGGAAATAAAATATGTTTTAACTAAACTGATTCAATCACAGTGTCTCAAGCAAATAACCAAACAAAGTTACACTATATGATAAGAATCTGTGTTCACCTAACAATTGTGACAAAAAGAAAAAAAACCGTGCACATGTACCCAGAAAAACAAAAAGTTGACATATATGCTCATTTCGATTTTGAAAACTTTATATGATGAAATCTTGACGCTTATTCTTTCTATATTCAATATCATTACACCTCATAAAATTTATCATTCGGATCAGCCTCGCCATTTTGAAAATAGTTCCCCGTTGATCTATTAGTTTTGTTATAATCTATCATGAAATACAAATTCCAACACTGGATCGTAACTGACAAATATGTTACTCACAACATTACTCACTCAAGTTGAGGAATTTTGAATGTTGAAAAGTGCCATTTTACTTTTACGTCGATTTGATGTAAAACCTTTCACCATTGGCATCCGAGTCTTTTTATGCCGTTACAAATAAAGGGCGAGGGGATCCGAATGAAAATTTATATGATGAATAAAGAAATCTGATTGGTCTAGAGTAGAGCCGTCACGTTCGATTCAGCCTTTATTCGGTTCGGTTCGGTTTAGTTCAGGAAAATGAACATCGGTTTCGTTTTTTTCGGCTCGGGTTTATTCCCATTTCGTTACGAATAACTGTGGTGCATCTTATCACTGACGAGTGTTTATTACCCGAAACGTGCATGTCTGGTCCATGCTGTAAATGTATCTGCTCTAAAATGATGCTAATGAATTTGAAGACGTTAAACATTATTTGTGATCCCAAAGGTGATATAATCCACTTGCAATTTCCTTTTGTCGATATGAGCTTACACATGCACTTTTTACATTAATTGCACATTCTCAAACCGTAAAAGAGAAGTTTTTTTTATCTTAAAGATAGAAATGAATTGCAAATATTGGGTATTTTAAGAAAGGGGGATAAGAGTCGACATGAAGCAAGAATCTACATCATAGGGCTATGGATTGTCAAAATATACTTAAGTGATTGTCCTATTTGAAAGTCTGCAAAAGGAATTCAAAGGAGCAAAGTTCTTCCAGGATTTCTACATAATCTGTATTTTTGACATAGATCATTTTCCCTGTCACTCTTCTTTTGACTTATGCTCCTGTTCTGTTCTAGATTCATTTCAACATTGTCACACTGACTATGTCTTACTCTTCAACCAAATACTCTGTGTTGTAAGAAAACATTCGGAATGAAAACCTGTTTACAATATAAGGGATATATGACACAGAAACAACCTTCAAACTGTATGGAACACTGATATCCAAGACAATTGCTTTCAAGATAGATTTCATCCACTTGAGTTTTACATGCTAAAACATACGTAGTACCATTTCATCTTACCACAGTTGAAGATTCCTCAGATTCAATCTTGAATCACTGTAGAGAAAAACGGAGGAAATCTCCAACCAGAAATTAAAATTATCCAAAGATGTAATGATAGCAGATGAAATTTTGAAAGGCCTGTTCATTAACAAACTTAACCGGCCTTATGAAGAGAAAGGAGAGTGCTAACCCTGTTACTATTGGACAGCCTTCTTTCATAGAAGAATACATTCCATGCACCAGACATGCATGATTCGGACAATGAATGCTCATTAGTGATACTTCCAGCCAAAATGATTCAAAGAAGCATATATGATTAATGTTGATTTGCCAAATATGAAGACATTCTATTCTTACAAAGTTCCATTTTAAGTATAAATAGCTAGGATAGAGATGCAAGGTTCAGAATTTCATTGCAAAATGGTACATTTCATCATTAACGTTATACATAAATATAGTAGATAGCTCAACTCAACATAAATTACACCAAGGGATTGTTGTAAAGAAAACATCAAACACTTTCTATTGCATTCTTGCCGACTGGAAAAAAAGAGATAGAGGCCAAGCAAAGAGATTGCCATGGTGGTCAACTTAGAGCCAAGATAGCCAAGTTACCTCGAGTTTACTTGCTTACTCTAGAATCCCCTGCGTCAAACAAACGGGTCTTATATCAACATGATCAATAGGGAAACTTTATTTTTGTCTTTTGAGAACCATTTTAATCAAACAAATGACATGTTTATCTTTGCATTACATTTTGACGAATCCTAGTCTGTTAAAGCTGAAACCATCCAATCTTATATGTCACTCTTATGCATTTTTCATTACATGGTAAGTCTTATGAAATAAGAGCTTGTGCTATTTCTTTTTACATTTTACTCATTGGTGGGGACTATTTGGCGGCAATTTTGAATTTTCTCCCGATGAAAAAAGTTGTCCTACAAGTATGTGTGAACTGGAAACAACCAAAAACAGCAAAATAAATGTATTCAAGGATCACTGTAACAACAAGATAAGATGTGTAACGGGACTTTTTTTTAAATTGAAATCTACACATTGTACCATAATGAGGATGAAATTTGGCGGCCATCTTGAATTTTTAGTCCTGAATGAAATCAAATTGTAAAAACGACATCGGAAATGGGTTTGTTGACCCTCTAAACTGATTTGATGTGCCACACTTAATATTTAAAGAAAAAATTAAATTTCATCTATTGGTTGAAGGCAATTGGCGGCCATTTTGAATTTCCGGCGATAAAAAGAGTTGCCCAAGGTTGCCAAAGTGGCAACCAAGCTAGAATCGTTCAGTACTATCCCATAGAAAAGAATCATCAAAAAAAGTTCATAGGAAAGGACATTTCTAGGTCGGCCACATGTTATAGAAGGCTGTCAAATCGACTATTCTAAAAGAAGTTGACTGTTATTTTTGTAAAATTTCCAGGAAGTCTTAACTAGCTTATGAAAGCGGAAACCTTGGCCTAAAAGTTTCTTGGTAATTTGTAAATTTCTACTGCGAAAATCCAAAATAATAGTACTTCTTAGAAGTGATTGATTATAATAACTTCTTATTTGTTCAACCCAAAACCCAAAATATTAGTACTTTTAAGAAGACTTCTTAGTCGCCTATCTGTAAAACAAACAGATGTACGTTTACAGTCAAGACGCGAAAGACGCATTTGAGTCGGTGAAATACGTCAATCACAGTCTGTGTATCATACAATTAAGAAAATCAAAAATAGGTCAGAGTCAACTAAAAGACCTGCTCCGATTGGAGAAAAACCTGTAGGGTGAGGGGGCCTGTTATTTTAAATGTGACAGAAGATGTGATTGGCTATCAATTATGTTTTCTTTTGGTTTATTGTTTGAATATGATATATATAAGTAAAAAATAATTGCAATTAAAATGTCGATGCCCGGATTTTTTCCCTAGCTCCCGATCCGCTAAAGGGGACGGGGGCGGGAAATTTTGAAAATTCACTGCAGGGTACCTTGTGACGCAAATAGCACGAAAAAGAGCCGGTCATGCTATATTTTTTTATTTAGTTTCGTATAAAGCTTGAATCAACGAACAAATCGGTATATAACATGCATGGCCAGCAATGTTGGTATAGAAGCTACACGGCATTTTGTTAACATTACGGCCTATGGAAAATGATTTAGTTGGCACTGACCTAGAGGGAAACACGTGCTATACTGTAATAAATGCAAAATATCAACATCGGCTCTGTGTTAGCGTTATTTTTTCATGTTATTCGTTCTATTTGTATACTTTTATATATTTTTAAGAAGAAAAGAGACAAATGAACCAGTTTTTATGGGAAAATTGTGTATATGAGCGATTATATGGGTAAATCGGGATTTCCCGCCAAAAACGCGATGGGCACGCTGTCATTATTTTTCTATTTTAACACACTATAGCCACTTTTTATAGCCAAATATGCATTAAAACTGTTCTTTTATGTATGAATATCTAGTTGCACATTATAAACAAAATATTTCTTAAAAATCATTCGTCGGAGATACATGAAGGTATCCTCCTTGGTATTATGGGCAAAAATTTGTGTGATATTGCTACACATAAAGCCGTGTAGAATTCGAATCGGATGCTTTTATTTCTTGAATTTCTGCATTAAACCACGTTTTATTTCTTTATTTACGATTCTAATTGCATTTACATGCATTATCTGTAAATTTCTTCTAATTAATGCGAGTTCACATACATGTAGGAAAATACGCCCTTCGGAGGGGGGTAGGGGTACTAAATTTCTCATAAATGCTATAAAAACCTTGTAATTGTATCATATTGGCATGAATTATGTTCGTCATACAATAAACAATTTAAAATAAGTAGATACATGTACATAACATAGGATTCTTTCTTCTGAGAACGGAATAAAAGAGAAAAACAAGATACATCAAAATGCGAATTTTGGCGCCTTTTTTCAAACCTGACGCACACGCATAAATCTCAAATAACTCCCACGCCATGTACAGTAGAAAACTGAAACTTCGCATAAATTTTATTTATATTGATACCTTTAATTTGAATTAAAATTGAATTATTCAAAGGGGGGTTTATATATGTCTATAGGTCAGAGTCAACTAAAAGACCTGCTCCGATTGGAGAAAAACCTGTAGGGTGAGGGGGCCTGTTGTTTTAAATGTGACAGAAGATGTGATTGGCTATCAATTATGTTTTCTTTTGGTTTATTGTTTGAATATGATATATATAAGTAAAAAATAATTGCAATTAAAATGTCGATGCCCGGATTTTTTCCCTAGCTCCCGATCCGCTAAAGGGGACGGGGGCGGGAAATTTTGAAAATTCACTGCAGGGTACCTTGTGACGCAAATAGCACGAAAAAGAGCCGGTCATGCTATATTTTTTTATTTAGTTTCGTATAAAGCTTGAATCAACGAACAAATCGGTATATAACATGCATGGCCAGCAATGTTGGTATAGAAGCTACACGGCATTTTGTTAACATTACGGCCTATGGAAAATGATTTAGTTGGCACTGACCAAAACTACTGCTTAGCGGATATGAGAAAAAGAAAAGTAATAACCGAACCGAAATCCCTAAAGTACGACTCGAATCGAACCGACAAAGCTTGAACGGCGGGTAACCGAATTTTAAGTTAAAGAAGATCCTGACAATTATCTTAACAGCACTCACGATAGAGCACAAAATTGAGCATAGACGGACCCATTGCAAGCCAGAGGTGATACCAGGTGCCGTGACAGTTGACCATGACATCCCTAGTCTAGAGTCGTCACGTGGGACGACGTAAAAACTTTATGTCTCCCTCTAGAGACGTTTTATTACCCTTCTGAGAAGTCTGGCTCATGGCAACACTTAACCTCATATTCAAAACGTTTGTTTAAACAATTTTTATTCAAGTAATAAGTTCAAATCAGACTTAATAAATAGAAAAGGTAGGGGTTGAATAACTATTAGTTCGCTCCTAAATACTCTACGGTGAGTAAGCATTGAGCTGCGGTAAGATTTATCTCATCTTGTTACGGTGACTACTGCAAGCTTAAAGATGGACTTTATCAGCTTTCGGTATAATAAACAATTTATTACCCGTTTTGGAGGGAGACATGAAATTATGAGTATTAGTTTAATCCAGAAAAATCATGTCACCCTGGGTTGAACAAATACTCATGTCTCCCTACCTCATGAGCGATAAATGTATAAAATTGTTCTGAATGGTCTATTTACAGTATGTGTTAATACATAGCACGTCTTGATTGTTTGTAAGTTCATTTGTAATGAGTGTTATTGAGTTTTCATGTTACTTTTTCTAAAATGATTCCATCTGCGGTCCGTCGTCTGTAACACTACTTCGGTCAACTAGTGCAGAGTAGTCTCACTTAAGGAAACCTTTTGTTGTTGTTTCAATTTATTAACCAAAAAATATTCAACGAAAAAAAAAGGATTGCAGAAATTGCAAATAAATGTTTTCATGATAGATCAATTCATTTTGTACTTTCGTAGGATGTTGGGCAAACTCTGTTGAAATGTAAGTCCTGAGCGCCATCATCCATAACTTTATTATATATCATTCTAAAATGGGAAGACTACTTAATCAGTTTAACTAATCCTGCTTCAATATCCACATTATACATTTTGACACCAAATGTATGTTTCAGATTGATGATTGTATCCATAAATTTTATCAAGCCAGCTGTTGACATAGATACATGATCTAACGATACTCCACGTGTACCACATCATTCGACATTTGTAGTCTACGGTCACCAAGGCTTACTCCAAGCAGATATAATGTACGCAATCCCAACCATCTACACAATGTCTGTACTACACCACGGTCATACTCATCGTCATCGGGAGATGTTTAATAATAATATATATCACGTAAATGGCTTAGATGATTTAACACGTCATGCAGTATAGGGTTATCGGTCGCGAAATTTGCATCAATACTTCATAAAGTCAGGTAGAATCTGTAGCAAACCGCTCAGTGAAGCTGGTTCATAACCTTGCCCATTTTGTACCTTGACCTGACATTTAATGTCTACAAGACCCAGTATCTGTATTACCTTGTTTGACAGTAATGCTGCTTTTAATGTACTGATTGCGCCAGGTGTTAATGTTATACTGATCAGTATAAGAGATGTAAGTGAGGAGAACCTATCACTTATCTTATATAAAGTCCTATTGGTATAGCCGCCTTCTATCAAAAGTGACTGCAGTGACATAGTATGATCTAGGCAATGGGTCAGTATCGAATCAGGGATACCATGGTAACCATCAGTAGGTACATTTCATAACAACAGTGACTTAATGTCAGCATGATGGTGAAAAAGGACATCAGCTTTGCCCTTATTGTGTCCATATCGTCGTCATTGTGCACCTCTACGTCTGATATGTGAAAAGGAACAACTGCGTTGTCTGTGGTTGTAAGGGAGTGTATAATTTCCCTATAACAACTGACCTGTCATTTGTATAATAATTCTAGCTTTCTCTTACGAACTTCCGCGTTGTTAAAAATTCTGTATCTACATACCTCTGTGTCGCAGTTGGCAATAGTTACAATATGTCTTGAAATATTGCTACCTAAGTTTGGATTTAAGCCTGACAGAGATATAAGTACATTGCCAAGCTCCATTATGACCTTCATACTTGACAAATGTTGATATAGCTCAATTATTTTTTCGTGGGTTTCAATGTACACGGCAGCAAAAAACTTTTGAATGGATTTGTGGAAAAAGTTTACGCTGACGTTACCTTTGTTACAACTACTAGGCGCCTCACATTTACTGAATAATCCTGTTTTCAAGGCAAAATCTAATTCATAGTCTTTTAGAATGTTTTCGAAATCTTTTACACGAAAAGCTAGATGTGTGTCATTTGACACAAATGAGTTAAAGAAGATCCTGACGATAATCTCATCAACACTCACAATAGAGCACAAAATTAAGCATCGACGGACCCCTAGCAGATTTTGCTAAATGCAATGGCGTAAGGTCCCCTAAAAAATGCAAAAAAATAAATTTATCGGTTATAATACAAAACTGAAGGGACTTTACGCCATTGACTTTCGTGCTGACCATAATACAGAAGGGAACCTTACGACATTGAATTTAATAAAAAGGGATCCTTACGATTTTGACTTTTCATAATTGGAGAAGGGGCGACAGAACTGGGCGGAAGATATGAGAAAGGGATGAGGGAGGGGAAGGAAATGGGCGGAGAAGGGAGAAAAGGGTGGGAGGTGGGAGGACAAGAGACGCCATTGACTATTCACTTCTACATGGACCATAATATTTATTGACTCTCTATATGGATAATATAGGGGACCTTATGCCATTGACTTTCTACATGGACAAAAATACAGAGGGGACCTTACACCATTTACTTATACATCGACCATAATACAGAGGGGACCTTACACCATTGACTTTCTGTATGGATTATAAAACAGAGGGGGCCTTTAACGCAATTGACTTTCTACATCGATCATAATACAGTGGGGACCTTACACCATTGACTTTCTATATGGATTATAATACAGAGGGAACCTTACACCAGTGGCTTTCTATATGGATTATAATACAGAGGGTACCCAACGCCATTGACTTTCTATATGGACCATAATACAGAGGGGACCTTACACCATTGACTTTCTATATCATGGACCATAATACAGAGGGGACCTTATGCCATTGACTTTCTATATGGACCATAATACAGAGGGGAACTTACACCATTGACTTTCTATATGGACCATAATACAGAGGGGGCTTTACACCATTGACTTTCTATATGGACCATAATACAGAGGGTACCTAACGCCATTGACTTTCTATATGGACCATAGTACAGAGGGGAACTTACCACATTGACTTTCTATATGGATTATAATACAGAGGGGACATTACGCCATTTACTTTATATAGTGACAATAATACAGAGGGGATTCTACGCCATTGACTTTCTATATGTACCATAATACAGAGGGGACCTTACGCCATTGACTATCTATATAATTTATAATACAGAGGGGACCTTACGCCATTGACTTTCTATATGGACCATAAGACAGAGGGGACCTTACGCCATTGACTTTCTATATAATTCATAATACAGAGGGGACCGTATGCAATTGACTTTCTATATGGACCATAATACAGAGGGGACCTTACGCCATTGACTTTCTATATAATTTATAATACAGAGGGGACCTTACGCCATTGACTTTCTATATAATTTATAATACAGAGGGGACCTTACGCCATTGACTTTCCATATGGATTATAATACAGAGGGGACATTACACCATTGACTGTATAAAGTGACAATAATACAGAGGAGACCTAACGCCATTGACTTTCTATATGGACCATAATACAGAGGGGACCAAAGCCGTTTGACTTTCTATATAATTTATAATACAGAGGGGACCTTACGCCACTGACTTTCCATATGGGTTATAATACAGAGGGGACATTACACCATTGACTTTATAAAGTGACATTTATACAGAGGGGACCTAACGCCATTGACTTTCTATATGGACCATAATACAGAGGGGACCTTACGCTATTGACTTTCTATATAATTCATAATACAGAGGGGACCTTATGCCATTGACTTTCTATATGGACCATAATACAGAGGGTACCTTACGCCATTGACTTTATATATTGATTATAATACAGAGGGGACCTTTCTCCATTGACTTTCTATATCGATTATAATAAAGAGGTGACCTTACATAATTAACTTTCTATATGGAATATAATACAGAGGGGACCTTACACCATTGACTTTCAATATGGATTATGAAACAGAGGGAACCTTACGCCATTGACTTTCTATATGGATTATGAAACAGAGGGGACCCTACGCCATTGACTTTCTAAATGGATTATGAAACAGAGGGGACCCTACGCCATTGACTTTCTATATGGATTGTAATAATGAGTGGACCTTACGCCATTGACTTTCTATATGGACCATAATACAGAGGAGACCTTACACCATTGACTTTCTATATCATGGACCATAATACAGAGGGGACCTTATGCCATTGCCTTTCTATATAGACAATAATACAGAGGGGACCTAACATCATTGACTTTCTATATGGACCATAAAACAGAGGGGACGTTACACCATTGACTTTCTATATGGACCATAATACAAAGGGAACTTCACACCATTGACTTTCTATATGGACCATAGTACAGAGGGTACCTAACGCCATTGACTTTCTATATGGACCATAGTACAGAGGGGACCTTACGCCATTGACTTTCGATATGGACCATAGTACAGAGGGGACCTTTCACAATTGACTTTCTATATTGATTAAAATACAGAGGGTACCTTACGCAATTGACTTTCTATATGGACCATAATACAGAGGGGACCTTATACAATTGCCTTTCTATATGGACCATAATACAGAGGATACCTTACGCCATTGACTTTCAATATGGATTATAAGACAGAGTGGACCTTATATACGCCATTAACTTTCTATATGGATTATAATACAGAGGGGACCCTACAGAATTCACTTTCTATATGGACCATAATACAGAGGTGACCTTACACCATTGACCATCTATATTGATTATAATAAAGACGGGACCTTTCTTCATGGATTATAACACAGAGGGGACCTTACACAATTGACTTTCTATATATGGACCATAATACAGAGGTGACCTTACACCATTGACTTTTTTATATGGATTATAATACAGAGGGTACCTTACGCCATTGACTTTCTTTACGAGTTGTAATACTGCGGGGACCTTACGGCATAGACTTTCTATATGGATTGTAATACAGAGGGGACCTTATGCTATTAATTCTCTATATGAAACATAATACAGAGGGGACCTTACACCATTGACTTTCAATATGGATTGTCATACTGAGGGAAACTTACACCATTGACTTTCTATGTGGACCATAATACAGAGGGAACTTACACAATTGATTTTCTATATGGTACATAATACAGAGGGGACCTTACGCCATTGACTTTCAATAGAGGACATAATACAGAGGGGACCTTACACCATTGACTTTCTATATGGAACATAATACAGAGGGGACCTTACACCATTGACTTTCTATATGGATTATAATACAAAGGGGACCTTACGCCATTGACTTTCTATATGGACCATTATACAGAGGGGACCTCACGCCATTGACTTTCTTTATGGATTACTATACAGATAGGACTTTACGCCATTGACTTTCTAAATGGATTATAATACAGAAGATACCTTACGCCATTGACTTTCAATATGGATTATAATGCAGAGGGGACCTTACACCATTGTCTTTCTGTATGGATTATAATACAGAGGGGACCTTACACCATTGACTTTCTGTATAGATTAAAATACAGAGGGGATCTTACGCCATTGACTTTCTATATGGATTGTATTTCAGAGGATACCTTACGCCATTGATTTATAAATGGTTTGTAATACTGAAGGGACCTTACACCATTGACTTTCTATATGGACCATAATACAAAGGGAACTTTACACCATTGACTTTCTATATGGACCATAATACAGAGGGTACCTAACGCCATTGACTTTCTATATGGACCATAGTACAGAGGGGACCTTACGCCATTGACTTTCGATATGGACCATAGTACAGAGGGGACCTTACACAATTGACTTTCTATATTGATTAAAATACAGAGGGTACCTTACGCAATTGACTTTCTATAAGGACCATAATACAGAGGGGACCTTATACAATTGCCTTTCTATATTGACCATAATACAGAGGATACCTTACGCCATTGACTTTCAATATGGATTATAAGACAGAGTGGACCTTATATACGCCATTAACTTTCTATATGGATTATTATACAGAGGGGACCCTACAGAATTCACTTTCTATATGGACCATAATACAGAGGTGACCTTACACCATTGACCATCTATATTGATTATAATAAAGACGGGACCTTTCTTCATGGATTATAACACAGAGGGGACCTTACACAATTGACTTTCTATATGGACCATAATACAGAGGTGACCTTACACCATTGACTTTTTTATATGGATTATAATACAGAGGGTACCTTACGCCATTGACTTTCTTTACGAGTTGTAATACTGCGGGGACCTTACGGCATAGACTTTCTATATGGATTGTAATACAGAGGGGACCTTATGCTTTAATTCTCTATATGGAACATAATACAGAGGGGACCTTACACCATTGACTTTCAATATGGATTGTCATACTGAGGGAAACTTACACCATTGACTTTCTATGTGGACCATAATACAGAGGGAACTTACACAATTGATTTTCTATATGGAACATAATACAGAGGGGACCTTACGCCATTGACTTTCAATAGAGGACATAATACAGAGGGGACCTTACACCATTGACTTTCTATATGGAACATAATACAGAGGGGACCTTACACCATTGACTTTCCATATGGATTATAATACAGAGGGGACCTTACGCCATTGACTTTCTATATGGACCATTATACAGAGGGGACCTCACGCCATTGACTTTCTTTATGGATTACTATACAGATAGGACTTTACGCCATTGACTTTCTAAATGGATTATAATACAGAAGATACCTTACGCCATTGACTTTCAATATGGATTATAATGCAGAGGGGACCTTACACCATTGTCTTTCTGTATGGATTATAATACAGAGGGGACCTTACACCATTGACTTTCTGTATGGATTAAAATACAGAGGGGATCTTACGCCATTGACTTTCTATATGGATTGTATTTCAGAGGATACCTTACGCCATTGATTTATAAATGGTTTGTAATACTGAAGGGACCTTACGCCATTGACTTTCTATATGGATTATAAACAGAGGGGATCATTTACTTCCTAAGGTCGAGAAGGGACGAGGAAGGGGAGAAGTGGTACCTCCTTGTCTCTCTCTCTCCCCACCCCCATAACAGAGTGACCTTCCGACCTTGTCTGGACAACTAGCTCAGTTGGTGCCGTGGCCAGTACCAGTAAGGCATGCGACTGACTAGGTCCGAATCCGACGAGCGCCAGGTGAAGGGAAGATTACCAACTTAGAGCCTCGCCATGCAGGTGATGTGGGCTTACATCTTGTATATTGACAAGTAACCCCAGTCTAGTCTTTTGGAAGGGACTATAAAACGGGGGGTCCCGAGTCTCGGGTAGGCGTAGGCACGTAAAAGAACCTTCACTGCTTCGGTGGGTCCATTGCATAGGTCAAAATTCCAACATACAGCTTACTTCTGACGGTACGCCTAGTAGAGGCGGAATCTAAATATATTGGACTGAACTGAGCAGAGGGGACCTAACGCCATTGACTTCTGTTTCGACATGCAGTTATACGGAGGGGACCTTAAGCCATTGGAAAATTTACAGAGAGGACCTTACGTCATCGACTTCCAATAATCTTTAATAGATTAGGGACCTTATGCCATTGACTTCTTATATGGACAATTACATTGACTTTCCAGAAGGACAGTAATATAGATGGGGCCTTTTGACATTGACTTTTTATATGGACGATTATTGTTCAATGGATACACTTTGACATTTCCTTTCCATGTGGACTATAATACTTAGGGTACCCTAATACCCCAAATTCTCTCTATATTGACTAAATACATTTGGTACTTCACGCAACAAAAGAAATGATTGGGTATTCAAGAAGACTCGGTATCAGCGTCCATATGAAAGGAGGGAGGGGATCTCCAACAGGACTCTGTTGCAGTACCAACAGGAAAACGCCAAACATCCCATACGAAAACTCAAAGACGAGCACAGCAAGAGACGAAATAGAGACACCCGACACAGAAACATGAAATACAAAATCTACACATAAACCAACGAGACCAATGGGTAACCAGTGCCGACTTAGGACGGCCATTCGTAACGCAAGTAGCTGAAATGGTGTGGTTATCCAGATTACGTGCGCACAAACCTCCCACGTTTGCAGTTACCAAAATATCTCGAAGAACGCAAAATTGTAGTGTAAAACAACCTCCTCACTGTTTGATGACCACACAAACAAGACAGTAATATGCAGAGGCCAAAGCAACACAGATTAATATTAGTATATAAATTGATATAAAGATGGGGTTGAGGGCCCTTACGTTATACCGGTACAGTCCGAGCTCTGTCGGCTGCAGCTAGCTCATGCATGTTTTTACACGAGGAGTCAGACTGACATTCAGAGAAGTTATCGGGCCCAGTCATCTCTAAAGAAGTTTGGAAAGGACCGGGCTTGGAGTCCCGTCGTCACATTTAATCAGAGCGAAATTCTTACAAATGTGCTGACACAAGGCTGTAGATTGGTCAAGTACTATGTCGAGTTTCAGTTCATTGACAGCGGGATCATATCCACGATACAAATGACAAATATGGACAATGACCATATCCCAAAATACAACAATAAAAGGATAATTCAGAAAATCATAAACAGGCCATACAAATCAGGATAAAACAGGAACCAAAGCAAACAAACAAAATAGCAATCCAAGGAATGCATGTGTCGCCTGCGAAGCGGCCTATTTTTAAAAAGTTGATGAAATATGTAGGTCGATGTCACTTCGTTTAACATTTGTAGCCAACAGGGGATGCTTACTTCTCCCGGACACCTGGTCCCACCTCAAGCTTGCTAGAGGTTCGCCTATGTTCAATTTGGTGTTCTATTGTGAGTGTGGTTGAGATTATCATCAGGATGATCTTCTTTGACTCATTTGTGTCACACTTATGTCCTTTGCCGTGTGGAGCTCTTTAAAAAGTTCCCCATGAGGGGTTTGACAGTAAGTGTTTTAAATATTTCCCCTTACATTGTCGCCATAGCACTTTCTATATAGACATAACCTCAGACAGTGCATTTATTTTAGAAATTTTTATATTTTCGTGCGTAAGCATTGACGTCGGGTGCGGCTAGCCAAAAGGGGATGCTTACTCCTCCCCGAAACCTAGTCCCACCTCTAGCTTGATAGAGGTCCGTCTATGCTCAATTTGGTGTTCTATTGTGAGTGCTGTTGAGATTATCGTCAGGATCTTCTTTGACTCATTTGTGTCACACTTATGCCCTTTGCCATGTAGAGCTCTTAAAAAGTTCCACGCGAGGGGTTTGACAGTGTTTTAAATGTTAAACATCTTCAAATTCGATAGCATCATTTAAAACCAGATGATTCTGCAGCATGGACCAGACATGCACGTTTCGGGTACTTAACATTTTTTCCTGACATTGTCGCCATAGCACTTTCTATATAGACATAACCTCAGACAGTGCATTTAGTTTAGAAATTGTTTATATTTTCGTGTGTAAGCATTGACGGCAGGCTAGCCAACAGGGGATGCTTACTCCTCCCGGACACCTGGTCCCACCTCTAGCTTGCTCGAGGTCCGTCTATGCTCAATTTGGTGTTCTATTGTGAGTGCAGTTGAGATTATCGTCAGGATCTTCTTTGACTTATTTGTACATGTATCAGTGGGAAAGTCTTGTCAAATGAACTCGCATGTGAAATATTAAATCTCTTACTTACCAATTAAAAGATATGGTCTATCTATTACTTTCAGAAAAGGTCAATCATCTAGGTGAAGGTCATTAGGTACAAATTTTTGGGAATAAAAGAAAGGACTCATCATAAGAAATACATGTTTGAAATGTCAAAGCCGTGTCTCTTATAAAACAAAAGATATAGCCAATCTTACTTTTTTTGAAATGTAGGTCAAATACCTAGGTCAAGGACACTAGGTAAAAAATAATTGGTATCTGTAGAAAGGTATCATGACAAGGAATACACATGTGAATTATGAAATCCCTATCACTTAGCAATCAAAAGATATAGCCAATGTTATTTTTTTGGAAAAGTAGGTCAAATATCTAGGTCAAGGTCACTAGGTCAAATTTATGTTATGTGTAGTAAGGTTATGTCACAGGAAATACACATGTGAATTATAAAATCCCTATCACTTGCCAATCAATAGATATAGCCAATGTTAATTTTTTTGAAAAGAAGGACAAATATCTAGGTCACGGTCACTAGGTCAAAAATTATGGTATGTGTAAAAAGGTCTCATCACAAGCAATACACGTGTGAAATATCAAAGCCCTATCACGTACCAATGAAAAGTTATGGGGTGTGACATCCAAAGTGAGACAGACAGACAGACAGACGGACGGACTTATGACAGACTAAAAACGGACAAAGTGATCTCTAAGTGTTGCTGTGCTTCGCAGGCGACACAAAAACCTCTGTCACATGAAAAGAAGCGAACTCCCAATACATGTATATTGGAGTGAGACAAGCTGACCAGAAAGAGTCAGCATCTCCTGCTTGCATCTATCAAAGTCTATATATTTGGTACCTTATCTGGCATATTAACACTCCATAAGCAGGCGATGAAAAATTGTTGCTACTCAGAAAAGCAAAGTTTGTGCTGCTGAAACTTATGTCGTCACGTTTGTCATAGAGTGAGGTGTTCATGTGACCATCAGTTTCGTGGGACAGCAAAGAGTGTGATTTTTATGTCTCAGTAGAAAGTGAAAGAATCTATTTCTTCTTCCATGAAACATAAGAAAAGGGGAATTCAAACAACGTTTCATGCAAACTATAGTCATGATTTCTGACGAAGTTACTGTGAGGGTCAATGGCGTAAGTTACCCTCTGTATCATGTCGATGTAGAATGTCAATGGTGGAAAATTCCCTCTGTATTATGGTCAATATAGAAAGTGAATGGCGTAATGTCCCCTCTGTATTATGGCCCATATAGACCGTCAATGGTGCAAGGTCCCCATTGTATTATGGTCTTTAGAGAAAGGTCCCCTCTGTAACATTGTCTATAGAGAAAGTCAATGGTGAAAGGTCCCCTCTGTATTATGGTCTATATTGAACGTCAACGGCGTAAGATCCCCTCTTTATTATGTCGATGTAGAATGTCAATGGTTGAAAGTCCCCTCTGTATTATGGGGTATATAGATATTCAATGGCGTAATGTCCCCTCTCTTTTATGGTGGATATAGAAAGTCAATGGCGTAAGGTCCCCTCTGTATTATGGTCCATTTAGACAGTCAATGGTGTAAGGTCCCCATTCTATTATGGTCTATAGAGAAAGTCAATGACGTAAGGTCCCCTCTGTATTATGTCGATGAAGAATGTCAATGGTGTAAGGTCCCCACTGAACTATGGTCTATATAGAAAGCCATGGCGTAATGTCCCCTCTGTATCATGATCGATGTAGAAAGTCAATGACGTAAGGTTCCCTCTGTATTATAGCCCATACAGACAGGCAATGGGGGTAAGGTCCCCTCTGTATTATGGTCTATATAGAAAGTTAATGGCCTAAGGTCTCCTCCATATTATGTCGATGTAGAATGTCAATGGTCGAAAATCTCCTCTGTTTATGGTCCATATATAAAGTCAATGGCGTAATGTCCCATATGTATTATGGTCGATGTATAAAGTCAATGGCGTAAGGTCCCCTCTGTATTATGGTCCATACAGACAGTCAATGGCGTAAGGTCCCCTCTGTATTTAGTCCATATAGACATTCAATGGCGAAAGGTCCCCTTTGTATTATGGTCTTTATAGAAAGTCAATGGCGAAAGGTCCCCTCTATATTATTGTCCATATAAACAGTCAATGGCGTAAGGTCCCCTCTGTATTATGGTTTATATGGAACGTCAATGGCGTTAAGTCCCCTCTGTATAATGTCGATGTAGAATGCCAATGGTGGAAAGTCCCTTCTGTATTATGGTCTATATAGAAAGTCAATGGCGTAATGTCCCCTCTGTATTAATGTCGATGTAGAAAGTCATTGGCGAAATGTCCCTTCTGTATAATGGTCCATATAGACAGTCAATGGTGTAAGGTCCATATTGTATTATGGTCTATAGAGAAAGTCAATGGCATGAGGCCCCCTCTGTATTATGTCGATGTAGAATGACAATTGTGTAACGTCCCCACTGTACTCTTGTCTATATAGAAAGTCAATGGTACAAGGTCCCCTCTGTATCATGGTCCTCGTACACAGTCAATGGCGTAAGGTCCCCTCTGTATTCTAGTCCATATAAACAGTCAGTGGCATAAGGTCCCCTCTGTATTATGATCTATATTGAAAGTCAATGGCGTAAGGTCCCCTCCGTATCTTGTCGATGTAGAATGTCAATGGTGGAAAGTCCCCTCTGTATTATGGTCCATATATAAAGTCAATAGCGTAATTTCTCCTCTGTATTATGGTCTATGTAGAAAGTAAATGGCATAAGGTACCCTCTGTATTATGGTTCATATAGTCAGTAAATGGCGTAAGGTCTCCTCTGTATTATGGTTCATATAGACAGTCAATGGTGGTAAGGTCCCCTCTGTATTATGGTCTATATAGGAAGTCAATGGCGTAAGGTCTCCTCTATATTATGTCGATGTAGAATGTTAATGGTTGAAAGTCCCCTCTGTATTATGGTCTATATAGAAAGCCAATAGCGTAATGTCCCCTCTGTATTATGGTCTATGAAGAAAGTCAATGGCGTTAGGTCCCCTCTGTATTATGGTTCATATAGACAGTCAATGGAGTAAGGTCCCCTCTGTATTATGGTCCATTTAGACAGTCAATGGTGTAATGTCCCCATTCTATTATGGTCTATAGAGAAAGTCAATGGCGTAAGGTCCCCTCTGTATTATGTCGATGTAGATTGGCAATGGTGTAAGGTCCCCTCTGTACTTTGGTCTATATAGAAAGCCAATGGCGTAATGTCCCCTCTGTATCATGGTCGATGTAGAAAGTCAATGGCGTAAGGTCCCCTCTGTATTATGGTCCATATAGACAGTCAATGGCGTAAGGTCCCCTCTGTATTTAGTCCATATAGACAGTCAATGGCGTAAGGTCCCCTTTGTATTATGGTCTTTATAGAAAGTCAATGGCGTAAGGTCCCCTCTAAATTATGGTCCATAGAAACAGTCAATGGCGTAAGTTCCCCTCTGTATTATGGTCTATATTGAACGTCAATTGCGTAAGGTCCCCACTGTATTATGTCGATGTAGAATGTCAATGATGGTTTTGATAAGGTTTCCTCTGTATTATGGTCCACATAGACAGTCAATGGGGTAAGGCCCCTCTGCATTATGGTCTATATAGAAAATCAATGGCGTAAGGTTCCTCTATATTATGTCGATGTAGAATGTCAATGGTGGAAAATCCCCTCTGTATCATGGTCCATATATAAAGTCAATGGCGTAATATCCCATCTGCATTATGGTCGATGTATAAAGTCAATGGCGTAAGGTTCCCTCTGTATTATGGTCCATATAGACAGTCAATGGCGTAAGGTCCCCTCTGTATTTAGTCCATATAGACAGTCAATGGCGTAAGGTCCCCTTTGTATTATGGTCTTTATAGAAAGTCAATGGCGTAAGGTCCCCTCTATATTATGGTCCATAGAAACAGTCAATGGCGTAAGTTCCCCTCTGTATTATGGTCTATATTGAACGTCAATTGCGTAAGGTCCCCACTGTATTATGTCGATGTAGAATGTCAATGATGGAAAGTCCCCTCTGTATTATGGTCCATATATAAATTCAATAGCGTAAGGTCCCCTCTGTATTATGGTCTTTATAGAAAGTCAATGGCGTTAGGTGCCCTATGTATTATGTTCCATATTAGTTCAAGCTGCTGAACCTAGTTTGCCTATGAAATCTGTATGAACGGCATCTAGGTTCAAGAGATTCACGTAGACAAAAACCCTCGTCCATCGAGCACGACGTTCTCGCATAAAATTTCACAACATAAAAGGATCGAGCTTGAATAGTAATTAATTCTCAAACACTTAATGTTACTGTTTGGAAGAAGGCATTGATAAATAAGCCTTAAAATACAATACTTCAATGTAGTTGACAATTTCTTCTTTTCTTTCCAGATTCACTCTGCTTTAATGGAGGAATTAATGACATTGACACTTGCGAGATCGATACGAGAACAATACAGGACAACTCGACTGACCGTACTTTTTGATCTGATTTTGTAAACAAAATCGTAATTCGTTATTATTTGCAATAAAACACGAACAATAGCATGATTTTTATGTTTAATTTTAATTAGTTATGTATAAAATGAATAGCAGCTATATAAAATAATAGAGCTACATACAATTTTTACATGAAACAAAGAGAAATTCAAAATGAGGGGTTGTATCAAAATTCAGAATGGATGGTTAAGATGGCTGAACAATGTGCCACATGCAATTGTGAATTCGAAAAAAACAAAACTAAAGGATTTAAAATACAGAGTATTAGCAATCCTATACGTGGAACACATGTTTCCTATAATTTAAATTTGAAGTCAGAATATTTTTTGACCCGTGGCATGTGGCACATTGTTTATTGACATCTTAACCATCCATTCTGAATTTTGATTCAACCCCTCATTTTAAATTTCTCTCTGTTACATGTAAAAATTGTATGAAGCTCTATTATTTTATATGGCTGCTATTCATTTTATACATAGGTCATTAAGATAAAACAGAAAAATCATGCTATTGTTCTTGTTTTATTGCAAATAATGACGAATTACGATTTTGTTTACAAAATCAGATCGAAAAGTATGGTCAGTCGAGTTGTCCTGTAGTGCTCTCGTATCGATCTCGCAAGTGTCAAGGTCACTAATTCCTCCATTAAAGCAGAGTGAATCTGGAAAGAAAAGAAGAAATTGTCAACTACATTGAATTATTGTATTTTAAGGCTTATTTATCCATGCCTTCTTCCAAACAGTAACATTAAGTGTTTGAGAATTAATTACTTTTCAAGCTCGATCCTTTTATGTTGTTCAATTTTATGCGAGAACGTCGTGCTCGATGGACGAGGGGTTTTGTCTACGCGAATCTCTTGAACCTAGAATCTGTTTTTTTAGGTGAACACCCCTTGAACTAGTTCCATATAGACAGTCAATGGCTTAAGGTCCCCTCTGTATTAAGGTCTATATTGAAAGCGTAAGATCCCATCGGTATTATGTCGATGTAGATTGTCAATGATGGAATGTCCCGTCTGTATTATGGTCGATGTAGAAAGTCAATGGCGTAAGGTCCCCTCTGTATTATGGTCAATATAGAAAATCGATGGCGTAAGGTCCCCTCTGTATAATGGTCCATACAGACAGTCATTGGCGTAAGTTTCCCTCTGTATTATGGTCCTTATAGACAGTCAATGGTGTAAGGTGCCCATTGTACTATGGTCTATAGAGGAAGTCAATGGCGTAAGGTCCCCTCTGTATTATGTCGATGTAGAATGTCAATGGTGTAAGGTTCCCACTGTACTGTGGTCTATATAGAAAGTCAATGGTGTAATGTCCCCTCTGTATCATGGTCGATGTAGAAAGTCAATAGCGTAAGGTCCCCTCTGTATTATGGTCCATACAGACAGTCAATGGTGTAAGGTCCCCATTGTATTATGGTCTATAGAGAAAGTCAATGGAATAATATCCCCTCTATATTACGGTCCTTGTAGCAAGTCAATGGTATAAGGTTCCCTCTGTATCATGGTCCATATATAAAATAAATGGCGCATGGTCCCCTCTGTACACTGCTCCCCCGATTTATCGCCCCTCGTTAGACCGCCAACCCTGGCTACCGCCACTTTTTCCCAATGTACAGATTTCCTTACATTATAAACCCCCGTTGTAACGCCAACCCCGTATACCGCCATCCGCCACTGAATTCGGTGTACAAATTGCTGTATTTGGTATATAAATCCCCCGATTACAATGCCATTTAATTAAGTTGTTATCATTAAACAAACAACTTAGACTCATAGGTGCACTGTCTTGTTAATTATCATGCTTGGGTTTATTTTCGTTTACATACGTGTTCTTATAAATGTTTTGATAACCAATCAATATGTACATTTACTTAGATAGTGTAATTTGAACTTTAATTAATACTTATGGCGAGTCTAGTGAGGATGCAGATATTTAAAAAAAGAAAACGGCAAATTTAAATTCAAGCGTCATCGACTCAACGAAAAGATGCGTTGTGCACGTATCTCGGTGCTACTAATGTCAATGCAAGGAATGGGCTCGTCAGTGCCTACATGTTCTAAAATACGAATACACCTGTATCATGTATTTCATGTTACTGTTTAGAAGTGACTTTAATAAGGGGCGGCACCCGGCGAAATATCGCCGACTAAGATGATAAAAATCGCCAGTTTGAATTTCCTCTGATCATTTATTTGCTCTAAAAATTCTCAATCGCCGCCTCAAATAAATCGTTTTGAATACTCTGCATGTGCATGCATTTTTCTTTGACCAAGCACATTTTTGAAATGCGAAAATAAGAATTTTTTAAAGCGTATAGCTGTCTATATTCCTGACTTTTATTTACTCCCTCGATGTTACGCAACCCTCACTTTAACGCCAATTTTTTCTTTGGACGGATGTTGGCGTTAAATCGGGGGAGCACTGTATTATGGTCTATATAGAAAGTCAATGGAGTAAGGTCCCCTCTGTTTTATGATCCATGTAGAAAGTCAATGGCGTAAGGTCCCCTCTGTGATATGGTCTACATAGAAAGTCAATGGCGTAAGGTCCCTTCTGTATCATGGTCCATATAGAAAGTCAATGGCGTAAGGTCCCCTCGGTATCATGGTCTAAATAGAAAGTCCATGGCGTAAGGTCTCCTCTGTATTATGATCAAGAAAGTCAATGGCGTAAAGCCCCCTCTGTACTATGGTCCATAAAGAAAGTAAATGGCGTAAGGTCTCTTCTGTATTATGGTACATGTAAACAGTTAATGGCGCAAGGTCTCCTCTGTATTATGGTCCATTGAGACAGTCAATGGCGTAAGGTCCCCTCTGTATTATGGTCTATATTGAAAGTCAATGACGTAAGGTCCCCTCTGTATTATGTCGATGTAGAATGTCAATGGTGGAAAGTCCCCTCTGTATTATGATCCATACAGATTTAGTCAATAGTGTAAGGTCCCTTCTGTACTATGGTCCATATAGAAAATCAATGGCATAAGGTCCCCTCTGTGTTCTTGTCCATATAGAAAACCAATGGCGTAATTAAAGTCCCCTTTATAGTATTGTCAATCAATGGCGTAAGGTCCCCCCTTTAGTAATGTCTATAGTACATAGAAAATCCCCCATATTATTGTCCTTATAGCAAGTCAATGGCTTAGGGAAGGTCCGCCCAATGAGGGGGTGGACAGGGTGAAAGGGAGGGGGGAAGGGGCGGGAGAGGTGCGAGGTAAGTGGGAGATAGGGGGAGAGAGGGGGCATGAGGAAGGAGGAAGGGGATTGGAGGCGAGGGAATCGTGAAAGGGAGAGAAAGGAAAGAGGGAAGGGGAGGGAAGGGGAGGTAAGGGGAGGTAAGGGGCGGGAGGTGGTAGAGAGGTTACCCCCTCCCCCAAATTGTATTCATAGAAAACAATGGCGTAAGGTCCCCTCTGTATGAAAGTCAATTGCGAAAGGTCCCATCCAACACGATATAGTCGATACATTTATTTTTTTTTGATAGGGGACCTTACGCCATTGCAAATAGCAACATTCGACCCTAGCAAGCTAGACGTGGGACCAGGTGCCCGGGAGGAGTAAGCATCCCCTGTTGGATTGCCGTACCCGCCGTCGATGTTTAAGCACGAAAATAAAAACCATATATAAACTGCATGCACTGTCTGACGTTATGTCTATATAGAAAGTGCTATGGCGACAATGTCAGGGAAATATATATTAAAAACCTTACTGTCAAAACCCTCGCGGGGAACTTTTTTTACGAGCTCCACACGGCAAAGAACATAAGTCTTGAGCTCCACACGGCAATGGGCACAAGATCTTGATAGGCAATCTTTCCTAGTTTCATAATAATGGATATGATTTCTGTTAAACTCTTATTTTCAGCCAAAATTCGAGGAACACGAGAAGTTTCCGAATTGCCCTCAGTAATTTTATGCATTATATCCTCAGATAATGGCGATTTTTGAGATTTTTGATTTGATCTCTTTACCAACAAGTCCAAAAGATATACATAGAATTTGTCATACTATTCCCTTTATCTTTCTCTTCATACCATATATGTACACACGCTATAGCCATTAAAGGAATTTACATTATAAATTTGAGTTTAGAATCCTGTAACTTAGCTTTGATCAATTTGACTTTTGCTTTGTATATTGCAAGGACACCTTCTCTAATTCATAAAAATGGACGAGCATATTTTCAATGACAGTATCTATTCTGCTTGTATCCAGTCCAAGTATTTCGACAACTCTGTCGTTATAACGGATTAAATCACTGAATTTATCCATCATCCAAGGTCGCATTGGCCATAGAAACGTACAGCTAGCCATGTTTTCTATATTTGTTGACCGTCCACTTTCAGTTTCACTTTCTATTTGGCTTCAGCTGAAATGTGCCAATCGTCAAGTCTGTCAACAACTATTATGCATCGGTACTTTGCAGCAGATAAAACTTTGCTATTTTTAGCAACAAATTTCCGGCATTTTTTACCAAGTTTTCAAATAAGCAAAAATCTTGATTTTCATCACGGATCTATTGATTTTCCTTCATAAATTAATAAAGTGACATAAATACTATATTTATATATGGTTATCATAAAATTGTTGAAATTCCTTCATTCAGAAATGACATGCCTTAAGTCGTTTAAGTCGTATAAGTTATGCGTTTAAGTCGTATAAGTTATACGGTTTAAGTCGTATAAGTTATACGATTTTAAAAGTCGTATAAGTCGTTTAAGTCGAATAAGTAATACGTTTCAGGTATAAGTTATACGACAGCTAGTGCTTGCAATCGAGCTTTACAGTCAAATCAAGTTTAAGAAGGGCCATTTTCTAAGCTAATTCTACCTGTGACGTCGTGATGGTTTGCAACGGCTCAATTTTAAACTCGGCGACGTCAGGCTAAAATTAAACGCCCAATCGAAAATTTATATGATTGCATAAGACCATTTTACATATACCAAAATTTACGACTGGGCGAGATCAATCAAATGGTATAAATTTTTTTCAAGTTTTGCATAATAAGTACTCAAAATCACGTTTATCCAGTTTCTATGGTGAGCCACGCGGACAGTAGTTAAATCTTAAAATTGTAAGAGATTTGAAATTAGTGTGTCCTCGTACTATTTCATTTCAATTGCTTGATTGAGGTAAATTACGCATTTGTTTTTATTCGAATAATCTTAGGTTGGGTTCGTACTCGAACCGTTATAGGTTTTCCTAATACACAACAGTCTGCGTATAACGTTTTACAAAAATTGGTGGAGGACGAAATTATGCGTAAGGGGGCTAAGACGGCTTTATACAGATGTTAAACGTCTTGAAATTCAAAAGTGATTCGTCTTGGAGGACCGCTGTGTGTCAGGATAAGTTGGAGGATTATGTGTGCGTTTTCCTGGTAACCAGACTATTTATAGATGGCTGCCGTCCAAAGTCGTCGCTTAGTTCACATTGGTCACAGGAAAAGTTTGAGGATTGTGTGCGCGTTTTCCTGGTAACCTGACTATTTATAGATGGCTGCCGTCCAAAGTCGTGGCCTGGTTCACATTGGTATCTAATAATTTATGTGTTGTCTTTCAGGTTTAGGTGTATCTGCTTTAACTGTTTTTTTTGTAAATGTGACGTGGGCATTGTGAGTTTCATTACCCCTGTACAATTGTTGGTTGAAGTTGTTTTTCCAGATATCTCATTATTCTTTGCAAACCAATGTGTGTGTTCCGCTGTTGTCAATACACTGTAATGTTGCTGGATATCTTTTCCTTGTTCTTTAATTAATACTTAACTAAGAATGTATTTACTCGGCTACTCTGCAGTTATTTTTTATACGTCCGTTTTTATACGGGACGTATTATGGTATAGCGATGTCTGTCCGTCCGTTCGTCGGTCCGAGCGTTTTAAACAAGATAAAGTCCAAACCCATTCAGATAGGAAATTCAAATTTACCATGTGGATTGAATGTAATAAGACGATGAACCCATTTGATTTTCAAGGTCATATGTCAGGTCAGTTTGGGGCTAAAAATATATTTTTGGGTGATAATATTTAAAAAATAAATTAAAGTTATTGTTCCGAGATTTCATATGCTGCAAGAAAAAGGTACAATCTTTCACTTATGTAACGGGTTTTACCTCAGACAATGCATGTATTTTATATATTGTTACTGAGGTTATGTCTATATAGAAAGTGCTTACTCCTCCCGGGCACCTGGTTCCACTTCTAGCTCGCTGGGGGTTCGTCGATTATCAATTCGACGGCGGATGCGGATAGCCACTAGGGGTTGCTTTTTCCTCCCGGGCAAATATTTTGTCATAAAATTGAGAAACTATGCGGAAGGGGAGGGGGAATGTGTTCAATGTATGCATACATGTAGCTTTTCCTTGTGAAAAAGATAAATTTCAACTTTACCATGTGGATTAAGTATATTCAGACGAAGAATCCTATTGATGTTCAAGGCCATAGGTCAAAGGTCAGGATCATTTTGTGGCTAAAAATAGATGTTTGGGTGATAATATTTCTAAAATTTATGAAAGATCTATTTTTTGTCAAATGTTTTGAAATTTCAGACACTTCAAGAAAAAGTATATATTTTAACATATGTAACGGGTTTTACCTCATGCAGTGCATGTATTTTATATATTGTTTTCATTTTCGTGCATGAACATCGACGGCGGATGCGGCTAGCCAACAGGGGATGCTTACTCCTCCCGGGCATCTGGCCCCACCTCTTGCTTGCTGAGGGTCAGTCGATGCTCAATTTGGTGATCAGGATCTTCTTTAACTCATTTGTGTCACATCAATGCCCTTTGCCATGTGGAGCTCGTAATAAAGTTCCCCGCGAGGGTTTGGCAGAAAATGTTTTGAATATTTTCCCTGACATGGTCGCCATAGCACTTTCTATATAGACATAACCTCAGACAGTGCATGTTTTTTATATATTGTTTTCATTTTCGTGCATGAACATCGATGGCGGGTTCGGCTAGCCAAGCAGAGGATGCTTACTCCTCCCGGGCACCTGGTTCCACTTCTAGCTCGCTGGGGGTTCGTCGATTATCAATTCGATGCTGTTGAGATTATCGTCAGGATCTTTTTAACTCGTTTAAATCTTTTGTCAGACAATTGAGAAATTATGTGGAAGGGAAGGGGTGGTTCAATATATGCATACATGTAGTTTTCCTTGTAAACAAGATAGAGACCAAACCAGTTGTGCTAGGAACTTCATATTTACCATGTGTATTGTGTATATTTAGACAAAGAATCCTATTGATGTTCAAGGTCAAAGGTCAAGGTCATTTTGGGGCTAAGAATAGATTTCTAGATGGAAATATTTAAAAAATTCTTTAAAAAAATCTATCTTTGGTCAAAATGTGTTTTAATTTCATACACTTCAAGAAAGAAAGTGATTCTTTCATATAATTAACAGGTTTTTAAATCTTTGCTCGGACAATTGAGAAATTATGTGGAAGGGGAAGGAGTGGATCAATACATGCATACATGTAGTTTTCCTTGTAAACAAGATAGAGCCCAAACAAATTGTGCTAGGAACGGACTATATATGACCATATATATATTTATGACCATATATATATTTACATATTCATCTGTGTTCCTTGGGCACCTGCGTTGGGCACTTCGTTGGGCACTTCTCCAATTACCCAGAGGTCTCGAAAAAGTACAATTGTGGTGTAAAACAACCTCCTCACTGTAAGATGACCTCACACAAACATGACCGCGAAACGTAGAGGCCCCAGAAACACAGATGAATATGTGCATAAGAATCCGTACAAACAACGTTTCATCGCCGGTTCCTCAAAATGTTCTACCAAATCTGTATCGATCTTACTCACCAAAAGTTTTATCTGAAATCAAATCTGGGCTACAAAAATATTGTTCGACAGTATATTCTCGCAGTGGTATCAACCAGATGTGGATTTTATAGAATTCGAAGGAACTTTTAGAACATCTGAAATCCACTCATTTTAGTAGAGTCCATTCGATCAAAGCCTTTGATTTTTCGACACTTTACACTACAATTCCACATTCTAAATTGAAAGAAAGACTCGCAAAAATTATACGTAATGCGTTTACAAGTAAGAACGGTAATCGCAAATACAAATTTATTGTTGTTAACTATGATAAAACCTACTTTGTAAAAGAAAAGTCAGATTCTGAAAATAAGTACACTGAAACAGACATTATTCAGATGTTAAACTTTCTGATCGACAACATTTTTGTGGTGTTTGGAGGAAAGGTCTTCCAGCAAATTGTCGGAATTCCAATGGGGACCAATTGTGCCCCACTCCTTGCCGACATTTTCCTTTACTCGTACGAAGCTGAATTCATTCAATCGTTGGTCTCTGAAGGGAAAAGATACTTAGCTTCTGACTTCAACTTCACTTACAGATACATAGACGATGTGTTGTCCATCAATAATCCAAAATTCGCGGATTACCTGAGCAGTATCTATCCTTCGGAGCTTGAAGTCAAAGAAACTTCAGAGACAAATAATTCAGCATCCTATTTGGACATAATGTTGTCCTACGACACTGATGGTCACATGAACACCTCACTCTATGACAAACGTGACGACTTCAATTTCAGCATTACGAACTTTCCTTTTATGAGTAGCAACATCCCTTCATCGCCTGCTTATGGTGTGTTTATATCTCAGTTGATACGCTATGCCAGAGCAAGTACCAAATATACGGATTTTGTTCTGAGAGCTGGGCGTCTTTCAGATAAGCTTCTCAGTCAGGGATATGTTTGTGACCGACTAACATCGTCACTGAGGAAGTTCTACGGTCGATATGGGGAACTCGTCATACACTATGATGTCCCACTATCCAGAATGGTGGATGATATTCTGTCATAGACCATTTGAACCATCAAACCAAAGATTGTACTCTATATCTTCCAAAATGGAAGTAACCGGATATGACAGTTCTACCGAATTAATTATCGATTGTGTACTGTAGACAGGGATATGGTCATTATCCATATTTGTCATGTAAATGGATATAAAAAGAGGGCATGCGTAATACAGGTCGTGCTCTGCCGGCTGTAGCGAGCTCATGTATGTAATCACCCGAGGAGTACGACTGACAATCGGGGTGGTCGGGGCCCAGTCTTCTCTAAAGAGGTTTGGACAGGGCCCGTCATGGAGTCGAGAGTCCAGAGTGCAAGTCTCAAGGATGCGCTTGTACAAGACCGTAGATTGGTCCAGTACCAAGCCAATTGTCCGTCTGGTGACATTAGGATCATATCCACGGTATAAAAGGCGTTTGATGATTCGATGGTTATGCTGCCTACCATTGATCCTTCTAATTTTGTTTGCCATATCACCATAAAAGACAGGTTCCGTAATACCCAAAGTAATGTACTCTGTTGCGTGTATAGATCCGAATTTTAAAAGAAGTTGACTGCAATTTTTGAAAAATTTCCAGAAAGTCTTAACTAGTATATGAAAGCGGACACCTTGACCTAAAAGTTTTTTTTGGTAATTTGTTAATTTTTAATATGAAAATCCAAAATATCAGTAAATGCTCTAGCGTACCGGATGAGATGTAATATGTAAATGCCGTATGACGGTAGTCTTGGAACATCACCGTCAAGCCAGGGGAAATTTACTATGTTGAATCCAAAATCATCCCTTTGTCATATACACTTGTATGAATCTTTCCGTTTACAATTTTGATATTAAGGTCCAAAACGATGTCTCTGTTTTTGCAACGTTTGCCTTGTTAAGTGTTAATTCTTGTGGATAAATTCCATTCTTATATAATTCAATAGCAGGATTGTCAATGGAATATCATCCACATACCTAGAAGTATCATTGAAACATTTCAGATCATCAAATTTTCTTTGCTTTTGAAGATTTTGGATAAATTCTTTTTCATAAGTGTATAAAAATAAATCTACAACGAGAGGCGCACAGTTAGTACCCATAGGAATTCCTACAACCTGCTTGTAGAGATCCTCACCAAATCTAAAATAAATATTGTCCAAGAGGAAGGACAAGACATTACACAGGTCACTACATGTCCATGATTTGTATAATTTGTAGTCTGTCGAGGAAAAGAAACCCTTCGATTCAGATGTACAAATATAAGTTTTCCGCTCTCGATCCAAACACCATTTCATGAGATTCGATAATCGACCATTAATTTTGTCATGAGGAAGCGTGGTGTACATATTAGAGAAGTCGTGTGAAGAAATCGTATTGGCTTGAAAATTTCCAGATTTCATTTTGTCAATCACATCCCCTGAATTCTTAATAGACCAAAATAGATTTTCGTCGTTCCTGTTTAGAACCGTTTCAAAATATCTAGTTAAGTTTTCTTTAATAGCAGTAAGTGCTGA
Source organism: Pinctada imbricata (assembly GCA_033119305.1). NCBI lineage: Eukaryota > Metazoa > Mollusca > Bivalvia > Pterioida > Pteriidae > Pinctada > Pinctada imbricata. Next base: position 36,194,822 of record VSWD01000013.1, read on the forward strand.
CGTAAGTTTTCTAGACAAAATTGTAGCGGAGCAGTTACTAGAATTAGCAATAAATCGAAATTTGTAAGGAGACTTGTGGAGTTTCGGTATGCAATATAGTGTTGGGAGATCCAATTTAGAAATAGGGATATTGAATGGAGACAGTTCACTGTTATGCTTGCTTAAAATGTTAGATGCACTTTCATTGCTTTTGATATATGTTTTAGTAGACGAAAGTTCCGAAACCAAAGTTGATATGTAGTAATGTTTTCAAATGATACAAAGCCATATTTTTCATGTAATTTACTTAGCTTAGATTTGAAATATCTTTCTGATTTGGAACGTGGATTTTGAAAAAGATGAGGGTTTTATGGAAGTTATCTATTTTAATATCCGTTATATCTAAAATGAAGTTTGTCCAGTCATTCAGAGCATGCGGTTCGACTCCTTCTGATTTACACCATCTTTTCGTATAATTATCTAAGGCTTTCGTAAGCACCTCACAGCATTTGACAAAATCTATCTTGGATGGGATTCTATACTTAGGTCCTTTTTTAAGAAAACCGCTTTCTGTCTTGGATAATTGAAAAGTCACCTGTAACAACATGGCCAGCTGGTTTGTAGAGATATTTAGGAGTTGCACATTCTCAAGAAGCAGGACACGATTCAAGTATGTCAGGATCCGATGTAACTTTATTATAGTTAAAAACAATGTTTCGAATAGGTTTCTTGTACTTATAACAAATAAGAGGTGGCTCTTAAATTTTCAAAGTAAACAGCAAATATTAGAGGCAAAGATAAACGAAAGTGACAAATGATCAGCAAGCCGTTTTCACTTTATGTAAAGTAATAGAATGTATGCTTCTACATGTATTTACTTTCATCATTTATTAATTGTATTAGGACATAGCATCCAATATCATTCTGCCATCCTGTAATTTCGATTACTTTCCCCTTCTAGGATATATGCACTTCCCTGAAAGAAATGACAAATTACTCATCAAAAACCAGTTTTGATATTTCAGAGACATATTACGAGTAATTTATTAAAGTTACAAATAGTCTCGCCAAAATTAAACCATGAATAATCTATTTTTGTCAAAATGTTAATGCCATACTCGAAATTTAGGAACAAGCTGGTTTTAACAGTCACGTATGCCCTCCCTCACTATATTGATACCCTAATATAACCTAATTTTCTCCGTAGAAGACCGAATGCGAATATTTGCTTCAGGCTTGTACAGTAGCAAAACAAATCAACAAGGCGGACTTAAACACGTTTGACGATATGAAATCGACTTTTTGTAATATAAGAATCTGAGGAGAGAAATCTAATAAACATATAATCGATCAAAAGACAGAATTAGTATTGACCGGGCATGGGTTAGAGAGACTTTAGAAGAAAGCAGGGGATCTTCAACAACACCAAGTTGCAGCACCAACGGCAACATCCGAAAACACCCACTGCAAAAACACAAAGCAGACACGCACACAAAGAGACGCAAATGGTGCAAGGAACGCCAAATCACACAGAAACATCAAATAAAAATGACTACATATAAACCAACGAGACCAATGGGCAATCGGTGCCGACTTAGAACGGACATCTGAGACGTCAGTAGCAGACGATGTAGTTATCCTGGATTACGTGCACACAACCCTCTCATTTTTCCGAGAGGTCTGGAAGAACGCACAATTGTGGTGTAAAATAACCTCCTCGCTGTAAGATGAAAATTCAAACAGACAGCATGACACAGGGACCCGAGAAACACACAGATGGATATGTAAATGGATATAAAAAACAGAAGACATATGAAATACATTCCGTGCTCTGCCGGCTTTAGCGAGCTCACGCATGTGATCACCCGAGGAGTTCGACTGACATTCAGAGAGGACAGGTGGTCGGGCCTTGTCTTCTCTAAAGAGGTTTGGACAAGGCCCCTAATGAAGTCCTGCCGTCACAGTCAGTGAGAGTGCGATTCTTAAGAATGCGCTGGTTCTAGGCTGTAGATTGGTCCAGTACCAAGCCAATTGTCCGTCTGGTGACATTAAGATCATATCCACGGTATAGAAGGCGTTTGATGATTCTAACACAATTTCAATGGTTATGCTGTTTACCTTTGGTCCTCCTTTCTTTGGTGATCATATCACCGTAAAAAGCAGGTTGTGTAATACCCAAATAAATATACTCTGTTGCTTGTATAGATCCGAATTTTTTAAGAAGCTGACAGTAATTTTTGTAAAATTTCCAGTAGGTTTTTACTAGTTTGTGAAAGCAAAAACCTTGACCTAAAAGTTATTTTTTGGTAATTTGCAAATTTCTGTGAAAATCCAAAATATTTGTATATGCTATACTGTAACGGATAAATTGGGATATGTAAATGCCGTATGGTAGTATGAAAACATCACCGTCAAGCAAAGGGAAATTTACTATGTTGAATCCAAAATTATTTCTTTTGTCATATATACACTTGTACGAATCTCTCCGTTTACATTTTTGATATCTAGGTCTAAAAATGGTGTTTCTGTGTTCTATGTGCCACCTAGAAATGTCCAAAATGTTCTATGTACCATCTTAAAGGTCAAAAATGGGTGTTTCTGTATTTGTGTACCATCCCGTCAGGCATAAAACAGACAAATAACCACGTTATCTATTAATATTACTGAATGTCTGTCTTCTTTCGTTTTTTTTTTAAATATAGAAGTCATAAAATTTATTCATAAAAAACCCCCAAAACAAAAACAAAACTAAGCAACGCAAAGCGTAGCATCCCCTCGCACAGCATGTGCCACTTTCTCCGGTAATGATATCACTTGTACAGACTGCAGACTGAGTGAAATTGGACCAAGATAATTTAATCAATGACATCTCTAGCGTCTATTAATACATGTATAATGATTTTGACCCATTAAAATCAGTGACATTGACAACTGACATATGACCTTGAATATCAATAGACTTATTGCTATTATTATGAGTAAAATTTGTATAATGTTTGCTTAAAATTCTATCAAAACTGTGCCCTCTAGGCTGTAATCTAACCATTTCAAATGTGTGACCTTGGCCTTTGATCTATGATCTTGAAAATAATTGGGTCCTTTGTCCTGTCATATTTGATAATTTTATGAAGTTTCCTCCAGATCCAATCAAAACTGTGCCCTCTATGCAGTATACAAGATTTCAAATTATTTCCATTGTGTGACCTTAACCATTGACCTATGACCTGGAACATCAATAGGGCTCTCTGTCTTGTCATAGGAAATAATTGTATGAAGTTTCGCCAAGAACCGATAAAAACTGTGCCCTCTGGCATGTATACAAGGATTTTAACTATTTCCAATGTGACTTTGACCTTTGATCTATGACCTTAAAAAATCAATAGGGTTCTTTGTCTTGCCATAAGGAATGACCTTATAAAGTTTGGTCAAGTTACAACCAGAGCAGTGCCCTCTAGGCTGTATACAAGTATTTTAACCATTTCCAATATGTGACCTTGACGTTGGACTATGACCTTGAAAATCATATTGAACATCAATAGGGTTCTTTGTCTTGTCATAAAGATTGATTGTATGAAGTTTTGTAAAGATCCAATCATGATTGTGCCCCATAGGCTATATACAAAAGAAGACTGACGCATCCACGCACACCCTCACTTTCATTTACACGGATGAAGACGTTAACTATATCCCCTGCAACTATGTTGCGAGGGGATAAAAATAAAAGAAAGGAGGGGATCGCAAACAACTCCGGGTTGCAGCACCCACAGCAAAACCCTCAAAACACCCTATGCAAAACACAGCAGAAACGCACAGAAAGAGACGCAAAAGGTACAAGAAACACCAAATCACATGGAAAAATCAAACACAAATGGCTATAAAATGTCACAAAGATTCATGAACTGAACTTTAAACAAACGTCCGCTGAACACTGAAGTTAAAGTTTAGGCAAAATTAGAAATATCAACAAAAATGCGAAAAAATTATGAAATCGCGCACTTAAATTATTTTTCCATTTAATCCGATGTCACAAAGAATTAAGGGCATACTACAATTAACTAGTTGGAGCTCTTCTCATTCTTTACTATTCTAACTCCACTGAAATATTAATACAGTCAAACCTGTCTTATGTGACTTTGCAAGGTCCGACAGAAAATAAGTCACATAAGACAGGTGGTCACTGAATACAGGTTCAACCTGATCCTACAAAATTTTCGTAGTATAAGAGCAATACTATTAAATGAATCACTGCGTATATCAATTTGTATATTTATTGATTAATCGTATTGTACATATAAAATCACATTAGATTTTATTTATCACAGAAAGTTTAATTATGAAAGACACTGATAAAGATATTTAAAGCAAAATAGTTTGGATCCTTTGCAACACTACAAGTCGTAATAAACAGGTTCGGAATTCGGCACGGGGCAGAAAAAATCACGGTCGTTGTCGCGTTAGACAGGTTGTCGCTATATACAGGTTAATTTGATGGGAAAATTGCTCTGGAGGGTTAAAAAAGGTCACATAAAGCAGGAAGTCGCTAAAAAGAGGGTCACTTTAAGACAGGTTTGACTGTACCTCCAAAATGAAGAAAAAAGGAAAAGAAAAGGATCGCATTCAAAGGCAGGCTTCAATAGAATGTACGACGGCCAAAAGGTGACCCGAATAACACACATGTAAATTTGAAAGTAGATCAGTAGATTAAGATCAGTGAACGAAAGTCACACACAAAAGCGGAAATCATATTCCAAAATCCATAATCCAAAGGCATAGGAATTTTGGAAAAAATACAAAGCGGATTTTTCTAATGCGAAAAGAAAATAGGACAAACAGACGGAAACTATGACACAAGGTCAAACGGAACACGAAGGACAAGTTATCTAATGTGCCATCTCAAGTGAAATTACTGAAGGCATTGCAGTGGTAGCGCTGTTAAAACGCGTTGTGCTGATTATTCCCATATATCACATGAATCATGTAACATATCTAGAGCGAGTACAGTATCCAAGCAAGAAGAACAAAAAATGAAGCCGAAAGCCCATCCCTATTCCTGTCTAAGTGTTACCCACAGTTTCGTTGCTTGGCCACGGAAGGACCAAAGTAATTAGTGAGAAGCGCCACCCTGAATATAGATGTCACTATACTTGATAAATGCAAATTCATTGATCCTAGGTCCCGCCAAATATAAAAGGGGTAGGGCCACGAGACCCCTAAATCGGCCCTCGATTTTTCCCTAGAAATAAATTTCATTAGAAATACTTGATATCTCTCATGAAAATACACTAACGTAAACTGCTTTTAGAGAAAAGAAACATTTCACAAAATAAAGTGCCATTTAATTGTAATGACGTCATAAAGTGACGTCATTCTGACGTTATTGAAAAAATATGGCGAAATGGCCGCACGCGTTAACCGAGATAAAACGTTTATGACAAAAGGATATACTGATAATCTTTAACGTATAATTTTTTCATCTTAGTTAATGCATGCGGCCATTGCTAATTTAACGGAGATATGTAGTTTTTGTGTCAATTTCGCGAAATATGACCTATTTAGGTGTTTTTAGGTGTTTTCAAAGGGCTAAATGCTATTGATAAACGCAACATTTACAACAGATAGATTTGTGATTCAGTAGAAAATGTTTCAAAATGTCAAATTACAGTTAAGAATTCTATGAAGTACAATGTTCAAAATAAGGGTCAATAAAGGGCTTCGTGGCCCTACCCCTTTCCATGTGGAATTTGATAACAAAACAAAACACAGCGATCACTAAAATAACATAGCAATCACCTTTAACATTCTATATGTTTAAATATTTCTAAAGTAATGCAACTATTCAGACTACCAGTAGTAATTTAACATGTGTGCAGCGTCGCACAAAACGCCACCTACAATAAAAATCGATTCTACAAAACCTTTTACTTAGATTTAAATAATAAACTCAAGAGATTCTTACAAGGTACATGTACATGTGGGAATAAATGCACCCTCTCCTTAATTGATGTATGGTCCTTTGTGTTAAGTGTCTTGATGTATTTGGTATTCCTTGTCTCTTCGTAGATCTCTTTTGTGCTAGTCTGTGTTTTCGAATCTTATCCTCCTTTCTTCTACATACAATTGATATGTTTCTGACATTTCATACAGATAGACAGACATTCAGACAAGGTAACTGAACTTCGTTCTCTTATGATTGATTACTCACCACTTTCTCCTTGTGGAACGACTATCGTACCTGATCCTTTACAAACAAACAAACCTGAGCACCTGGGACAAGCAACGTCACCTGGGAAGGGTATGTAACATTCTGGAACAAAATAAGAGCTCTCATTGCCTGCACATATTTTGTAAATATAAATACAATTTTGTTTAATGTACCGTTATGTGTACGTTTAAATGCTTTATTTCGAACACGTTTTAAAAATGTCTCATCCCCTCCTTTGTTTCATGAAGAGACTCACGCATCATATATCTGTGTAGAGAATTTTTGTAAGCTACACGCAGACATGTATGCTGCTCTGTATTTGCCTATGTTAAACGTCTTCAAATTCAATAGCATCGTTTAAGAACAGATTAATTTGAAGCATGGACCAGACATGCGCGTTTCGGGTACTTAACCCTAGTCAGTGATCCTCCATCCAAACAATGACATATGGCCAAAGAGTGTAAAATTTTGCCCAAAATATCAAAAGACATCGCAGGATGGGTGAAGTAAACTAGAGCTAATACTAAAACATGGAAATTAAAAATGAAAAACTTACGTTCATTCAATCCCGATAACGCTATACAAGTACCAGTGCCCAAAGTCGACCGCTTTCCTCGCCTTGGTAGTTCGCAACATTGGTTCCTTCGACAGTCTGAATCTGCATTACACCTTCTGTTAGCAACATAGTGACGGTATGTCTGTCTCTTGAGCGACACCTAGATGGATTGTAAAGTGAATGATTTCAACGTCTCGTTCAAGTATGTAATTTCTTATGCCAGAGACACATAAGATTGTTTACAATATTTACACTGAACATAAGTTCGGTGAATACAAAGAGGTTATGTGTCAAAATATGATAGCAGTTATATGAATAATTTAATTCAATTTTTACAAAGATTCTGTGTGGTTGAAAAAAATCATGGTTCACATTTCTTCGGTAACGTCACTGCGGGTTGAATGTTATGAAAAGGTATATCGGGAGTTCACTTCTTTTCATATGGTGAAGGTTTTTGTTTGTTTGCTTTGGTTCTTGTTTTATCCTGATTTTGTATGCCTTCGGTTTCTGATTTTCTGAATTATCGATTTTTTGCTGTATACGGGGATATGGTCATTATCCATTTTTGCCATAGTGCTGGAGAGAATTTAAAGCTCGTATGTAGGACATTAAATGATAATGAATGTCCGTTGGATGGAGATATACTGCGAAAAAAGGGAAAACAATTCTGTATCATGCGTTACGCGAAATGATTTAATTTCCCGTCCTATTTGTCTTTGTATACCTCGATCTAAAGAAAAAAGAAATGGAGTCATCTTTCAATGATAATGGTAAACCCGACAACAGAAAATGATAATTTGGAATAAAGTGCGGCTAGAATTGCTGGACTTCTCGAATTTTCACCTAAAAATGACAGAAGTAAAAATTCTTTAATTCCGCACAGATATGGACGCTTGTATTCAGATAACAGAATTTTCCTGTACAATGATATAAAATCGATTTATTTCAGGCAAAACTTTTCTGCACATAAACCAACGAGACCAATGAGTAATTGGTGCTGACTTAGGACGGCTAACTGCTACGCCAGTAGCACATATGTAGTTATCCGGGTTACGTGCGCACAACCTTTTCACTTTTCCGATTACCAAGAGGTATCGAAGGACGCACAATTTGGTTGAAAAATAACCTCCTCAATGTTAGATGAACATACTAACAGACAGCATGACGCAAGGGCAACCCCCAACACAGATAGATATGTAAATGGATATAAAAAACAGAAGACAGACGAAATACAGTCCGTGCTCTGCCAGCTGTAGCGAGCTCATGCATGTGTTTACCCGAGGAGTCAGACTGACATTTAGAGAGGACAGGTGGTCGGGGTCCTGTCCTCTCTAAAGAGGTTTTGACAGGGCCTGTCATGGAGTCCTGTCGTCACAGTCAGTCATAGTAGAATTTTTAAGAATGCGCTGGTACAAGGCCGTAGACTGATCCAGTGCCGATCCAGTGCCTGGTGACAGAAGGATCATATCCACGGTATAAAAGGCTTTTAATGATTCTTAGACAATTTCGATAGAAATTATGTCTACCTTTGCTCCTTCTTGTTTTGTTAATAATGTCACCATAAAATGCAGATTTAGAAATAGCACCACTTTGAGTTCCGGATTTAAAAATATCAGTCGAGGGTGCGAATGACTTACAAGTCCAAACCGAGGCGTTTGTTCGTCACAACCGAAATTTTCTATCAGGAACTAAAACTTGTTCTTGTTTATGAATCAGAATGAAGGTCATGCTAAATGTTTGTGCACGTGAAAAAAGTAAGTTAGATGCCTTTGACGTCATAAAGCATCAATCAACATATCTAGATCGCCGATGCTAGATCTAATTTTATCGCACACGGGATACACTTATTCCCCTTTTAAGTCGTCCTGACAAAAAACTGACACCGGTGATCTAGCACTGTTAATTGTTGCGTTCTGACCTCAAAGACAAGCTGACATACATGATTTCACGTACATATGCATGTTTCATGACGTTCAGTACTTCTGATGAGTGAAAAAGATGAATTCTTAAACCAAGATGAATTTGAAGATTTCAATGTACGAAAGAAAGAAGAGAAAAATGATAAATTAATATATAATCAAGCACCAAATTTCTAATGAAGAAATATCAGTCTCGGTTGGGGAATGGATCAACGCAACGTCCCAACCTCGACTAATTCGGTTTGAACTTTTTGATCAATCCCATCCTCGATTGATATTTTTTTTATCTGGAACTCAAAGTGGTACTTCATTGTCAATGGTGTTCGCGAATTATGAATTTAATGATAAATGACTGAAGGAACAGATAATACCCGTTAATGATTATGATAAGAATAAAAGAAGTAACAGATAATGAAACGAATGATACGGAAAACGAAGTGTGTACATAACTCTGTTGCAGGATGGAAGCCTCCTTGGGAAAAAAATCTACATAAGGGGTACCAGATATGTATATTTCGGAAAATGATTCCTGACCAGTGGTACCTCGAGCCAAAATTCACAATTAAAAAATATGATATTTCATGTAACGTCCCCTTCAGTTTCATTTTTAATTTCCATTTTATTGATCGGGCAAGACTTTGTGTAGGGTCTAATCAGAGTCGTTGAAAATTGATTAAAATAATAACGAGGCAAAAATAAGCCAAAAAGCATTGTGAGATTGTGCGAGGTGGACGGTTTTTAGCGCACCTGAGCGAAGATCAAGTGAGCTGTTGTCATAGCGTGGCGTCCGTCGTCCGTCCGTCCATCGTAAACTTTTCACATTTTCGACTTCTTCTTAAAAACCGCTGAAGGGATTTTGATGAAACTTGATAGGAATGAAGTACTCATGGTCCCCTACAAGTGTTGTTGTTTTTCGTCCGGATCCGTCGACAGGTGGCACCACCACAGCATAAAGTAGGTCACAGGGAGTACCCTCCTTTGACAAACTTCTTCTTCAGAACCGAAACACATATCGACAAACCGAAAGCATCTGGATGATCTAGAAGGATGTCTTAACAAGTGTTTTTGTTTTTGGTTCCAGTCGGAAGTCAAATTTTTGACGCGTTCTTGACGCCTTTTTGGACTTTGTCAGAAATGCACATTCTTGCACTATTTCTTTAAATAAATCAATAAGTGTATGATATTACGCACTCTACTGCATATTTATCATATTTCAATTACTTAATGCTTTGATATGTATTCTATACTAAAATTTTATTTTTTTGATTTTTAATGATTTTTTTCTTATGTAAAAAGGAAGGGGAGGGGGGTGTGATTTTCATACATATTCAACTTCTCCTCAAGAACCGCTGAACAGAATATCATGAAACTTCGTAGGAATTAAGTAATAATAGTCCCCTACAAGTGTTATTGTTTTTCTTCCGGATCCATCAACAGGTGGCGTCACCACTTGCATAAGTAGGTCACGGAAGCACGTATCGACAAACCGAAAGCATTTGGATGCCCTAGAAGGATGTCTTAACAAGTGTTGTTGTTTTTGGTTCCAGTCTGAAGTCAAATTTTTGACACGTTTTTGGCGTCTTTTTGGACTTTGTCAGAAATGTTCATTTTTGAACTGTTTCTTTGACTAACTCTGTAAATGTGTGGTTTTGTGCCCTCATTTAGTGCATGTTTGTTATATCTAAGTTACTACTTGCTTTGATATACATTACATGCTATAATCTTTTTTTAAAAATTTTTATGAATTTAAAAAAATATGAATGGATATGTTAACTGCACATGGACCCAAAGGTTGTGGGTTCAAGTCCCGGCATCGGCACCCCAATATTTTTTCTTCCTTTTCCATTTTTTTCAATTTTGTCACCTTTTCATGCACTTTTAAATCATCTGAATACCTTTAATGTCATTTTTGACCAAGATTTTTTCTTCCATTTTTATTTTTTTCCCTTTTGGACACTCTTTCACTGTGTATTTGACATATTTTTAAAAGTCTCTTATTGCTGTGATATTTATTTCATGCCTAAATTTTATACTTTTGATTTTTTTTAAGTTTAAAAAAATGATTTATGTGTATATAGTCCCAGGGTTGTTGGTGCAAATTCTGGCACTGACACTATCATAATGCAATATCAGTAAGTTAAGAGTGTGCATGGGTATCAGGTGAGCGTTGTGCCCTCCCCCCCTGGGGTTCTTGTTTAAATCTACAGTTTGATAATAATTCAGAATAGAATTGTATAAAGTACGTGGACTATAATATATTGTAATACATGTATTAATTTGTAGCAAATTAAGACTTCATCCTGGCACGAAGGTTGGAAAACGACCTCGTAAATAAATATGAATAATACTTGGTGAGTGTCACTGCTCCCCAGTGCCCAAAGTCCAATCAATTTGATCGTTTCTTCAAACGCATTCCAAAATTTCTGTTCACCAAATTTTCTAAAACATTCTGATTAGTGTTCCTGCGACTTTCGTTATTTTGGGGCATAACTTTAACAGTTTATAGTTTATATTTCATTGCTTGGATTGAGGATCACTGACGAGGGTTAAGTACCTGAAACGTGCATGTCTGGTCCATGCTGCAAATTTATCTTTTCTTAAATGATGCTATGAATTAAACACACTTCGGAAGCGGGAAAGGAAACATACCGGATGTAGAGCATATATCGACAGGGTTGGGACCATTAAAAGAACAATATCGAACGGAAGGACAGGAGGTAGAAATAAAAGGAGACGGAAATTGTTTCTATAGGTGCGTTGGTTACAAAATATTGGGGACCAGGGACTACACGAAAATGTACGAAAAAAAATTAGTAAAAGAAAAAGCACAAAACCGCATGTTCTATCAGGAGTATATTGACGGGAGTTTTGAGAACTACATTAAGAATATTTCAAAGGTAGATGGTAGAGTAGGTTCATGGGCAACAGAATCGGAAGTAATTGCGACAACCTTTTATTATAATGTTGATGTTTTTGTAAATGCGTATAATAAGAATGAATCGCATTGGTATAAATATCCAATCGCTGATTGTGAGCATTCGAAGGAATTCATTGCCATTAGCTACCGATCGGACCATTTCAACGTGATGTTAGAAAATACTAGGCCTTGTATGTGTTCATCGGTATCGAATAAAAGTAATATTTGTTCCGAAAACGAGGATGAAAAAATCGAATCCGAAGAACTCGAGGAAAGGTCATGTGATGAAGAAGACACCGGCAGTTCGTGTAACGTAGACGATACAAACCGGGCTCCGGACGGAAATGAGGGCATTGCAAATAATTCCGAAAGGGATATAATTAGTCTTTCATAAAAAGTATCATCTGAGACACAAATAAATCTTATGCAGAAAGGTATGAAATTCGTACCTACAAGGAAAAACATCGATTTCACTCAATTATTGACCGATTTACAGGCATGGGAGCGTCGCATGAGACAGCGGGAATTTTTCTTTGATGAAAATAAAGAAAAAGATGAAAACGAGGTTGCATACGACTTAAAGCGCAAGAATAGCAAATGGACACCTCATGAGGGCCGTGATAAATGGCTAGACTTGTACATAAAGGAGGTAAAGGAGGATATAATCAAAGACCTACATAGAAATTTTGATAAAAACATAACGACTTCGGAGGAACGCGCAATGAAAGATTTGTTTAATGATCCGAGTATTGTCATACGGCCAGCGGACAAAGGGTCGGGCATAGGTATCATAGATGCAGACGAATATACCAGTCAACTAGAAACTGAAATATTAAACAACGCGTCATATGCAGAAATAACGGAAGATACAAAAACGAAAAATCACAAACAAAATAAAAAAGCTCGTTAATGATATGCACAAAAAAGGTTCAATTTCATCGGAGATGCGATGGTATTTGTTACCAACGGAAATTAGAGCGGGAAAACTACAAGCGACCCCGAAAATCCATAAAAAGGGACATCCTATTCGCACAATAGTTAATGGTAAAAATCATCCTACGGAAAATTTAGCATAGTTCGTTGAATTGGAACTGGAGGAAAATGTTATATCACTGAAAATTTACGTAAAGGACACAACAGATTTTCTGCGAAAGATATCGAAAATACCGCAACCTCTTCCACAAAATGTGAATTTATTTTGTATGGATGTCAAAGCATTATACCCGAGCGTACCGCGCAAGGAAGTGAGAGAATAGGCAAGGAGTGCGTTAGAGAAAAGAAAAGACCAAACGGTTAAAACGGAAGATATCCTAAAAATGCTCGATTCTGTTTTAGAAAATAATAATTTTGCGTTCAATGGAAAAAAATTATATACAAAGGGAAGGTACAGCCAAAGATTCAAAATTGGGACGAAATTATGCTTGCACTTACATGGGGGATGGGAAGAAAAATTATTAGATTCATGTAAAAAGAAACCTCTACTGTACTTGCGATACATAGAAGACATATTTGGAATATGGGATGGAACGGAAGAAGAACTCAAAGCATTTCAGAAAACAGCTAATGAAATTCACCCAAATATCGAAGTAGATCTATGATTATCCGATGCTAAAATTGAATTTCTGGACGTTACCGTTTATGTTGAAAATGGTTGTCTTACTACATACATATATGCAAAGCCTACGGATAAGCATATGTACCTTAACAGAAATTCAAGTCACCCGGAAACGACCAAAAAGGCCATCCCTTACGGACTTGGAATTCGCACCAAAAGAATATGTTCAAATACAGGCCATTACAAAAATCGTAGAACAGAGTTAAAGCGACATTTAATGAAAAGAGGATATGATGATAAGGAGGTTGAGGATCAATTATCACGTGTAGACAATTTTAGCCGACAAGATTTATTGAATTACAAAAACAAAAATAATAAAGCGAATGACCGGGTAACAATTGTACTAACATTTTCACGGGGATTACCAAATATCAACAAAATTTTACGCAACAGGCAGCAAACTTTACTTAATTCAGACAGTATGGTATTTGAAGACGTTTAACATTGAAATAAAGTAAATATCAAAATCAGCAAAAAAGGGCATTCAAATCGTAATACTTTGAGGAGATGATTCTCTTTTCGACAGGATCTTCTTTATCTCGCACTTTGTGTCACACTTATGCCATTTGCCGCGTGGAGCGCGTTAAAAAGGACCCCGCAAGGGGTTTGACAAAATGTTTTCAATGTTTTCCCTGACATGGTCGCCATGGCACTTTCTATATAGACATAACCTCAGACAGTGCATGTTTTGTAGATATTTTTTTTTCATTTTTGTGCATGAACATCGACGGCGGATGCAGCTTATTCCTCCTAGGCACCTTGGCCCTCCCACCTCTAGCTTGCTAGGGGTCCGTGGAAGCTCAATTTGGTGCTCTTTTGTGAGTGTTGTTTGTCGACAGGATCTTCCTTGTCTCATTTATGTGAACATATCGATTGTCAATATTGAAAAGATATGTTCTATCATAAAATTTCAGTGCACCATATGCGCATTTCAACAAATTGTGTCTCATCAGTGATGTTTGGGACAGAAAAAGAGGAAATCCAAATAAAATGAAATTATGAAGAGCAAAAGTCTTCACTTGCCGTAAAATGTGTGCCAAAGAGCTTGTTAATTAGATAGCTATGCCATCAGGGAGATATCTTGAGACTTCAAGTAAACAGGTGGTCTCTTACAAGACTAGTTTGCAGCGCCAACAACAAAACATAAAACAGAGAATACATAGACAGAAACACAAAAGGGACAAGAAAAGTAAACATGACATAAAAAACCAAGCACAAAAGAAATAAACCAACGAGGCCAATAGGCAATCGATGCAGACTTAGTACGGTCATCTTGCGTGAGCACAACCCTCCAATTTTCCCGGTTACCCAATGGTATCGAAGAACGCACAATTCTAAAGTAAAATGACCTCATCAATATAAGATGACAACACAAACAACACAACAAAACGCAGGGGCCCAAGCAACAGACATATGAATAAATGAATGGATATTTAAACAAAGGGCGTACGAAATAAAGTCAGTTCTCTGTCGGCTGTAGCGAGCCCATGCAGGATATTATCCAAGGAGTCCGATGTACATTCAGAGAGGCCAGATGGTCGGGCCCTGTCTTCTCTAAAGAGGTTTGGACAAGGCCCGTCAAGTCACAAGTCTTACCTAAGATTCATTGTTACACCCTTTCCAACCCCCCCCCCCCAAAAAAAACACTATTAAACATCACAACTTAAGTTTTATTGATTTTATTGGTAAAGAACAATGTAATCTTTAGTATTTTAATGAAAAAAGTATATGTCAACGAGCTTCCAATGGATTTATGACCTTCCAAAGAAGTACATGTCCATTTTTTCTTGAATTTTCCCCAACGTTGCATCATATCATCAATAGACCTCTGTTATTTTAAACCTCATGCATGAATGTATATGGCCATTCTCTTAATGAGGAAAGAAGGTTTAAAACAAATAAAAAATAGAAAATACATTAATGCTTGTACGTAGAATTCTATGAAATAGTGAATATTCTACCATTTTATGCTCTATTCTTGACGTCATTATTTTTAGAGTCCAACAAGTAAATGACGGGTTTAAGTTAACATATCTTTCAAAAATAAAAATAAATGTAGCAATCCTCGCACAAAATTTTAAGTTTGATACAAAATAATGACCTTATTCCCTCCAGATTTTGTTACAAAATGCTGACAAGATATCACCTCCGTGCTTTATTAGGATTTATATCCCCTGAACCGTTCATCTAAATTACTCCCTTTTTCATCCATATATCAATTGGAAATATAACTGATCAAAAATTGAATTATGTAACTCATTCTATAATATTTACCCAGTATATCAGTGATATTAACGCCTGCAACATTTTAAGCAAATGACGTCACGTGATGCATTTGGCCATTTAAACGTCAAATCAAGCTGATAAAGAAAACAAAAACGGTCCCGAATAAAATGGGGCGATGAAAACAACAACATTATTGTTAAATAATTCTATTTATGTCTGTTGAATTTCCTGTTGATCGTTTATGTATGTAAATCTGCTTGTACTATGCCTTCACTGTCTTACCCGGTGTTTCTGAGTTATTTTTAGAATCTTTCTCTACTCAGCCTTGTTTTGTACTTCCCCTGAGTTATTTATGTAAGTAGTAATTTGACCAATCAGTAAAGAGCTAACCAAAATAACAACCAATCACAATTCATTAATGTGATATCATCACTCTAGATAGAGAGCATGATGTGATTTCGGCTGAAAATTTGACAAATTCCACCTCCCTCCCCTCCTACCAATTTCCCTTGTATTTTCTTTTAGAATATTATAAATGCAGTTTACTTGTCATTTTAGGTCTATGTATTAAATGTTAACACTTTCTGGTCATATAATCATACAATGATCTCTGGATAATACTCATTGTCTATCCTAGTATTGTAACTATTGTTTGAATATTATGATCTTGATATTCTGCCATATCTTTGAACTTGTTTGCTCAATTTTTCATGATATTAATTTATACATGTTTGATGTAAATGATGATTGACCTGTACCAATTTTTGGTAATTTTGTTCTTGATAATGATATAGCTCAATTTTTGGACGCCAATCATGAATATTATTGTTTTGTATATATTTACATGACTTTTGACATTTTCTATAACATGTTTGTTTTAAGTAGTCTTTATATTAACATGATTTATGGGGATCAATGGGTAATTATAACTCAAGATCTGGAACAATTTTTGATGACCCCCCTTTGTATGGTTTGTCAATTTTCTTTTGTCATTCAATAAATGACAGTTTTCGACAAACTTATTTCTCATGTTTTCATTTATGCTTGTTAAGTTGGAAATGAAGAGGAGACATACAAGATGTTTATCTTATGAATAGAATGATAAATAAATAGAATGTATTCAGAAAAATGAATACGCAAAGAAAATTACTTATACTCTAAGGTAAGTTCAATCACACGTGATATATAATATACAGGCTTAGTACATGTATGTTGCTATCCATTGGTTTTGGATGAGGGGAAAAGCCGGGAAGGGCTAAAATCGGCCTTGTGACAGAATATCTTTTTGAAATGATTTTTTCAGTTCCTGAAAAATCATATTTATTTCTTATGACATCTTTTTTTTCTAAGAAAGAGTAAACAATAGCACGAACAACGTCGTTTTGAACCAGGATGTCGCCTTATAACTGCTCGGCGTTTTGAAACCTATTTGTCATATATAAGAATCTAGGTTTCAAAACATTTAAAAGGATCTTTAAAATATTTTTAACAAAACATTTAAAAGGATTTTTTTATATTTAAAAATTAAAACAACAACAACACAACAACAAATAATCCACATAGACAATGTAAAATACAATTAACTGATTTATATCAGTAAAACAATGCTGCAATTGAGTTCTATATTCGAGTAATATTATATTCCATACCCCCTCCCCCCTTTTTTTACTGGTCTACTTGCACATATTCCATTATGGTCATTAGATGACAAATTCTTTCTTGACTGCAAAATGATTTAAGTGTACAATGTAAGACGATAAAAAACAGTATTCCTTGCATTGATGGATTTATGGAGATCATATAATGTAGGTAAGTCGGAATACGTCTTTTTCAGCATGGGATATTCAGCAACTGGGTCAAGGTAATCTTCAAGGTCGGTGTGACTTGTTCAGGATCCTTTATGTAATTTTAAAATATTTATGTACTTTCCATCCCTTTATTAAACGTATACCGGTAATAATAAACCACTGCCGGGGAGAGGGTTTATGCAATCGGAAGACCGTAGGTGACAGGTATGAATTATAATTTATCTGGCGGCCGCCACTTAATTTATCTGGCGGCCGCCAGATAATTTAAGTGGCAGTCATCATATAATTTATAGGGCTGTGCAATTTTATTGTCATATCGGTGCACCGCGATATTTTCGTTTCCAATACGTACTGCGGTACGTTTTCCGAAGTACCGGTTCGAGTTCAATATTTTACTTTACAGAGTAATCGTTGCATAGAAAGTATCCTGGTCAAAACGACAAACAAAAATACGTTTCAACAATCGAATTCATCCTTATTTCAATGAAATATATGTTCTTATGGCGTTTCATTGAGCAACCAGATATTGACGTTCTCAGTCAGAGGAAATATGAGCTGACGATCTCTCATTTATATTCTAGATTGTTTCGCAACCGTTTGAATAGTTAACTTCAAAACAACATGATTCTTCTTAATTGACTGAACTCAGCTAGTTTCCCATCTTTTGACTTTTTTTTGTTAGTTCCGACCGACCAGTGGTTTTCTTTTTTCGGCCCCTTCCAAATGCCAAATTTCCTATATTTTTCCTCCAAAATCACCCTTAAATTCCCGAAGAGAAATTATTTTAAAAATCACATGAAAACCTGGAAGTCAGCACAAAATGTCTACGTGCATTTCATACCTTGTTCAGCTCAAGCAAATAAATGAATTAGCAGTGTTAATAAAGGATACTTTATAATTATAGGGTTAGACTTTGGTGAGAATTTGTATTAGGAAAAATAACAATTTTAGAAATTTTCCCAAATGGGCCAGACACAGGCACCTTCCCCGAATAATAAAATAAACCTGGTTACGTTTCACATCATTATCAAGTTTCACATTGGCTTGTATTGATGAAGCCTGGCAATTTTCTTTTTTTTTCTTTTTTCAAGTTTCAACTGTTTGTGTATTTGTGAAAAGAACACAACTTTTATTTAATTGTTTACGACTTTATTTTTCTATTTTCTGTGATCCCAAACTTTGAATAAAGACAGAATCAGCAATAATACTGATGAGAAAAAGATAGACTGAGTCTTGTTTGAGTGTTTTTCTGTAAAAATAATGCTATTTATAGAAGGATTAAATATCGCAATAAATCGCAATATGAAAAGAAGGGAGGAGATCTCCAACAAGACCCGTTGCACTATCAACAGTAAAACACCAAAACACCCGATGCAAAAACACAAAAGACGAGTACAGCACGAGACGGAAAAGAGACACACGACATGTAAACATCAAACACAAAAGACTACACATAAACCGACGAGACCCATGGGTAACCGGTGTCGACTTTGGACGGCCATCTGTCACGCAAGTAGCAAATGGTGTGGTCATCCTGGATTACGTGCGCACAACCCTCTCACTTCTCCAATTACCCAGAGGTCTCGAAGAACGTACCATTGTGGTGTAAAACAACCTCCTCACTGTAAGATGACATCACATAAACAAGACTGCGAAACGTAGAGGCCCCATAGACACAGATGAATATGTAAATGGATATAAAAAGAGGGCATGCGTAATACAGTCCGTGCTCTGCCGGCTGTAGCGAGCTCATGTATGTTATCACCCGAGGAGTCCGACTGACATTCAGAGAGGACAGGTGGTCGGGGCCCTGTCTTCTCTAAAGAGGTTTGGACAGGGCCCGTCATGGAGTCCCTTCGTCACAGTCATTCAGAGTGCAAGTCTCAAGGATGCGCTTGTACAAGACTGTAGAATGGTCAAGTACCAAGCCTAGTGTCCGTCTGGTGACATTAGGATGAAATCTTGTATCGCAATATATCGCAATACGTTTTTGGGCCGCAATATCAAGCCCTAATAATTTAAAATAAATCAAAACAAAATCAATGCAGAACATGTTCTTTCTATTCTAGGGTGCTGAATTCATCTTCTCTTTTAGTCTTTTTGGTATGAAAGATGCCACATAATTATCTGGTAGCCGCCACTTAATATATCTGGCGGCTACCACTTAGTTTATTTGGCGGCCGCCACTTAATTCATCTGTCGGCCGCCACACAATTATCTGGCGGCTGCCACATTATAATCTGGTTGCTGCCACATAATAATCTGGCGGCCTCCACATAATTATCTCGCGGCCGCCATTTAAGACCAATTCTCTGTTACCACCAAAATTCTGGCGCCACGGCATGTTATGGATTTTCATGATGATTTGCATATTGGGTATATATCATGTACTAATTGCAAAAATGAAGGTTTCCGGTCAATGTGAGTTCCGGTTGTCATGACAACAAGATCAGTCATTTTGTGCTACTTTAAAGACTGTGAAGTAACTTACTTTTAGATACTTCGTTGCCATGGATACCATTGTAGCAAGTATTTCATTTCCGTGCCTTTTGTGCATCGTTACCTCCTTTCTTGCAAAATGCATTCAGTTTTATGATAGACATTTCAGCACGCTTACTGTGCCCAGGCAAAATAAGTAGAATTCTAGTCAAAAATGAAGGTAAACTTAGGGGGTCATTTTTATTTGATTTTTACCGTTTTCAGTGTCAATTATCAGAAAAAGCATACCTCTTCGAGACCTATAATGGGTTATTATGAAAAGTAATGTCCCTCAAAAATATAATTGACGTCAAAAACCGTTGCTATGGCAACTTTAAGCATTAAGGCTTGAATATAGTGCCTTTTAAAATTGATTTAACTCCTAATTAAAACCTTTTATGACCGTGAAAATATGAAAATGAATTGATAAGACTCTTTCATTTGATTTTATTTCATTGAAAATTTCCAAGGTCATTGACTTGAAATTCAAGGTCATTTCTTAACATAGACTAAAAAATTCGATATTTATATGATTTTTCAAATTTTTGACATAAATTTGTAGCATTTTCTTTTTGAGTTTTCCAATAACTCATATATGTTTTGAAAAATGATGGAATAAAAAAGAAATTCCCTGATTTTGTTGACTTTTGTATTCAAGTATAATATTTTGCCAAGGCGAAAAAACTAAGAATTTTAAATTTCATGCTCTTTATTTTTGATATCCACACCTCAATTACAGAAGGTCAAAGAGTTGATTAAACTCTTAAAGTTATCCCAAGAAATAATTATTATACCCATTATTTTGTTGCATATAGCTGTTTAATTTGTCTTACTCTAATTTTCATCCTTTTTTTCTACGAAAATTCACAATTTTGGTAAACTCTGCTCAATAAGAATTCCGTGACCTTGAAAATACAACGCATTACCTTGAACAATTATCAAGCTCATCTCTACATTGATTTGTCTCCATTAGATATATGAGCGAGATTTTCTTTTCAAATCATAAATGGACAATTCAAGACTCATAACATACCCATCACAGTAAAACGTTGTCCTAAATGTTGCCATGATTAGCATATTAAATGCAGTTTCCAGCAAAAAAAAGATACAAGATCCCAGCCAACTTTTTACATTATTTTGTAGTTAAGGTACAATGCATATTGAATACATGTACATAAAAAATCCAAAAACTTCTGCTTTTATGATATTTTACACCGTAAAAATACATAAAAACAACCAAAATAGCGGCTCTTTTTAGCCACTAAATGAAGAGTTTAAAACCTTATTTAGGCACTTTTTTTTACTCCCTATACAAAAGGCATAGCGGTAAAGTGTGAAAAACATTTCAGATATTGGTGAGTTGGTGAGTGTCATTGCTGGTGGACCAGGAGTTCCCGAGGGCACATGTAGCCAAGTTCGATCAATTTCGGTTGATCGTTCTTCAACGCATTCTAAAATTCCTGTTATTTAAATTTCTTGAAATTTCTAAAACGTGGGTCCTGTAGCATCATATCCCACTCTTCCTGCTACGTCTTTCGGTACGCTATTTCGACATAGTAACTTTCATATTTTTTGGCATATTACATTGTTTAGATTTGAGGATCACTGACCAGGGTTAAGTACCCGAAACGTGCATGTCTGGTCCATGTTGCCAATTTATCTGTTCTTAAATGATGCTATTCAATTTGAAGACGTTTACATATATACCACTTGGTGAGTGTCACTGCTGGTGGACCAGGAGTCCCCGAGGGCACATGTAGCCAAGTTCGATCAATTTCGGTTGATCGTTCTTCAACGCATTCTAGAATTCCTGTTATTTAAATTTCTTGAAATTTCTAAAACGTGGGTCCTGTAGCATCATATCCCACTCTTCCTGTTACGTCTTTCGGAACGCTATTTCGACATAGTAACTTTCATATTTTTTTGGCATATTACATTGTTTAGATTTGAGGATCACTGACGAGGGTTAAGTACCCGAAACGTGCATGTCTGGTCCATGTTGCCAATGTATCTGTTCTTAAATGATGCTATTCAATTTGAAGACGTTTTCATTCATAACAAAGAGGATTGAAAGAAAGAAATTGTGGTTATTGCAATTCATAAATGTAACCGTTTCCATGGCAACAATGGTTACAAACACACCAAGACTTATTAAAATTCCTAATGCTTCAAACTTTAGAGATGGTTACCATGGCAACGACAACCCTTTTCTACATACGAAAGATAATTTTCATCTTAGCGCTCCATATCAAACTACCAAACCAAAGATCGCTAGAATCTATGACATGCCGTGCCAACGTGTCATTTATTTTTTTTTTGGTTCTTACAGAGAATTGCTCTTAATATATATCTGGCGGCCGCCACTTAGTTATATGGCGGCCGCCACACAATTAAGTGGCGGCCACCAGATAAATTAAGTGGCGGCCGCCAGATAAATTTTAATTCATACCTGTCACCTCCGGGCTTCCGTATAGGCAATAATCATGAAATCATTGATTTATAACAGGTCCATGAATATTCGCATTTTAAGAAAAGGAGAAAAACAAATAATGTAAAAAGGGGAACTTTTTTCAACAGGAGGATTCACTTTGAGAAGATTTGACTTATAGTACTATGTCACTTGTCATGTAAATTTTTCTGTTCGTTAAATTCAAAATAAGATTATTACGGTTCGCTTACAATAGATGGCGGATCTTACACATAGCGGAGAGAAATTGCGACGTAACAGCAATCCCCCCCCCTTTGCCCTTATCGTGATGCCTGCTGTTCAAAATAGCACTACTCTTAGATATATAGACATTATGAGAGAAATGTCCATACATTTGTTTTACCCAAATTCTGCATATAAGCTAAGGAGTTGGTTCCTAATAAAATGTACAATTTTGTGAGATGAACCTCATTCAAACTCCGCCTGTAAAAAAGCATCACACACATTGTAATTAGATTTGGCTTATTTTAACCCCGCGTATAAATCAAACGGTTGTTTACAAATAAAACAAGTAAAAGATATTCTTGCGCTGTCTGTCTTTTCTCTGAATGAACATACCAAAACAAAGAATTTTTTCACATCAATTTTGAATCAAGATTCAAAGGAAAACGATAGAAGTCCCAATCAAATAAAAATACAGCAGTTTTATTTAGCACAATCCCTAAAATACTAGATCATGCTTCAGGACGAAGGTGAGTCAGCGTCAAATATTAAGAGTGCCAATACAATTTTGGCACAATTTTTTTCGTGACGTCATAGATATCGTGACGTCGATTTTGGCGACAAGAGAGACTCCGAAGTGATATGTTGTGCGGATGGTGTATCCTTGAACCTCAAGCATGATAGAGATTCTAACATGTTACCAGAACATGAAAACCCTTCAAAAACACATATATACATAACATTTTGTAAGGAGACAATACGACACCAATACAAAGTTAGGACATGTTTTTTTTAAATTAGGACGGACCTATGTATAGGCAAACCAATAGCATCTGGATTAAGATATGATATGTCTATAGAGTAGAATGTCAATGAAAAACACCACAAATACCTGTTTAATCATCAATATAGAAATAAAATGCTCTTTCGAAGAAGTAATTTCAGCTGGTCACCATACGCATTTTACAATTATAGAATAAGTTCTAATTTGTTTTTTTATTAGGATTATTCAATGCAGAACAAGTGCAATTGTTGTATATGTAATGAGCGTTAACGAAAAACAAAATAAGAAATTTATTCTCAACATATATGCACTACAGTTGTCAGTTTTATGCTTGTTTACTGAAATCGCATCGTTAGAGGAAAAAGAAATATCAAAATTTAGATAACCCCGGGGTCAATATACAGGTAAGATCAGCCATCGCAGCATGTTTCTGAAGAGCTTATGGATCATGACATTACCTTTCTTGCAAAATGCAACATATACCACTTCAATAGTTTTATGTTAAACGTCTTCAAATTCAATGGCATCATTTAAGAACAGATAAATTTGCTAAACCCTTGTCAGTGATCCTCAACTAAACAATGTAATATCTCAAGGAATTACATTCGTTTGTGCATCTAATATCGAATAATTGTGGCATACAAAAAGTCTGACAGATGATAATCCATAGCCCGAAGAGTGCGTCTCTAGCGTATCCCAATTAGAAATTTCTGTTTGCAAGACTACTCTCTATAGGAGGTTTGGATACTTCATTTTCTTTTCGAGAACTGTGATTATCCAACTAGACATTTATCATAATGACATAACTAACAGATTCACAAGTTAAAAAAAGAAGTAAAACTTATTTTAAAAATAGTCAGAATAATAAAAACAATACCTGCCCGAAAAGCAGAAGAAGGAGAAAACACGTCTTAATCATCGTCTTCCGTCAATAAATGTTTTCAGAAAAACAGGAAATGCGAAATATATATTATCATATTCGACAAATGACTGGTATGAGCAAACATGATACAAATTAACGATGCATAATGATAATATAGACGTTTCCGGATATGATTAAATGTGGCATAAACTACAATATAAAAACATTTTGACATGTCTATGCGTGTCTGTACGGAAGGCCATGAGTTATACCACATACAACGAATGATACCTTTTCTAGCATTTACAAACTTAGTGACGTACATCACAAAGTGTAAACTTTTGGACAATCGCATATAACTTAATCAATTTGCGCAATGGAGTAATTT
The DNA here is from genome assembly GCA_033119305.1 of Pinctada imbricata. Classification (NCBI taxonomy): domain Eukaryota; kingdom Metazoa; phylum Mollusca; class Bivalvia; order Pterioida; family Pteriidae; genus Pinctada; species Pinctada imbricata. Next base: position 36,219,206 of record VSWD01000013.1, read on the forward strand.
AAAACAGACAGCCACGGGTAACTTACTTCCACAGCATACCACTTGAATGTTAATAATTGTGTATTTTAAAATAAGTGGAATAATTAGTTCTTACCAACTCGGTGGCCTGAAAGAAGCTTTGTTTTGGCTCTTTATCAATTTGATATCATATATATTATTTTGCTACTTGTCATTTCATCCAAAATAACAACGAAATGAAAGGAGGTGCATTAAAATGGTTTTGAAATTTTCTTCAAGAAGGTGAATAGTTGGAACACTTCCATGTAATTAATGTAATGTATTTGCATATAAGATCACATATATCTGTAGAAGGGGTGGAAGGGAATAGAAGAGGTAAGATCAGTTTAGTTAGGGTGGAGGGAACGTGGACGACAATTGACGGCTTCGACGAAACTAAGGATGGATACGTAGCTTGGTAAGAGACATAAGGGAAAGGAGTCTTTGTCTGCAACTTACTCTTGAAGGGTCGAATTAAGGTTATGTGAATAATGTTGAATTTATCGATGTAACCAATGAGGTTGGACATGAATTGAAGAGTGTGGTTTAGGATTCGAGAAAAATGTGTTTTGTATGTCAATTTTAACAATGCTAAAAACAAGAACCCTTTTACAATTTCAGATTCACAAAAGTCATGCTTTTTCATAAGGACAATTTTAAACATATTTTATACCTAGAAAGTGGATAATAAGTGTGCTTGTCGTATGTCAGGGAAAATCAAACACTATATCTAAACACAATGGAAACTAAATCATTTACATTCGAATCCAGAAAAAAAGCAAAACTTAACGAAAGAGCCAAACTTTTGTACATATATGCAAAAGAGAATCTCCGATGGCGAGGTACTCATTGTCAGGATCTTCTTTGTCTCTATGTTAGTTTACTTGCTAGCATCAATCTTGCAGAAAAAAAAAATCAAAAGTAATGAATGTATCACATTCGGTGTTTTGGTTGTATCTTTCGACATTGTCGACAACAGCCGAAAAGTGGAGCGGGATTTGAACTTGAAGTTCAAAAACAAAGTTATGTTACTATTATTTTGAATATGATGAAATCGTAACATGTCATCAAAACGTGCAGTGTTGCTTGTTCTGAATTCGTTAACAAGATAGCCAATCGCATTTGCTGGCAGACTATTCCATTATGACGTCACAATCAAAGGCCGGTCTAGCAATGCTTTGACGGGCGAATTGATTGTGACGTCATACATCATGAGAGATTTCGAACATTTTGCGATCCCTCAATTCTTGTGAGATCTTGAGCTTTGAAAAGCCATTTAAGTTCATGCTTTTCAACAATCACATTTCAAAACAGGAGTTATCGGTTCGTAGTTTGCTTTTTTTAGAGACAAAAGTGCTCACGGTAATGCAAAGACAAGTAAGTTACTTGTGCATTGAGTCATTCAAATTATCTATGATTTATTGCCTAGTGGTTAAAATGATAAATATTAAGATATATATTATATTGTATCTATAAGTGATGTTCGATACCGAAACAAAATAAATCCAAATAATGAATATATGAAAAGAGAAATTCTAGACAGCGCATAATTTTTTAAACACCATAGACACGTAAACAATGCACAGACGAAGACAGTTTTGAATATAACATAAAACATTGAAGAGAATTCAAGTTCGCCGACTCGTGAGCCTAGTGGGACTCGAACCAGCAAACTTTTGGTCATTGGCCCGACTCCCCAACAACTAGACCACGGCGCCGACGGACTTATTTAATTTTAAATTTATGACAAGAACAGCTTACGACAAAGCTATGCCTTTAGAGAGATACTCTTTTGTTATAGAATGATCATGGAATTTGAAGATGGAGAGTTAAAAAATATATTCTAAGTCTTGGTCCTTAACACTTACATGTACTCTAGAGGAATGATATTCTCGGAGACAAATAGTCCTCCTGCAAAGATATCAAACAAGCGATACAAATGATCAATATTGAAATAAAATTTTCTTGTAAAACACACATGTTTCTCGTGTATTCAAGTAGGCATCTCGATCGTGCAAAAAAGTAACATTGTGTACAAATTATGATAATTTAAAGAGGTCTGACATTTCACTTATAGGTTTCCATATCCATCAAGATTTACTACACATCTTAAAGTACAAACAACAAAACAATAATGTTAAATTGTTTTATTTCTCACTTGACAAACTTGATTTTAAATTAAAAACAGACAAAGTACCACTATGTGCATAATAAATAGAATTCTCCTTGATGATTTGAACAGCATATATTTCATGTTTTTTTATTATCATTTTCGAGATTGTACAAGGTTAAAAGCTAATTGAATTTACATGAATATTTAATAGCTTTTTGTGCACATATACAAAGGACATGCAATAGAAAGGGTAGTTATTTCAAGAGATTATATATTTGAGTTTGACCTATGGATCTGAACTTGCCACTATTTACAATCCAAGAATTAATGTACATCCATTCATGTTTTATTAAAAAAGTAACCGAAACATATATGCGGCTAGCCAACAGGGGATGCTTACTCCTCCCGGGCACCTGATCCCACCTCTAGCTTGCTAGGGGTCCGTCGATGCTCAACATAGTGCTCTATTGTGAGTGCCGTTGAGATTATTGTCAGGATCTTCTTTAACTCATTTGTGTCACACTTATGCCCTTTGCCGTGTGGAGCTCATAAAAAAAGTTCCCCGCGAGGGATTTGACAGTAAGTGTTTTGAATATATTTCCCTGACATGGTCGCCATAGCACTTTCTATATAGACATAACGTCAGACAGTGCATGCATTTTATAAACTGTGTTCTTCATCGTGCATTAACATCGACGGCGGGTGCTAGCCAACAGGGGATGCTTACTCCTCCCAGGCACCTGATCACACCTGGGTCCGTCGATGCTCAACATAGTGCTCTATTGTGAGTGCTGTTGAGATTATTGTCAGGATCTTCTTTAACTCATTTATATCTAATGTTCAACGTCTTTAAATTCAATAGCATCATTTAAAACCTGATAAATTTACAGCATGGACAAGACATGCACGTTTCGGGTACTTAACCCTCGTCAGTGATCCTCAGTCTAAACAATGTGATACGGCCAAAAAGTGTGAAAATTATTATGTCCAAAAATGTACCAAAAGACGTAGCAGAATGGGTGGGATATGATGCTACAGGACCCACATTTTAGAAATTTCTAGCTTGGAGCATAATCGAAGATTAAAAAAAAAAAAAGAAAAAAGAGATGATGTTTACAGATGAAGAGAAGTTACATGTATGTAGCGAAATATTACTGATTCAACAAATTCATTAAAAACTTACAGACATTATATACGTAGATTTGTAGGTAATTTCTGTAGATGTAGAATAATTCAATTGTCGGCTTCTTGGCCTTTTTGTCTTGTAATAGTAGCAAATGGCCAAAAGAAAAAAAAAACAAAACAAAACTTCATTGCTATTCCAGTCTGCGAGGGTGATTTTATTTGCAGGTTCCGTTGTTTTCTGTTGTTTGTTTATGTTTTATATCATGTTCCGTTGTTTGTTAAAATACAACGAGTATGTTCCGCTATGACCACTACAGGGTGGTCTTCTTGGAAATGCTTTCCACATCCCTCTGCCAATTTGCCACCGGATTGTACACATATCATTCACACAGTACATACTCAGATTGACACAGTGTTGCTTGAGACATTATTCACGTTAACTTATTGTATTTTTATGTAATATGTCAGATATATGTCCTCGGTGTTGAAAAATATCGACTTATGATTGCCAATGGATCGTTTCACTCTTCTTTTTTCAGCTCACCTGAGCCAAAGGCTCAAATGACAAATATGGATAATGACCATATCCCTGAATACAGCGCACAAAAACGATAATTCAGAAAATCAGAAACCGAAGGCATACAAAATCAGGATAAAACAGGGACCAAAGCAAACAAATAAAAAACCTCCAGCATATGGAAGAAGCGAACTCCCAATATGGAAGTGAGACCAGGTGCCCAGGAAGAGTAAGCATCTCCTGCTTGCATGCAACAGCCACCGCTTCAATTCTGTAGAACTGTCACATCCGGTTACTTCCGTTTCGGAAGACATAGAGTACAATCTTTGGTTGGATGGTTCAAATGGTCTATGACAGAATATCATCCACCATTCTGGAGAGTGGAACATCATAGTATATGACGAGTTCCCCATATCGACCGTAGAACTTTCTCAGTAGCGATGTTAGTCGATCACAAACATATCCTGACTGAGAAGCTTATCTGAAAGACGCCTAGCTCTCAGAACAAAATCCGTATATTTGGTACATGCTCTGGCATAGCGTATCAACTGAGATATGAACACGCGATAAGCAGGCGATGAAGGGATGTTGCTACTCAGAAAAGGAAAGTTTGTAATGCTGAAATTGAAGTCGTCACGTTTGTCATAGAGTGAAGTATTCATTTGACCATCAGTGTCGTAGGACAACATTATGTCCAAATAGGATGCTGAATTATTTGTCTCTGTGGTTTCCTTGACTTCAAGCTCCGAAGGATAATTACTGCTCAGGTAATCCGCGAATTTTGGAATATTGATGGGCAACACATCGTCTATGTATCTGTAAGTGAAGTTGAAGTCAGAAGCTAAGTATCTTTTCCCTTTAGAGACCAAAGATTAAATAAATTCAGCTTCGCACGGGTAAAGGAAAATGTCAGCAAGGAGTTGGGCACATTTGGACCCCATTGGAATTCCGACAATTTGCTGGAAGACGTTTCCTCCAAACACCACAAAAATGTTGTCGATCAGAATGTTTAACATCTGAATAATATCTGTTTCAGTGTACTTATTTTCAATATCAGACTTTTCTTTGACAAAGTAGGTTTTGTCATAGTTAACATCAATAAAGGAGCTGTTAAGATAATGCGCAAAATCAGCCCTGAAAAGTGGAATTTTGAAAATTGAAATTTCAAGAACCTTTTTTGGTAAAATGTATACCTATACGGCTTCCCATGAGAATATGAAGTTATTTTTTATCTGTTTTGCATAATATTGCTAATAAGAAACTTATCTTTTTCTCACAGAAATCAATAGAAAACGGAAAAGTTTTATTGAACATTGTTCCCACCGGATATACAGAAAGCCACTTTTACTGGAGATGTGTATCCATGATACAAATTTTTTGGCAAAGTGGGGTTCTGTATCTCCGGGGGGAACACTACCCCAGAGACGAAAAACTAAAAATGGAAAGGGGGTGCATTTTTTAAGAATCGATCTTTTTGACCATTAAATATTGCACATTTGACTATTTTTCCTCTTTAATCCATCAAACATTGTGTACTCAATATGATTGAATGAAAGATACAAGAATTAGGAACGGAATAAGCATTCTCCGTCAATGTGTATTTCGCGCTAAAAGGCTTACATTGTAGCCATTGAATGAAGAATAAGACCGTATTTTAAGTTCCGGATTTCATTATTTACCGATTTAAGGAGGTAGAACGTTCGAAATCTATTTCTGATACACAATGTAGACATATTTGATGTCTTTTAGCTTATATTTATCCATTTTAGACAAAACATTCAAAAATGTATAGGTTTTAGTCGATATTATTGGATTTTCTATCCGAGCACCCTACCTCTTTCGACTTTAATTTTACAACCTTAAAAGTTCCTTAACATCATGTAAAACATGTAAAAGTTCTGCAAATACATTATATTTCAATAATGATTCATGTTTTTCTGTATACGATTCGCCATGCGCAAGAAATAAGTCACAAGATTCAGGGCTAAATACGGCCCTTATCTTAACAGCTCCTTTGTATTTGCGATTACTGTTTTTACTTGTAAACGCATTACTTATAATTTTTGCAAGTCTTTCTTTCAATTTAGAATGTGGAATTGTATTGTAAAATGTCGAAAAATCAAAGGCTTTGATCGAATTGACTCAACTAAAATGAGTGGATTTCAGATGCTCTAAAAGTTTCTTAGAATTCTTTAAACTCACACCTGGTTGATACCACTGCGAGAATATACTGTCGAACAATATTTTTGAAGCCAAGATTTGATTACAGATAAAACTCTGGTGAGTAAGATCGATACAGGTTTGGTAGAACATTTTGAGGAACCAGCGATGAAACGGTGTTGTACGGATTCTTATGCATTTTAGGTATGCAGTAAAAGTATGGTAAATCTAAATCTAAATTGTTAGTGTCGAAGCCAAAGGAAGCAAGAGCTGATTTGTGGTTATCTATTATTTCAGAGACAGAAAGGCTTATTTGGGTGTAAGCTATTGTCATACCTGTTTGTCCGTCGTCCGTCCGTCATTTTACATTTCACATTGATGACATCTCCTCTGAAACTGCTTTGAGAATTTTAATGAAAGTAAGAATGCGCGAAGTAGGAATTAAAGGTCCTCTGTCAAGATTATTCATTTGGGCCCGATTCCTTCAGGAATTGATCCAGGGTAGGGTCATTTGTGTCCCAGAGGGCACCCCTCTTAAAAATCTCCAGAACAGCTGCATGGACTGAAAACCCAATGGCATCTGAGTAATCAGGAAGGATGTATTATTCTAGTTTGTTCATTTCGTTAAATCCTATGGTTAGATTTTGACGCTTATTTGATGTATATTCCAGATTAGTGCTACAGAAACCAAACTTGCACAAGTGAGTCATCTTATGCAAGATGGACCATTGCATCAGAAGCAGCGTCTCACTACACAGCCAATTTTGCCTCATATGAAATTCATGTGAAATTTACATGACCTTTACATGAAAGTTCACATGAAATTTATGTGAAACGAGCACGAACATGAAATTTACATGAAATTTTTCATATGAAATTCATGTAAAGATTTTTACATGGATGTTATGTAAAATCAGTTTCCTGTTAAGGTCACTAGGGGTCCGTCGTTGTTTAATTTTGTGCACTATTGTGAGTGCTGTTGAGATAATCGTCAGGATCTTCTTTAACTCATTAGAAAAATTCATGTGAAGAAATTTATGTGAAATATTTTTCACATAAATATTATGTGAAATTTATATGAATTTTACATGAACTTTCATGTGAAATTTACATGATGCTCATTTCATATGAATTTAATGTGAGGCACAATAGGCTGTGTACTTTTTCCGCTTGAGTGATTTTGCTCTGAAAAACCAATATTGCGCAAAGTATAAATGACAAATATGGACAAAGACTATATCCCAATACACAGTACAAAATCGATAATTCATGAAATCACAAACATAAGGCATACAAAGTCAGGATAACGCAGCACATTTAAGGCCTTCCATAGAAATGACGTAGAAGTTTTTTCCGCCAAATAACGTAACGTCATATGACGTCATGGACCCCGTGTCGTCAGGTTAGGTAGCAACACATTTATTAGCTTTCGTTATCGTTGATACCTTTATTTACTAGATAAAATTGCATTTATACAAAAAACAAAACATATTGCTTCATCACTGACACATCGCCGGGTCAATATACTTTTGAGAAAACCCCTAATCTATATCTGTACTCTGTGACCCCGTACACCGAAGAATGCGATCTGCGTTACTTAGAAGCTTGAGGTGACGAACAGGTGCGAATCAACAGTTTACAGAGCGGGTAAAACGAATGAAAAGGCAGATTTTGGTAAGTATAAGCGATATCAAACTTCAATAACTGGTGCTGTATGAAGGAAATATCTTAGAATTAGTACAATTACATCATGGAATCAATTTATTCATAGAGATAAAAGGAAACTCCTTGGATTACCAAGAGACATGTGTGAAATGTATGTGTAAATGACAGAATTTCAACGCGTTCTACTTAAGTTACGCTGTTACTGCAAAGCTGAGTAGTAGCTAAACTTTATGTGAATAGTTTAGACACTTGTAGATTATGTTATCAGTTCGTACGAAAGTTGAATGATGAGGAAAAAAGGATGAATGTGATATCATACTAATGTGCCCATGCCCATGTATATGTTGTTTTCATAACATGTACCTATAAAAATGTTTACATCTGAGTACACTTGTAGTTGTACAGTAAGTTATACTTGCAGTAGTATGTGCACCGAAATATCGAAATATTCAAATACCAATTATTAATTTTTTTTTCTTCAGAATGTTAACTAAATTTAGAATGGATTTCACACCAGCTGCTGCATGAAAAGAAATATTGTCACACACTGTGAAAGTTTCAGAAACACATGCATGTATCTTAGCCACACAGTACTGTTCATTTTGGATATTTTTGCAGGTACAGAATTTTTAAATTTATGTGTAGAGTAACATTTGTTTTGCCTATTAAGAATATTATAATGTTTTAAAAAAGAAGTCAAATAAAATAAATGCATTTACTATCTATAGTGAATAATCTAAAACTATAGCCATACCAGGATTATTTAGCTATTCATGAAATAATAACATATCACTGCGAATTCTTTGTAATTTATGTCGCTAGGACATAGTACATGTATATTACATAACTATTAAGCTTGTAAAATTATGAATTTTGAGTCCAAGCTGTACCATACACTTTGGATTTTAAAAGCTAGATTTATATAGTCAATATTTTTTTTCTATTTCAGATCCTTGCCTTGAAGAGTGAATGCTTGAATAATAACTTTGAACAACCACACACATTACAGATGAAGAAATGTTACTTTGAATATATAATAAAGAAAATTAATAAAATTCTCCTAAAATTGATCTGTACTAGACTTCATGCTCAAATCTCCAAGAGCGGGGAGGGGGGGGGGGGTAAATTGCTTTTGTTTTAATAGTTTGTCTGCCTGAAGCATTTAGCCGAGCATGAGAGGGCTTTCAAGGTCAACATGTACACAAATCTCTATGTGCATTGCAAGAGCAGATACGAAGATTTGAAATTTAAGCTTCACTTTGCTTTCAAAAGATACATGTAGCTACTGACACCTGCATGGTATGTAACAAAGACACGTAAATAAATTATTGTTGTACTTGCAGAACATCTCGTACAAGGTGGCTGTTAAGGAGAGGTCCCATAATACCAGTTATTAAAATGTCGCTCACTCTTATGGTGTTAGGAAAAAAATGACATATAATCTCAAGCTCCTGGCAAGAGTTATTCACGCACCATTAATTTGTTCAAGCTTTACAATTATTTTATTTGATATCTGCAATGCAGAAAAAAATAAGATTGGGTCATCGGTCAAATAACAAATTTGAAATACTGAAAATATTCAACAAATTTGCTTAATGCTTACATCAAATTTGTCATAGGAAAGTCGTTTATCTAAATTTTGGTGGATCACTTTGTCTGTTGTCCCTCCCCCCCCCCCCACATCATGTTGTCACGAAAATATCGGGAGTTATGAAACAAGGTAGGATTGCTACTCGACCATTCCGAGGCACATTTATTGATCATATACGTACAAATGTTTGTAACGACAAGGATCCGATATTATAATAAAGGAGTAACCTTTCAAATATTTTGAAAGGCGAATTAAGGGAAACATGATTGTTGCATGAAATCCGGCTATAGATTTGACCCCAAAAAATCTCTGAATTTTGCATCTGCTGTAAATAATAATCCTGTCTGGACGACTATCAAATAAATTCATGATCTGAAAATGCAAAAAAAAAAAAAGGAGAGAAAACAAAACCACCCAAAACAAAGCCGTTACACATACACTGAAAAGTCCTCCAGCCCGACCCACCCCCTTTCCCGGCCCCATATATCAATGACCGCTCTTTAAATTTCTGTCAAACACGCTACCATGTATTTCGTCGATCTCATGAAGAATTTATAAGTACTAATTCACTTTCAGGGGACATGGAATTCAAATAAAACATGAAATCTAATTAAATAAAATCGAGCAGAAGATTCCCAATGTCAGTGCAGCGTGGGCGATGAATATAAACTCGAGGTCACGCTTTACTTTCAATTTTCATCAACTTTTGCATGCAATTGCAAGTTGTCAATTATAAGTGCTTTTCAATGTCAATGTCAGCTACGCTTTTACATGGGTTGTGTTTTTATTTATTTATTTTTCTTATAGAAAATATACACTGAAAATGTTTAAAAAAAAGACAAAGAAAAGAATCTTCTGACACATTGAAATTAAATTTAAAATCAGTATGAAAGTATACCTAAATTTTAATATTAATATGACAATGGACATCATCCACGGAATTTGCCGATTCCTCTATTTGCAATCTAGATCAAATTTTGTTTTGTTTTTTTTTTCTGCTGGGAAACAAACATCATTTTTATTATTTTTTTACCCTTATTTTTTCCCCGATGTCTAGAAAAAATAATATTTGATCTAGAACTACCCGGTGTTGTCCAGAGACCATAGGACTATAAGGTCTCGTTTCTTAAAATAAGAAACCAGAGAATCCATAAAATATAAAAGAAATTTTGGTATAAACAGTGAAGAATCTATGTATGTTATCGATCCCATTGCGGTCAAAGGCGTCATAAGTCGAACAAGATTTTTTTTCTGTCACGGTAATGATTATTAAAGGGACGTATAATGTATGTAAGTAAATATTACGAGTTAATATAATCAATCCATGCAATTCTAAAGCATGTCCGATATTATACAGCATCATGTTAATCTCATGTATATTGGGTTCATGGGTAGTACGGTAACCGGCAAGACCGACACCCCGGCGTGGCGCCTTCCCCCCCCCCCCTCCTTCTTTTCCCCGATTCACCCCTCAATATACAAAAAGTGAAATGAAGCTTTAACAGAATTAAATAAATATTGCATTTTTTCATAAGTTGAAATGAAAATTTTATTCAAATTAACATTTATTTAAAAGATTAAAACGGAATTTACAGAGAGCGCGATTACGTCCCTTGAATAAATCTGATTCCACAGAACGTTTATTTGGTAAACGAACGAACTACCGATTAGCACCTGTCAGAAAAACTGCAACGGCGCAAGATGTTACCGTACATAAATTTAAGTGAAATTTGGCTCACATTTTAAGAGATAGGTGTTCTTCAATAATTCAACTGGGGGAAACGTTTACATTCTATATTTTCTTTTAAATTTTCTGCCATTCGTGCCTGTGTCGATAATATTTTATGAAATGGGTATATTTTTCTCGATTTTTCAAGTAGTCGTTCTTTATCAAAGATTTCCCCAGCAAGAAATAGGTAAATGAAACCCCCCTTTGTAGTATGGTATCAATATTTTCTTTGAATGATAAGGTTTCACCTTGCGCCATCTGATTTTGTATGACCAATGTTGATCTACGAAAATATACATGTCACGTGACAAGCCGACGTTCGGGGAGCATATATCAGTAATTAACAGATAAATTATGATATAGCATCTATACTGATACATAAACTATTTCATTCCATCTTATTTGGACAATTTAATAATTCCTTGAAAATAGCTATCAAAACTGACATCAAATTTTGTCAATGACGTCATGGAAGGCCTTAAATGTGCTGCGAAAACAGGAACCAAAGCAAACAAACAAAAACTTCCATCACATGAAAAGAAGCGAACTCCAAATTAAGAGTGAGACCAGGTGCCCAGGAAGAATCAGTATCTCCTGCTTGCATGCAACACTCATAGCTTAATTTAATTCGGCAGAAATATCACTGTGGGTTACTATGCAACATGTATCTTTGATCAAACTATCATAAAATGACATTGAACTACTTTTTTCCGCTTGAATGATTTTGCGTTTAAAAGCCAATATAGAAAAAAGTATAAGTGCTACGTGTACCAAACTTGAATGTTGGATGAATCTTTGATCAAACGTTCATAAAATGACCTTAGCCTACTTTTTCTGCTTGAGTGATTTTGCCTTTAAAAGCCAATATTGAGCAAAGTGAAAGTGCAACTTGTTACAAACTTGCAGATTGGAATGATTATTGATCGAACTTTCATAAAATAACCTTGACCTACTTTTTCCGCTTGAGTGATTTGGCTTTTAAACACCAATATTGAGCAAAGCATAAGTGCCATATGTAAAAAGCTTGCATATTGGATATATCTTTGATCAAACTTTCATAAAACGACATCGACCTACTTTTTCCGTTTGAATGATTTTGATTTTAAAAGCCAATATTGAGCAAAGTACAAGTCCTACATGTTCAAACTTGCATATGGGATATATCCTTTATCAAACATTTGTAAAATGCATGACCTTGACTTACATTTTTGTCTTGGGTGATTTTATTTACCACGCGTCCTCACGACAAGATTAATGATCAATTGTCCATTCTTATTAAATGGTGCTATAATCGAGAGGGTGAAACTTATATTTGTACATCTGAATCAAAGGGTTTCTTTTCCGCTACACAATACAAATCATACAAATCATGGACATGTAGCGACCTGCGTAGTGCCTTGTCCTTCCTCTTAAACAACATTTATGTAAGACTTGGTGATAATCTCTACATGCAGGTTTTAGGGATTCCTATGGGTACAAATTGTGCGCCTCTTGTTGCAGATTTATTTTTATACACATATGAAAAAGAATTTATTCAAAATCTTCAAAAACAAAGACAACATGATGATGTGAAATGTTTCATTGGTACTTCTAGGTACCTAGATGATATTCTTACTATCGATAATCCTGTTTTTGAAAAGTATAAAGATGTTATTTATCCACAAAAATTGACTCTAAACAAGGCAAACGTTATAGACACAGAAGCACCATTTTTGGACCTAAATATCAAAGTTGTCAATGGAGAAATTCATACTAGTGTGTATGACAAACGAGATGATTTTGGACTCAACATAGTAAATTTCCCCTGGCTTGACGGTGTATCCCTAGGTTAGCGTCATACGGTATCTTCATTTCACAGCTCATCCAGTATGCTAGAGCATGTACTAATGTTTTGGATTTTCATAGTAGAAACTTACAAATTACAAAGAAACTTTTAGGTCAAGATTTTCGCTTTCACAAACTAGTAAAGACTTTCTGGAAAATTATTATCAACTTCTTTTGAAATTCGGAACCATGAAAGCAACAGAGTATATTACTTTAGGTATTTCACAACCCATATTTTATGGTGACATAGTTAACAAAATAAGAAGGATCAAAGGTAGACGGCATAACTATCGAAAATGCGTCAGAGTCATCAAACGCCTTTTATACCGTGGACATGATCCTAATGTCACCAGACGGACACTAAGCTGGGTACTTGACCAATCTAAAGTCTTGTACGAGCGCATTCTTAAGACTTGCACTCTGACTGACTGTGACGACGGGACTCCATGACGGGCCCTGTCCAAACCTCTTTAGAGAAGACAGGACCTCGACCACCTGTCCTCTCTGAATGTCAGTCGGACTCCTCGGGTGATAACATATATGAGCTCGCTACAGCCGGCAGAGCACGGACTGTATTACACACGTCTTTTTATATCCATTTACATATTCATCTGTGTTGCTTGGACCCCTGTGTTTTACGGTCTTGTTTGTGTGTTGTCATCTAACAGTGAGGAGGTTGTTTTACACAAAATTGTGAGTTCTTCGAGACCTCTGGGAAATCGGAATAGTTGGAGGGTTGTGCGAACGTTATCCAGGATAACCACACCGTCTGCTATTAACGTGGCAGATGGCCGTCCTAAGTCTGCACCGGTTGCCCATTGGTCTCGTTGGTTTATGTGTGGTCTTTTATGTTTAATGTTTCTATGGTGTGAGTTGATGTTCCTTGTCCCTTTTGCGACTTTTTATGTGGGTGTCTGTTATGCGTTTTTTGCATTGGGTGTTTTGGGGTTTTGGTGTGGGTGCTGCAACCTAGTGTTGTTGGAGATCACATCCTTTCTTTTTCTTTTTAAAGCCAATATACATTTTTCTAAAAATATGTGCTGTGATGTGAGCTCCGTAATCTGTTATTAGCTATTTTTCTCCGTTGTTTCCACTGTTGTGACGTCTAACCAAAGATTATACTTTATATCTTCCAAAATTTAAGTAACCGGATGTGACAATTGTACCGAAATGAAGTCGACGAGTGTTGCATGCAAGCAGGAGATGCTGACTCTTCCGGGGCACCTGGTCTCATTCCCATTTCGGGAGTTCGCTTCTTTTACTAGTTGTTTGCTTTGGTTCCATTTTACCATGATTTTGTATGCCTTCGGTTTATGATTTTCTGAATAATCGATTTTGTGATGTATATAGGGATATGGTCATTATCCATTTTTGTCATTATATTTGTTTTAGTTTATATTTACAAGAAATTATATGCATATTGGTTGTGATTTTGGTTTTGTGTTTTACTTTAATTTACTGATGGATACTGACCATACATAAAACCAGTTCAGACCGATGCAGAGTGGGTATGTATTGCTTACAATGATGATGCGAAAGGGTGATAAAGTTTATTATCCTCTATCATGGTTTTTGGATTGAGAGTCAATACAGCTGAGCATAAGTAAAAAATCCCAAAACATTACGCTCATTTATTTGAGAACTGTAGATAAAATGTAAATACATAAATATGTTTCCTAAGACTTTTGCTTCATGAAAAGTTTAGTTATCAACCTTAAGGGTTGTGGTTATCTCCTTTATTCTGTTACTAGTCCCTCAAATAAAAAATCTTACACAAATAGAGAAATGTAAAAAAAATTATCCACAAACAACATGTTTTACATGTAAATGACATCTAAAATGAATTATAGGAAAATAAGTAAGGCAAAACCTAAATACAGGGAACAAAGAAGTAGTGTGTTACTGAATCGACCTTACAGGGCATTGTGAGCTGCATACTCTCTGCAAATTGCACAAATCTAATTTCAAAAAATGTAACCAGAGGGTGCTACTAAAATGAATATTGGCTATGTCTAAAAATAAGTTTGGATGAGAGCATCACTGATGAGGATTGAATATCCGAAACAAGTGTCTGGTGCATAAAACATTGGTTTGAAATTTTCCTCGGAAGGTATAGAGATGGAACACCTTCGTATTTTGAAAATTGAAAACTGACGAGGGTTAAGAACCCGAAACGTGCATGTCTGGTCCATGTTGCAAATTCATCTGTTCTTAAATGCTGCTATTGAATTTGAAGACGTTTAACAATTGAAAATTTTGCGATAATAAATTCAATGCACCACATGCACAGTTCAACAAACATAGCCATATTCATGTTAATTCAATTGATAAGGATGGCTGTATGATGGAGAGAGACATTTGTATCACTGAAAAGGAAGATTATTCACTTGTTTGCAGTGGCCACAATCTGATAAAGAGTAATCTATGACCGTCCTTATCTTGTACGATTCTAAAATGTTGAGACGAACGAATAAATCGTATGCATTCTTCACGAATATCTACATTATACAGATCGACATCAACGGTATGCTTCACATTGGTGATAGATTGTATAAAATTGGTCCAGCTTTCTTTTGCCATTGTTGTCGATGTAAGAATAACCTTCTCAAGACATACCATATTGTGAGATAGCTGTAGTCCCATATCCCCAAGATGTACTCCAGTCAAACATATCCTTCTTAGTCCCGACAATGTACAGAGAGTTTGTGCTACACCACAGTCATACTCAGTATCATGGGGATTTGTACAATAGTAATCGATATGATGTAAATGACTCATTCGAACGAGCATGTTACGTAGTGCAGTCTTGTCAGCATTGTTTGAAATACCAATACTTAATCTTAAAAGACGCGGTAGGGCAGGTATTATCTTCATTAGGTCACAAAGGGAAGCTGGCTCACATTGAATGTGAATAAGACCTAACGTTTGTATCACGTTGTTTGACTGTAATGCTGTCTGCAATCTAATGATGGCATCGGGTGATAATGTTATACTACTCAGCACTAGAGATGTAAGTGATGAGAACCTTTCACTGATCCGATTTAAAGTCCTATCGATGTTGTGTCCTAAACTGAGTGCCTCTAGGGACACAGTTTCTTCAAGGAACTGTGTCAGTGCGGTGGTAGTGATACTATTATCACCATCAGTTGGTACATTCCATAACCTTAGCGACTTAATGCCAGCATGGTGATGTGTAAGGATATGAGCTGTAGTCCTTAATATCTCGTTGTCCCTTTTATAGGGTAAATATACATCTGACACATGATACGGCACAGCACTTGTGTTGTCTTTCGATGTCTTTGAATTTATCACTTCCCAATAGCAGCTAGCTTGTAATTTGTAAAACAAGTCTACCTTTTTGTTTAGATATTGAATTTCGTTTAACAGCCTGTACTGAAAAATGTCTATGTCACTGTCAGCAACGTTGACAATATGCTTTGATATACTGCTCGCTAATTTTGGATTTAGCCCTGTCAAAAATATGAGTACATTTCCTAGCTCCATTATAGCTTTGATACTCGACAAATGATTAAACAACTCAGAAATAATTCCATGGTTCTCAATGTACATGGCTGCTAGGAATTCCTGTATGGATTTGTGGAAAAAGTTCACACTGACATTTTCTTCGTTACAAGTGCTGGGTGCCTCACATTTACTAAGTAATCCTGAGTTTAACGCAAAGTTCAATTCATAGTCGTCTAAGCGATTTTCCAAATCTTCTAGACGAAAAACAAGATGTGTTTCATCTGATACGAGATCTTCATGGGCAATTTTTCCTAGTTTTAAAATGACAGATATCATTTCCCTTATACTCTTACTTTCAGCCAATATTTCAGGAAGATTAATTATCTTCAAATTTTCTTGTAAGATTCTAATTGTTATTTCCGTAGAGAACGACAATTTCTGATTTGATCTCCTAATAAGTAAGTCCAGCAGTGCTACATAGAGACTTGTCATACTGTTCCCTGCATCTTTATCTTCATACCATATCTGTACACATGCTATAGCCATTAAGGGAATCTGCATTATGGATTTGAGTCTTGAATCGTGCGATTTCTGTTTGATCGCCTCGATTTTTGCTTTGTATTTTAATGATTTAGTATCTAGCCCATAGAAGTTCACGAGTATATTTTCAATAACAATGTTAATGCTATCAAGATGTAGTCCCTGTATTTCCACGACCCTGTCATTTCCACGAATGAAATCACTGAATTTTTCCATCAACCAAGGACGCATCGACCAAAGGAATGTGCAGTTAGCCATGTTTTCGATGTTTGGAATGCCGTCCACTTTTAAACTTTGTTTAGCTTCAAATGATATTTTCCACTCGTCAAGTCCATCTGTAACTACAAGGCATCTGTATCGTCCGCAAGATGTCACTTTACGAATGACGTCGTGAAGTTCTGGATGACTCTGAAACACGTCATGGCAAACCATATCTATGATTGATGTTCGCGATTTATCTACATGTCTCAGTTTTATATAAAATAGAAAATCGAATTGTTGAAGTGTTTTAGTCCATGTAGTGAAGCCTTCATTACTTGATTTCGCAGAACACCAATTTTTGACCAACCATTGACAAAATACTGTCTTTCCTATAGCAGCATCTCCTAATATATATACATTTCTCACCAGTTCTCCATCGACATAGAACATGTCATCGGCGGACGTAACTGGCTTTGTGCGTTTTTCGTGCATTTCGATATCTCTGCCTGCACAGTGGTACTCTAGGTCTTCTCTGATAGAAAGAGGAGCGAAGATTTTTTCCATTGCCAACTTGTTGATTTTCTGAAAAGGAGAGACTGGGACTCGCTGTGCTTCATAATGATTTATTTTGAAGAGCACGTCCATTAATGTCTTTACGGAAATATCCTCATCTGAAGTTAAAGAAACATATTTCAAGAAATTAAACTGCACATGCCCCTTATCAGTACTTTATTTACAGGAGCGACAAAAAAGGTGTTTTTGAAAGGCCTTTTTTCATTTCCACATTTGCATAACAAAATGAACATTATCCCTTTGATTTATGACCTATTGAATATACATACATGTTAATATTGTATAAAAGATACGTTATCTAAAACAAACATGTCTTTTACACCGAATTTGAAAGTTTTCGTGTCAAAAAAGGCTGCAGTTCAGGAGCAGAGTTTGACCATTTCATGAATTGTAGATTATGACGTCTATAAAAAACCCCAAATCAAATGAGTTCTCTTAATGTTTTGTGGCTTCGCAGGAATTAAAGCAGGAGTATAGTTTGGAAAATATAATGGAAGCGCGTTTATCATACATGAAAGTTTCAAAGCTGGAGGTGGGATAACACGAGGACGTGAAAGTGAAGACAAAAAGGGATTGACAATCGTTAGTATCAGAATCTGTGAAGAAAAATCAAATTTGAAAATTAATATTGACTGGACATTGGACAAATCGAGAGCCTTGGAAACGACAGCGACAGTTAAACTGAAGGCGTAAGAGAAATAAGCCACATCTCAGACGGATTGGTGAGCTACTGTACATACGTGGTTCTAGATGTTACATTTATATAGATGAACAGAATCAGTTTGATTTGTTTTATATGTATATTTATGGCATTCAATTTTGAGCGCCACTGAAATACATTTGGATGTGTCAGAAGTCACTTCGGCAATAATAAGAATTTACTATTCTTAACACGTGTCTGGTGCATTGAAATTGGCTTAAAGATTTTCTTCACGAAGGTAAAGAGTTGGAACACTTCCATATTATTATAAACGCTTATTTATTTTTGTAGCGTGGAGCAGTTAAAGTCGTTCCACGTAACTGATAATTACTTCTTTCCAGCTCTGTTCAATGAGAGAAGCTTTGTTTTGGCCCTATATCAATTTGACATCACATATATAATTTTGGTATTTCGGAAACTTGTCATTTCATCTGAAAATGATATCGAAATTAAAGGAGGTTAACATCTTAGCACCATCCCTCAAATGCTACTTTGGTCATATCATTCATTTAACTATGCTAATGAATCGAACCTGCAGGAAATTCGGAGCCGCGCAAAGTAAATGCACAAATTTAAAATCAAAACATATAACCAGAGGACGCTACTGAAATACAATATGGCTGTATCAGAAATTTCTTCGGCATTTCATAAGTACCTCTAATGAGGATTTACTATCCGAAACACGTGTCTGGAGTATTAAAATTAGTTTGAAATATTCTTCAAGAAGGTAGATAAAAAGTTGGAACACTTCTGTTTAATTTAGATAAATCTTAGTCTTTATCAAATTGAAAAAATGAAGGTTTATCTTCATTAAGGGTTTGGTAAACAAACGCACATGTTATGGTTAACACACGAACTCGTACCAGCGCACTCTTAAGAATTGAACTCTGACTGATTGTGAGGAAAGGACTCACTGACGGGCCATGTTCTCCTCAGGTGCTAGCATGCATAAGCTCGCTACAACAGGTAGAGCACAGACTGTATTTTGCACGTCCTCTATTTTTATATCCATTTACATATCAATCTGTGGATTACTTGGCCCCCTGCAATATGCTGTCCTGTTTGTATTGTCATCTTACAGTAGTATATACAATTTCATTATAAGCATATTCAGTGAAATTGACTTTGGTTACATGACCTTGGATATAGGTGATCTGAAACCAACATTGTATGGATCATGAGCAACAAAAAAACCCCCTGAATTAGTGATTGGATACACTTGTCAAAACATATAGCCTGAACATGATACAAGTAAGCATAGACAATTTCAGCCTGGACATGATTAGCATATACAATTTCATTACCAATGTAAGACGTGACCTAAATCATGTGACCTGGGGACAATGTGATAAGAAACATTTAGTCCAGAGAAACAACATACCAAAATATGAAAACAATTGTAAGAAGGGTTCAGGAGATATATCTCAGAAAAAATTAGTACGTACAATTTCATTAAAAAGAACAAAATGATCTTGACCTTGGGCAGATCACCTTGGGTCAAGATAATAAGAAACCCTCCTTTCCCGAGCAACATCATACTAAAGTATCAAAGTGATCGAGTACACGATATAACATTTATACAATTTCATTAAAATTGTAATACTCGATCTTGACCTTAGTCATATGACCTTGAATCTAGGTGGTGTGAATTTTTTGGGTCATCAGGATCATCATACTAAAATATGAAAGTGATCCGTAAATCTATACTAATGCTTTGGTCAATTATGCGCTAGAAAATATCTGCTTATAACGGCGTTTACATGGGAACGTATGACAACATAGCAAAATAACAAGGCCAACGCTGCAAGATACGCTTGTCGAGGTATTAATTTCTCATAACTAATTTTGCCAATTTTATTCTCAAAATGACTTAACCTTTACACATAATTTCTCAATTATGCGACCCCCCCCCCGAAAAAAAGAAACTTTGTAAGAAATATGAAGAACTTGTTTTGTTCTTCAGATGTACAAATGTAAACGTCTTCAAATTAAATAGCATCATGTAAGAACAGATTAATTGGCAACATGGACCATACATGCACGTTTCGGTTACTTAATCCTCGTCAGTGTTCCTCAAATCTTAACAATGTAAAGTTCCAAAACAGTATGAAAGTTACTATGTCGAAAAAGCGTGCCAAAAGACGTAGCAGGATGGATGGAGTATGATGCTACAGGAGTTTGAATTAGAAATAGTATTTAATTGAATTGTCAAAATATTATTTTCCAAAAAACCCTGTTATTTTCAGCCAAAAGATGACATTGACATTTAATTCCTAACCTTAAAGAAACCATTTGGTAATTTGACTTGCTAAAAATAACCCACATGGTAAATTTGAACGTCTTAGGGCAGAGAGTCATTCTAAGTTCAAGGTCCATAACTCTAAAAAAAAACCCATATTGATCACAAACTAAAACCTGATCTGTAAATTTATTGTTTTGTAGGTGTATATTAAGTTTCAATTCAATACTTGCAAAGGCTGCGAAAAAGTCCAGAAAACTGTAAAATTGTTCAAGGGCCATAACTCTGCTAAAAAGAGGTCAACTGTTCACACACTTGAATTAGAACTGTAATTATTTATTTTAAAGGCATATACTAAGTTTCAATTCCATAGCTTGAAAGGCTGCGAAAAAAAGTCCAGAAAACTGTAAAATTGTTGATAATTTCTATATTTAAGGGCCTTAGCTGTGCTAAAGATAAGTCAATCTTTCAGAAACATGATCTAGATTTTTAAATATATATTATACAGACAAATATGAAATTTCAGTTCAAAAGCTGCAAAGGCTGCTAAAAAAATCCAGAAAACTGTAAAATGTTGAAAATTTGTAGATTCAAGGACCATATCCCTCTGCTAAAATGAGGTCAATCTTTCCTAAACTCAAACTGGATCTGTAATTTTTTATTATAAAGGCATATATCAAGTTTCAATTCAATAGCTGCAAAGGCCGCGAAAAAAAGTCCTGATAACTATAAAATTATTGATAATTTCTATATTCAAGGGTCATAACTCTGCTAAGAATAGGTCAATATTTCCGAAACTCATACTGAATCTATAATTATTTATCATAAAGGCGAATATCAAGTTTCAATTCAATGGCTGCAAAGGCTACGAAAAAAATTGTTGAAAATTTTATGTTTAAGGGATATAACTCTGCTAAAAATTGGTAAACTTCTCCGAAACTCGAACTGGATCTTACGCCACTTAATATCAAGTCATATGCCAAGTTTCAATCCAATATCTTGAAAAGCTTTAGAAAAAAGTCATGAAAACATGACCTCGGACGGATTGACGGACGTACGGACACACGGACGGACGCACAGACGCACGGACAACGCCAAAACATAATACATCCCATCTTATGACGGGCGTATAAAATTGCAGCGAAACGTGAATCCCCTTGCAGTTTTTTCATCGCTCAACCAATCAAAATGCGCGTTTGAAATAGAGTGCATTAGAATTAGGCTTCTACTCCAGAATTATGTTTGCTGAGGAGGCTGATACGATCACCCATCAAACCGATCGTAGAGATTGTCTTATGTGCAATGTTGAGAGAATGCTGATATATTACTTCACAAAACTGTAGGATTAAAGACACAGAAATTTAAAATGATACCGAGATAAGACTCTACTGCACTTATTCAGCACAAGTTGTTCCATTTATTTCAAATAATGAATAAAAGCTGTTATTATATTTGAATTAAATTATGATTAAATTGAAAATTCTTACCTTCAATAGTTACTACTTTGTCTCGAGTTCTCTTTGGAATATCTAAAAAGGAAGATCATTATTCTAAATTAATTATTCATTATTTGATACCCATGCATAGTGCCAATGCCGGAATTTGAGCCCACAACCTTTGTAACAAAAATTGACAGATGCAGACAAGTTTGGGTTCTTCTAAAAAAAAGTAAAATCAAGAAGAAATATACACTTGTCAAAACATTATCTTGTTTACTGATTTGATAAGGCAGATGAAGTAATCCAAAGTCATATGCTCAGCTTGTTCAATTATTAAAGATCAAGAAGTAAATCATTTTGTATACTTAGTAATTCCATATTTGTGTGCAGCAGGTGATGAAGAAATGTACAAAAGCAATGAAATACACTTCATAAATGAAGTTTATTTGAAATTGAAACGTAACCTTTCATTATTGATAGCTAGCATGCGAGAAAATAAAAAAGAAGGATTTTTTAGCCGAGTTGCAAAACTCGGCTCTTAATTTGATGTGAGACGGGCGGGCGGTTGGGCGGGCGTCTGGGCGGGCGGGCGGGAGGGCGTCAACAATTGGTTTCCGGACTATAAGTCAACTACGAAAGAGGCTATAACAATGAAACTTCATATACTTACTCACCATTAGTCAAGGATGAGCCCTATTGATTTTGGGGTCAAAAGGTCAAAGGTCAAGGTCACAGGACTCAGATGATTGAAAATGGTTTCCGGACCATATTTCAGCCTGTATTGCACCTATAATCATGAAACTTGCCAGAAATGTTTCCCTTGAATCAAGGATGAGGCCTATTGATTTTGGGGTCAAAAGGTCAAAGGTCAAGGTCACAGGACTCAGATGATTGAAAATGGTTTCCGGACCATATTTCAGCCTGTATTGCACCTATAATCATGAAACTTGCCAGAAATGTTTCCCTTGAATTTTGGGGTCAAAAGGTCAAAGGTCACAGGGCTCTGTTGATTGAAATTGGTTTTCGGACCATATTTCAGCCTGTATTGCACCTGTAATCATGTAACTTGCCAGAAATGTTTCCTGTGAATAGGAAATGACCACTTTTGATTTTTGGGTCAAAAGGTCAAAGGTCAAGGTCACAGGACTCTGATGATTGAAAATGGTTTCCTGGCCATATTTTAGCCTGTATTGCACCTAAAGTCATGAAACTTGCCAATAATGATTCTCATGAATCAAGAATGACCCCTATTGATTTTGGGGTCAAAAGGTCAAAGGTCAAGGTCACAGGACTCCGATGATTGAAAGTGGTTTCCGGACCGTATTTCAGCCTGTATTGCAATTATAATCATGAAGCTTGCCAGAAATGTTTCCCATGGATCAAGGATGACCACTATCAATTTTGGGGTTAAAAGGTCAAAGGTCAAGGTCACAGGACTAAGATGATTAAAAATGGTTTCCCGACTGAATTTGAGCCTGTATTGCACCTATAATCATGTAACTTGCCAGAAATGTTTCCAGTGAATAGAAAATGACCACTTTTGATTTAGGGGTCAAAGGGTCAAAGATCAAGGTCACAGGACTTAGGTAATTGAAAATGGTTTCCAGACCATTTTTGAGCCTGTATTGCACCTATAATCATGAAACTTGCCATTAATTTTTGGGTCAAAAGGTCAAAGATCAAGGTCACAGGACTCAGATGATTGAAAATGTTTTCCCAACAATATTTGAGCCTGTATTGCACCTATAATCATGAAACTTGCCAGAAATGTTTCCCGTGATTTAAGTAGAAATAAATTTCTCGCGCTTTCCCAGATATTTGCGTGTTTTTTTGTCATTTTTCTGCCAGTCTATCCTCTTCTCATGGACTCCATATTTAGGACCACAAAATGTTGTTACAAACCATGTTACTAACATTTCATGTTAGTCTGCATATTCTTACTTACATTCCAGTTTTGCAACTTGGCATTTTGCATCTTCGATGCATTTTGAGCTTATTTTAAGTTTTAATCATATTTTATTTTTCTCTACGATCGCATAAAAGGCTTTGCATTTATAAATATATAATTATACAGAAATATATGAATGGGAACTTCTTAATGGTATCGATTTCATCGAAATACATGTAGGAATCAAAATTGACGTGTTAATCAAATATAAATTCAAGTGAGTTGTGCAGATATTGGGCAAATTTGTTTCCCAAAAAGCAATGTACAGTGTATCAATCCTTATGACCAGGTGAAGCCAATTGATCAAATTTTGTTCGAGAAATGCTGAAATGCGGCGCTTCTCTTCTATGAATTTCAATAGGCGAGAAGAAGCGTCACATTTTAGCATCCAAAAACTCAATCAAGCGTCTTCCTGTTTCTCCCACTTTTGTAAAAAATATATATTGAAGGTTGGAATTGAGGTGGGAAGAACAGGAATAATTACCTAAATTACGAGGTTGTTAGAACCACATAATTAACCAATTAACTGATTAGTACTAAAATTTTACCTGTATTTTGTGCAAGTTTACCTGTATTTTTCTTTATTTCTAGCTTATT
Organism: Pinctada imbricata; assembly: GCA_033119305.1. NCBI lineage: Eukaryota > Metazoa > Mollusca > Bivalvia > Pterioida > Pteriidae > Pinctada > Pinctada imbricata. The sequence continues at coordinate 36,243,629 of VSWD01000013.1, forward strand.
ATCACCTCGTACACGTACTTGTAGTAAGGCCACCTTTCGTGTGTGAGGGTGAGGTTGTGTGTGTGAGTGTGAGGAAGGGGAGGTGTGCAAAATTGTGGTCACTGTACAGAGGGCAACTTTAGATTGTCATCGAACTTTGCCTTATGATTTTGCCATTGGAAGTGGATTAAACCTTGATTTCCAACTTCAAAACATGGTCAGGATCCAAAATGGCAATAATTCAAGATACCTCTTCAATAGAATTTCCATTTAAAACTTATTATTCCTGAAGGATTTCTTTTCAAGGTCGTATGTCAATGATCAAGGCCACAGATCAATGAGTTTTCAAGGCTGTATTTGAGGCCAATTGTCACGACCATTGGACTCATTCCCAAGGCAGAAATAACCAATATTTTCCTACTATATTTGTAGGAAATTTTCCAATTTCAAATATTTTGATATAGTGTCTTTTTATAACTTTCAGAATAGTCATTGGTTCACTTTTAATGTAAGACACAGTTTCAGAATTGAAAGTTAGAAGAAGACATTAGTATAACATCCCATAGTTTAGGCATTGTATGATAATCAATAGCATGTGCTGATATGTAAATAAAAGTACTTTAAATTGAAAAGAACTTTGGGATATTTTGGAGCGGAAAATGCATTTTTTATATGTGTTTGTAGTTTTTCTTTTTTCAAAAAACGTCGCCGCCCAAGACGTAAAAACAAAATATCATTACTACAGTCTTATACTTTTGTCACAACACAATACCAAATTGAGACAACAGGATGTATTTTTCATATACCTCTGATTTAGTATGTCGTATAAAGATGAAAGAAACCTGTAGATTTACTTTTACAGTACGGTTGTTAAGGAAACGACTTTTTTGTTGGGATTTTCGGGGCCCGATTATCCATTTTACGATATGGATTATAATACCGAAAGAGGGCGATTTTTTTTCTAGTAGAACTTGTTTATGATTTCTTATCTGGTAAGGCAGATACTTCATACCTTCTGATCTTCAAAATCATGTGCGCAATGTGCATTCTGAGAAATCCATATACCGCATATACAGGACTATTTAAGGAGTTAAAACTAAATACATATTCTGACTCCGAGTTGCAGGAAAATAAATAATGTGGGCGGCTATGAATGAGAAATAAATAATCTGACCTGGAAAAATTGCAATCCCCCACCCCCTCCCCTTAGATTCATAATGTCGTACATACCATATTACGAGAAGATGCCCTTGTTTGCAAAAAGATATTTCTGCAATTTATCTTCAGTAAAACGTTTTCAGGAAAAACTTTTTTTCATAAAAAGCTATATTTTAACCAGTTACAAGATGTTTTTACACTAATTAGTATCAACTAGATAAACAACTATTAAGTTAATTACTTTCTATTGTTATATGAAGTGGGAGAAAAAGGAATATATATTTTTCAAAAGTGGGAAAAACGGGAAGTAACCGCTAGGTCTTGCAGTTTGATGCAGCTTACTCTGGTGTATGCCGCTTTTGTGGAAGCCAATTAATTGGCCCATTATAATTATGTTGTTAGCTTGTCCAACTAGCAAACCTACATAGATGTTATTTACTGTTGTTTCGCCTCATCTTAGGTAGCACCCAACTAGCAGACCTACGACGATATTATGGACTGTTGTTTCGCCTCGTCGTAGGTCTACTATTTGGGCAAGTTGTTAGATGACAGAGTTCATGACAAGTATCAGTTAAATTTAAACTTTATTTATTTTACAACGTTTAAAGAAGTTCTCTAGTCGTGGAGATTTTCGTGTATATTACAGTTCATATCAAACTAAATTCCATCAAGAAATTTCCCCATTATGTAATCTCTTTCAGAGCTGATATAACCCAATTTTATATTTTACCACCTTTTCCAATTTCTCAAAATAGCTGTACACACCGAAAGTACGTCAGAAGTGTGTAAAAGGGAATCACATTTCATAACGCTATATATAGAGATGTACATGCATGTTGTGGATACATGTACTATTGTACTCTTATAAATGCCAAAATAAAGGACATATCAAATAAGAGCGTTTGAGTGATAAATATGACAAAAGAGCATTTAATAATGAAACCGAAATATTTACATTATTTGAAACTACTAATGTACATAATTTATTTATATACGTACGTGCATGTGCTGATATGTTTTAAACGACTTCCAGAACTCAAAGTCTATCTCAGAGAGGGATTCTAAGGCATATATAGATAAAAAATCTCAAGGCAATCAACCTTCCTTTCCCCCGGAAAGAAAATGGGGGTGGGGTAAGCCGTCTATTTCGGAAAAAAAAACATACTACATGTACTAGTAAAACAAAGAAAAAAATCTGCGTTTTTGGCGAATCCAAGGGGTCATGACGTTCGAACCGTCTAGATCACGCTTGTAGATGGTATCCTATTTACAAAATTCTATAATTTCCCCGGTAATCTGACTCCCTCCCGTTCATCCTATTTAACCACCCGCCTTTCCTCCCCACTTCCCGGCAGTCGGCACGTACGTACTTTAATAAATATTACCTTCCTTACATTGGAAAAAGCATGCCATGTACATGTTAAAAGAGGGAGAAATTATGTCTGTGAAATATCGGTGAGAATTAAATGTAAAAATATACAATGATATAAGTCATCGACATATTCAATGTACTTATTTTTGTGAGCGGGGAAAAAAGAAAGAGAAGGAGAGATACAAGCTAGATATTTTTTACATATATACAGGCCCCAAGTGCCGAAAAAAGTCAGTATGCAACAACTGTTAAAGACAATATTAACCCCCCTCTCGCCCGAATTTCCAGACAAGACCCCCACCCCCTCATAAATAGCGATACGATGTTTGACGATTGTTGTTTTGTAAAGCAAAATTTTATTTATTGAGTGTCCATCAAATGTTTCATCCATGTGGGACATCGAAATACACAAGAACTTCAGTTTTCAATATGCAGAGCATAACCTGTTACATGTTTACAAAATTTTCGATAGATTGGGATGGGGACGTAAATTTTAACTTCGGAAGGAGTCGCGACTGAATTTCGGAAAAAATATATTTCATAATCATAAACAAGATGTCATATCAAATACTTGTATATGTATTCCGGATATCTATTTTCTTATTGTTCTGGGCAACACAGTGATCATATTCTTTTGGAGCGGAGATAGTATTATTAATAGATTAAGTCCGTCTTGAATTCTTGTAATGTACCTCGGAAATGAACATCTTTCTCTCTTGTACTGAGATACTCGATAACTTAATTAATGTTGACGAAGAACGCTCGTTACTTTCCGTTTAATTCTGAAACGATTAGAATTTCATTTTATTCGATATACATTACATGATCACTTCTCCCGGTATTGAATTTCAAGAAAGTTAATTTTTTTCCCTGAAATCCTGAACGGAGCTAACAGTCAACTTTCCAGGCCATATCATTAATTTTTTTGTCGAACCTAATCATTTAAATTGTTTTACCTTCACAACTTTATATAACTTCAGAAAATAAATTTCATATTACATGTATCTGAAACGGCCAAAAATGTGTCGTCAATCTAATGACATTAATTTTCATTTTTCACCCTCTTCCTATCAATAAAACTGCTTCAAACTGCTTCAAACTAATACAGTTGCGCCCCCCCCTCCTCAATCCTAGCTATTTATAAGCTGATTAGAATATCAATTTGAGATCCCATCTAGACAGCCAATCATAGGAAGAGATTACTCATAAGACGTTTCTTCCAATGGAAAATCTGACAATTTTGCCTTGCCGTCTCGACTGAATAACTGATAGGTACTTCTTTAATGTTTATTCAAGAACTCTATGTAAGACAGAGGATATTGGAGCTATGTTTATGAATAATAACAAGTATGCAAGTGTCCCAAGTACATGTACATTGAATAAAAATATATTCAAATATTCTATTTCGTTTCCAGGATAGATCCTATTAATCTCCTAAAATGTATCACAATACTAAAGGTTGGGGATTCCCCTTCGTTTTGACTAGTGAACAGTACTGAATAAATGTGTCTCACCAATGGTAAAAATAAATAGTTTTTGGAAAATTTCCAGAAAGTGTTTACTAGTTTGTGAAAGCGAAAACCTTGTCCTAAACGTTTCTTGGTAATTTGTAAATTTCTACCATGAAAATCCCAAACATCAGTACATGCTCTAGCATACCGGATGAGCTGTGAAATGTAGATACCATAGGATGGTAATCTAGGAACATCACCGTCAAGCCAGGGGGAATTTACTATGTTAAATCCAATATTATCTTTTTTGTCATACACACTTGAATGAATCTCTCTATTAATAATTTTGATATTAAGGTAAAAAAATGGTGTTTCTGTGTTTGTATCGTTTGCCTTGTTTAAAAACAATTCTTGTACTATACTTTTCAAAAACAGGATTCTCGATAGTAAGAATATATCCATGAATGGCACTTTGTACGCGATAATACCGAAAATATTCGAGAGTACATCGTACCCTCAAAGATCTACTGATCATTGCTCGCAACGGCGGCAGACATGAACTGCTACATGCTCTCTCTTCAGTTCCAGCAGTTCAATTGAAATCTATCTTGGATGGTCAATAGGTCAATCTTTCTGAAACTCATACTGAATCTATAATTATTTATTATAAAGGAAAATATCAAGTTTCAATTCAATAGCTGCAAAGGCTGCGAAAAAATCCGGAAAACAGTAAAGATATTGAAAATTTCTATGTTCAAGGGATATAACTCTGCTAAAAATTGGTAAACTTTTCCGAAACTCGAACTGGATCTTACGCCACTTAATATCAAGTCATATGCCAAGTTTCAATCCAATATCCTGAAAAGCTTTAAAAAAAGTCCCGAAAACATGACCTCGGACGGATTGACGGACGCAAGGAAAATCATATGACGGGCGTGTAAAATTGCAGCAAAACGTGAATCCCCTTGCAGTTTTTTCATCGCTCAACCAATCAAAATGCGCGTTTGAAATAGAGTGCATTAGAATTAGGCTTCTACTCCAGAATTATGTTTGCTGAGGAGGCTGATACGACCACCCATAAAACCGATCGTAGAGATTGTTTTATGTGCAATGTTGAGAGAATGCTGATATATTACTTCACAAAACTGTAGGATTAAAGACACAGAAATTTAAAATGATACCGAGATAAGACTCTACTGCACTTATTCAGCACAAGTTGTTCCATTTATTTCAAATAATGAATAAAAGCTGTTATTATATTTGAATTAAATTATGATTAAATTGAAAATTCTTACCTTCAACAGTAACTACTTTGTGTCGAGTTCTCTTGGGAATATCTAAAAAGGAAGATCATTATTTTAAATTCATTATTCATGTTTTGTAAACAAAGTATCCAAGTTTCGGAACATCATACACAGCTCAATAAAAGCCTACGCTAAAGCAGCAATATACGCCCAGCGGAATTTATTTTCACAATATCAAACAAGAGCCCTAAGGGGCACAACCCTCACCTGATACCCATGCATAGTGCCAATGCCGGAATTGGAGCCCACAACCTTTGTAAAAAAGTTGCCAGATGCAGACAAGTTTGGGTTCTTTTAAAAAAAAGTAAAATCAAGAAGAAATATACACTTGTCAAAACATTATCTTGTTTACTGATTTGATAAGGCAGATGATGTAATCCAAAGTCATATGCTTAGCTTGTTCAATTATTCTCCAGGATTCTGATTCTCATAGATAAAACAGAATGATCGGCCTGGTCAAAATGGCGATAAAGAAGTTGATTCCCTTTATCATTTATTTTTGACCGACGTCCTGACATTCTGGTTCGGAGCTGACTTTTGATTTCACCCACATAAATCAATCCACAAAGTGAGCACTCTTTTCCGTAGACAACATGAGATGTCTTACAGTTAAGGTTTGCAAAACTTTGCGTGTTAAATGTTTGTTTTGTGAGATTGCTTGATAATGAAGTGTCTGTTATGAGGATGTTACACGTTTTGCAGTTCTTCGTGCCGCGCTTAAAAATTGAGCAATCGCTTGATGAAAATGGGTGTTCTTTTAGTATATCGACGACTTCAATATTACAGGGCTTGATTTTAATATACCAATCTGCATGTTTATTACAAAACTCATGGTTGCTACTTACTACAAATGTTTCATCTCTAATGTCATGTAAATTAATTCTAGGGACACGTAAATTATCTGTTGCGTATGTGTCCGTAGACGCAACAGGTTGGGGCCTTTTTATAGTGGGCGACGCCCCAGCCACTTTGTAGGTCTTTGACTCCTGAACAAAATTTGGTACTTCTTCATTGGTATATGTAGGAGTTGTCCGATACGTTTCTGTTTGGGCCGATAAAGATGACATACTATAATTCAAAAATTAAATACCATAGATTAAAAATAGAAAACTATGAAACGTAATATAATTTTACCTTGTCCCTTTAAAAGTGATATTCTGTCTTCAGCATCTTCTATCAAATCAATGAGTTCACCATCAATATCTTTGACTAGCTTCTTCAGTAGGCTATAGTTCTGAAGCCCAAGCAGACCTTTTCTTTCCAATACATCCCAAATATCATGAGTCGTTGTGACAGTACGTTCTACGGGACTTGTCAAATATAGAAAGCTGCTCAATTTAAATTTCTCAAATTTATCTTTCCATGCCTCGGCACCAAAATAGTCACAACAAAAGGCAGTCATCAATTTGTTATGTACTTCCTCTTCTGACTCACATTCAGTGAAGATATTCGCTGACGCCATGATTACATTGTGTCCACTTTACATTCTTTTAAACAGTTAAACAACTTCCTTGAACCCTATAAAAGATGTCATTTTATCTGTTTATCCAAAATACCAGGACACATTCGAGGTTAAAATAAACTATTGATTTATCAGTAGGCTGTATCGTATATATTAAGATAAGATGGAACTGTAATTAAACAATTGATAAAAAGGAACTCAGATTTAACAATTTATGAATCGCCATGTGATATAAGTCCCCTGCCGGCATAAACTATTACCTGCACCTCTGCATAGAACGCTTCATCTTAACATGAATTTAAACTTTATCTGTACTTACACTAAAAGATTAATGCCTATGCAAAAATAAGATTGATATGTGTATTATTAGGAAATATTAAGTCCAGAGAACTGTTTTCAAGCCCAGGGGCCATTACTCTTGTACAACAGGAAAATCAAAACCAAACTTAAAGATAACCTGTATCACACTACAATTTGTGTACAATGTATTCAGAAACGAAAACCTAGTTCTGCTATTGAATCTGAAGACGTTTAACATCAATATCAGCAGTAACAACGATACGGATCAAATTCGAATTTGGTATTGATTGACCTAGTTTTACAAAAGTTTTGGCGATTGGTCTTCGCAAATTTCATGAAATTTTAAGATTTCCATATCATACACAGTCATACTCAGATACCAAAATCGTTATAACACCGAAAATAACATTTAAGAAAGGTCCGTAAAATTGAAATTTCTTGAAATATGCAAACTTAATGGGTCAGAACTCTTGTAAACATCAATGCCAAATTCGACTTGATTTGTATCATACAAAGACATACTCTGATACCAAAATCGATTCAATATCTTTTATAACACGAAAGTCTGAAAAATTTAATGTTTTTGAAATGTGCAAAGTCCAATGGTCACATCAATGTAACAATAGGTCAATCAATACCAAATTCGAACTTGATCTGTATAAAAATAAGATATATCTAATTATTAAAAAGACCAGATTATTATCTGCAACAGCATCGAAAGAAGAAAAATTCTGGAAAACCAAAGCGTGAGATACAGATAGACAGATGGACAGACGGACACACATACTGGGTGGAAACTTTATGTCCTCTCAGGAGAGCCGTAGGGACTAAGAAGCACGCATGTTTTGCAGGAATATGATGAGTGTGAACATAAATAAATGCAAGCATATTGCATTCGTTTTCTTTGAGAATCTCTCTTTATGTGATGACAAATATGGATAATGACCATATCCATGTATACAGCACAAAATCAATAATTCAGAAAATCAGAAACCGAAGGCATACAAAATCAGGATAAAACAGGAACCAAAGCAAACAAACAAAAACCTCCACCATATGAAAAGAAACGAACTCCCGATATGGGAGTGAGACCAGGTGCCCAGGAAGAGTAAGCATCTCCTGCTTGCATGCAACACCCGCCGCTTCAATTCGGTAGAATTGTCACATCCGGTTACTTCCATTTCGGAAGACATAGAGTACAATCTTTGGTTGGATGGTTCAAATGGTCTTTGACAGAATATCATCCACCATTCTGGAGAGTGGGACATCATAGTGTATGACAAGTTCCCCATATCGACCGTAGAACTTCCTCAGTGACGATGTTAGTCGGTCACAAACATATCCCTGACTGAGAAGTTTATCTGAAAGACGCCTAGCACTCAGAACAAAATCCGTATATTTGGTACTTGCTCTGGCATAGCGTATCAACTGAGATATGAGCACGCCATAAGCTGGCGATGAAGGGATGTTGCTACTCAGAAAAGGAAAGTTTGTAATGCTGAAATTGAAGTCGTCACGTTTGTCATAGAGTGAGGTGTTCATGTGACCATCAGTGTCGTAGGACAACATTATGTCCAAATAGGATGCTGAATTATTTGATGTTGAGGCAGAAACAGGTAATATTATACAATTATTGAACAATGATAAGATTGATATGATGATTTATGGAGTGATAAATCCAATATCGACCTTGGCGAAGGCCGATGTTGATATTGGTTTTATCACTCCATAAATCATCATATCGACCAAATCATCTGTGCTATCAATGTTTTATCATACACATGAAAATTGGAAATGAAAACTCGATTTCATGATCTTTTTATGTTTTATTATTCAACATGCTGCAAAATATGACTCTCAGTCGTGCCAGTAATACCCAGTTTGCTGCCGACTATCATTTGCTTCTAATACACAAACTGGAATCGCGTCGATATGACAGTAAGGAGTTCAATAAGATGACTAATTCCATTGCACGTGACCGCGTTTTGGCAAATGGGAAGGCTTGTATACGATTATGTAAATAAGAGTAAATGATAAAAGATGAAAAGAAGTAACGATAATATAGCCAAAGTCATATTTTACTATTCAGCACAGAAAACTACCATTGTCGCTCGTTTAATACAATATTGTATTTGCCTCATAAAAAGGCCATAACTGCTTATGATAGTAAGATCTCCATTTGAAAGAAGGACGTACATGTTAATAATATGACGTGTCACATTGAAGTAACAGAAACACATAACCAATTTTTCATACATAGAATTTGATAGAAATTCGACTAAAATGTAAAATGAAGATGGCATTTTACTTACATATTCCACGTCATTCGTAAAGTAAATCAATCGTTCCATATCCCTCAGTATATGTGGAGTGGAGATCCCCATTACTATTTATAGTAAGTTATGTCTCCGGCTGACTTAAAATGTATGTTCATTGTTGTGACACTAAGGTAACTCCATTCAATTGATGAATGGGGCGGGGTATGTTAAAAGTCGTTTACTAAATATCTTTTTCAAGGTGACTTCTATTAAGTAACTGAAAAATGTAAACGTTCAGTAATGTAAAGTAAATAGAAGGCAATATCATAAAACAAGAATAGAAACCAGTTTTATTCATATTTTGAGAAAATGCATAGATATTCCTTAAAGTAAACTTTTTTAATCTCTAAAACATGATCATCGTAATATGAAAAAAAAAAAAAAAACTTTAATAAAAGGCAAGATTATAATCTCTTTAAGGTCAGAAATGAGGTAGAAGAAAGATGAATAGATTCATATGTAGAGGAATATCTCCTTGAACTATTCAGACCAAAAACTCAAAATTTGCCCGTCTCGTTTTTTGGCTATAAACGTCCAGTTTTGGCACATTTTAACATTTTTGTAATTTGAGAGAATACCACATCATATCTTTACATACCTCTGAAATGCATCAAATATCAAAAATTCATATATATCCTAATTTTTCAAGATTCTTCTGGTTTTTGTGGATGAATTAAAGGCTATTTTGAGAAGTTCTGATAAAATAATCAGTTCTAAGGAGAGCATTCTCTTATAAAACTATGTTGCTGGTTGCCATGGCAACAACTCGTTATTTTTATTAATAGCTAGAAGGTCGCCAGCTACACAATTTTTATTTTACATGTATATCTATGGTAATGCTTTATCCTAAAGCAGTCAAATCAATATGTACCCGAATTAGTTTTTGAGCAAATTAGCACAATAATTTATGCAAAAATCAACATTTTGACCCAAAAACATAAAGTTTAAGTTGAAGTTTGAATTTCAAATTATCTCACTTTTAAATAGTATAATTGATAGTAAATATTCTGATGTTTCAATCTTTCGTAGCAGAACTCGTGCAAAAATGACAAATGTTTTCCTATTTTCGGCGATTTTTCATCGAAAATATGCATTTCCCCCCAAAATATCCATTCAGCAATGAAAGTTTCAAGAAGTATTATTTTTTTCTAATATATCCGATACGATACATATCGCGATTCTTAGTTAAGTAACAAAACCTTCTCAAAAAGCTATTTGATAGTATTTATTTTCATCATATAAGTAGCTTTTTTTTATTCCACATGTTATATTTATCCAACACTAGATTTCTGTCTAGAATAAAGATGAAAACAATTAATAAATGGTTTGTTATTTGACTAGAAGAATTGAAAAACAAAAAATCATTTCAAATAACAATAAGAAGTCATTGAAATTTCGTATTTAAAATCAATGGTTCTTATCATTTTGTTATTTTATATCTACATACTTGCCATAATTTTGTTATGTTGCAAAGAGGGACAAAACGAGTGACAAATCATCAAAAAGAGGGACAAATATAACACCAATGAGGGACACTTTTTCATCACTATAATAAGGCCTTTTGATTATAATTACAAGATGGGGATTTTTTTTGGGGGGGGGGTCCTTCACTTTTGAAGGAGCAACACAGTCAAATCAATATGAAGTGTAAAATCTTCAAAACAAAGAACCATGTGGTATTAATTTGTTTCACATATTTCCTCTTCAATTTGTCTGATCTTTTTTTTCTGAAAAAACTGAAATTTATCTCACTAAGTATCAGCATCTGAGTGTGTCGCACACAATACATCCTGAGCTAATTTTCATAATTATGTTTAAGGTAACTTTCCATTAGGAGGTTGTACTTCAGATATTGCAATCCAAAATTGCACTAGATCATAGCTCTCTGCAAACACAAGAACGTCAGAGAATAAATAAATCTTATTAACGCGCGCCGTATACGTACACGGGCGTCGGCTCCTGGTCGGACGCATTTCTAAAAAGTGGCGCTTCAGCGAACTTGTCCACCCTTTTATTCACAAGTATTAAACACCTGTGCCGTTACCTGAGTTGACGTTGACGAACAATAACAAGGGAGTTAAAATCAAATACACAATCGATACCTTAAAGGCCGACGGGGGACTATATAAAGGGACAGGTAAATTTTCTGTCATTTCCTCGCTGACCGCTATAGGGTTAACATCTCTTATTGGTATCTGATTGGTTCCCTCTAATCCTTTTACCCCTATCAATTTTAGATTGACAGCTTAAAACATGTGAGACTCGGGTATCTCATTAGCATAATAAAGTATCACCTGTCGGTTTGTCTTTGATGTAACGCGCCGCTCGCAGACGGCGTTGTCTTCAAAGACGGTATGCCACGCCTATCAAGCTTATGTCACTCAGGTATAACTATTAACGACCGGGTGGTTCAAAACGTCGGCCTTTAAAGGCCGACGGGGGACTATATAAAGGAACAGGTAAATTTTCTGTCATTTCCTCGTTGACCGCTATAGGGTTAACATCTCTTATTGGTATCTGATTGGTTCCCTCTAATCCTTTTACCCCTATCAATTTTAGATTGACAGCTTAAAACAGATGAGACTCGGGTATCTAATTAGCATAATAAAGGATTACCTGTCGGTTTGTCTTTGATGTAACGCGCCGCTCGCAGACGGCGTTGTCTTCAAAGACGGTATGCCATGCCTATCAAGCTTATGTCACTCAGGTATAACTATTAACGACCGGGTGGTTCAAAACGTCGGCCTTTAAAGGCCGACGGGGGACTATATAAAGGAACAGGTAAATTTTCTGTCATTTCCTCGTTGACCGCTATAGGGTTAACATCTCTTATTGGTATCTGATTCGTTCCCTCTAATCCTTTTACCTCTATCAATTTTAGATTGACAGCTTAAAACAGATGAGACTCGGGTATCTCATTAGCATAATAAAGGATTACCTGTCGGTTTGTCTTTGATGTAACGCGCCGCTCGCAGACGGCGTTGTCTTCAAAGACGGTATGCCACGCCTATCAAGCTTATGTCACTCAGGTATAACTATTAACGACCGGGTGGTTCGAAATGTCGGCCTTTAACGTCTCGGTATATTGAAAAAGACAGTAAGCTGACGTACGTTGATTAGTATTGAGGTTTTTTTTTTACGTGATTATGATAAAGAGAGTATTATAATAACTTAAGAGCGTTCCGTGGTTGGCGTATTTTCTTTTTCTTTTTTTTATATCTTGTTTACATTATTACTTCACGTTGTTTCTTCTCATAAAAATCTTGTATCTTGGCTTACACAAATGGTATCACTCGAACATCTTATAACTATTACTTTCAATGATCGAATTATTTTTCTAGCAAAATAAAAACCCCACAAAAAACCAACAACAACAACAATAACAACAAGAGAAGGCTTACTTGCATTTATTTATTGTTTGTGGTACATCCGACAGATTACCGGCTGATTACTGTACAGGGGTATATGGCGTGCGTTAGATAAATATTATGAAACAGTTTAAGTTTATGAAAAGACGGAGTTACTAATAATCAATATTACGCTGATACTTTTTTAATGGAACGTCCAAAAATCGGGATTTCCCGGCCGGGACAGATTTTTTCGGTCGAAAATGCGGGACAATGGCAAGTATTTATCTATATGTAAACTGAAGAAAGTTGGATTTAAATTTGAGTACTTGAAAATACGGAAAGTTTAAGCACAATTTCTTTGTAAATCTTAACTCAGGTATCGTCGGGGTGTATAGATACTTGGATCGCGAAAAAAAAATATCGCGATGCACCGATGAATCGGAGTATCGTCCCAGCCCTAATTTTTGGACATAATAATTTTCATACTTTTTGGCCATATAACATTGTTTAGACTGAGGATCACTGACGAGGGTTTAGTACCCGAAACGTTCATGTCTGGTCCATGCTGTTAATTTTACAGGTTTTAAATGATGCTATTGAATTTAAAGACGTTTAACAATTGACTTTAAATGGACCTGTTTATAACTAACAGCACAATTTTATTTTAACCAGGCCTATAGGAGAACAAAGGAAAACTTTTATTAGGTTTTATATGATTCAGATCTTCTTTATTGATAAATGCTTAGAAGCACATTTCAAAAATAAATAAATAAAACCAGAGGGTGATCTGTGTGTCTTAAAATCACTTTGGTAGGAAGAATCGCTTATGCTTCTTCTCGAGACAAGTGTACGTAATATCTTACTCCCCCTTGTCGGATGTCAAAATAGAAATTTCAAATTTTCCACGATTTTCAGAGCGCCACCTAGTGAGCATTCAAAATTTATGTCTCTTGAGAGTTCGTCATCGCGAACCAACAAACACACATATTTCGATATTTTTCATTCGATTTGGTACAAAATCAAGTACCTAACATTACTATCAAACATTAGAAACGTATCGCTGAAAATTATATGCATGTTCCTCTTATCAATTAGGACTGGCACATTCGTTAGATTTCCATAGGCGCCACCATATTGTTTTCAAACCTTCGCTTCGTATGATATTCAGGGCACCTCAGGTCGATTTTAATTGATCCAGTGTACTTCACACTGGAGCCAATGAAACAGGCGAATTTATAGTGGAGAGAAATACGTTTGACATCCGACAAAGAGGAGTAAGATATTACGAACACTTGTCTCGAGAAGATGCGCTGATGATGAAAACGTGTCTGTTGTATTTAATTTGTTTGACGAAAATACTGAAATTTTCTTCAATAAGGCAAAGAGTTGAAATACTTCCTTATTATTATAAGAAATTATAGTAACGTAATAATCTAAATGACCTTATATTTCATATAATGATAATGCAAAGCAGGTAGCGAAGAGATGACAGGCATTGTCATGACCATAGTTAAGGCAACAATCGCTCCAACATGATATAAAAACGATACATGAACGCTATGAATAGAAGGGAGGAGATCTCCAACAAGACCCCGTTGCAGCATCAACAGTAAAACACCAAAACACCCGATGCAAAAATACAAAAGACGAGTACAGCACGAGACGGAAAAGAGACACACGACATGTAAACATCAAACACAAAAGACTACACATAAACCGACGAGACCAATGGGTAACCGGTGCCGACTTTGGACGGCCATCTGTCACGCAAGTAGCAAATGGTGTGGTTATCCTGGATTACGTGCGCACAACCCTCTCACTTCTCCAATTACCCAGAGGTCTCGAAGAACGTACAATTGTGGTGTAAAACAACCTCCTCACTGTAAGATGATATCACACAAACAAGACCGCGAAACGCAGAGGCCCCATAGACACAGATGAATATGTAAATGGATATAAAAAGAGGGCATGCGTAATACAGTGCCGGCTGTAGCGAGCTCGTGTATGTAATCACCCGAGGAGTCCGACTGACATTCAAAGAGGACAGGTGGTCGGGGCCCTGTCTTCTCTAAAGAGGTTTGGACAGGGCCCGTCATGGAGTCCCGTCGTCACAGTCAGTCAGAGTGCAAGTCTCAAGGATGCGCTTGTACAAGACTGTAGATTGGTCAAGTACCAAGCCTAGTGTCCGTCTGGTGACATTAGGATCATACCCACGGTATAATTGACGCATTTTCGATGGTTATGCTGCCTACCTTTGATCCTTTTTATTTTGTTTATCATATCACCATAGAAGACAGGTTGTGTAATACCCATAGTAATGTAATCTGTTGCATGTATAGATCCGAATTTTAAAAGAAGTTGACTGTAATTTTTGTAAAATTTCCAGAAAGTCTTAACTAGTTTATGAAAGCGGAAACCTTGACCTAAAAGTTATTTGGTAGTTTGTATATTTCTACTGTGAAAATCCAAAATATCAGTACATGCTCTAGCGTACCGGATGAGCTGTGATATGTAAATGCCGTATGACGGTAATCTTGGAACATCACCGTCAAGCCAAGGGAAATTTACTATGTTGAATCCAAAATCATCCCTTTTGTCATATACACTTGTATGAATCTTTCCGTTAACAATTTTGATATTTAGGTCCAAAAAGGGTGTTTCTGTATTTGAAAGGTTAGCCTTGTTAAGGGTTAATTCTTGTGGATAAATTTCATTCTTATATAATTCAAAAGGAGGATTGTCAATGGCCATGGTTAGAATATCATCCAGATACCTAGAAGTATTATTGAAACATTTCAGCTCATCAAATTTTCTTTGCTTTTGAAGATTTTGGATAAATTCTTTTTCATAAGTGTATAAAAATAAATCTGCAACAAGAGGCGCACAGTTAGTACCCATAGGAATTCCTACAACCTGCTTGTATAGATCCTCACCAAATCTAACATAAATATTGTCCAAGAGGAAGGACAAGGCATTACACAGGTCACTACATGTCCATGATTTGTATGATTTGTAGTCTGTCGAGGAAAAGAAACCCTTCGATTCAGATGTACAAATGTAAGTTTTTCGCTCTCGATCAAAACACCATTTAATGAGATTAGATAATCGATCATTAATTTTGTCATGAGGAAGTGTGGTGTACATATTATAGAAGTCGTATGAAGAAATCGTATTGGCTTGGAAATTTCCAGATTTCATTTTGTCAATCACATCCCCTGAATTCTTAATAGATCAAAATAAATTTACATCGTTCCTGTTTAGAACCGTTTCACAATATCTAGTTATGTGTTCTTTAATAGCAGTAAGTGCTGACGTCAGATTTCTAGACAAAATTGTAGTGGAGCAGTTACTAGAATTAGCAATAAATCGAAATTTGTAAGGAGACTTGTGCAGTTTCGGTATGCAATATAGTGTTGGGAGATCCAATTTAGAAATAGAGATATTGAATGAAGACATTTCACTGTTATGCTTGCCTAAAATATTAGATGCACTTTCATTGCTTTTGATATATGTATTAGTAGACGAAAGTTCCGAAATCAAAGTTGATATGTAATAACGTTTTCAAATGATAATGGTGTTGTTGGCTGCTTTATCAGCTGGTGCAAAGACATATTTTTCATGTAATTTAATAAGTTTGGATTTGAAATATCTTTCTGATTTGGAACGTGGATTTTGAAAAAGATGAGGATGAGATGAGGATGAGAATAGTTTTGCGTACGATTGTCATAGGTCAAGGACGTAAGTATTGGCTTTCTACACGCAAAAATGCACGGACATACCCATTACAAAATTGTACTAACGTTAAGCAAACCTTTATTATCGTTGAGCTCATTGGTCGTGTACGATTGATGGTCAAAGAAGCAACTTTCTCATGATTAATCGACTTTAGCATTTGACAGCCTGCTACATTTACTCACACTATGCAATGTTGTAGTGTGGCAGGAACTTCAGTACTTCAGTGCACGTCATGCTTTGATTCCATGCCATGTAAATTTATAAAGTTAGAAGAAAGAAGTGTTATCATTCTCATTTGTTGTTTTCATAATCAAAATGGTAGAAACGTTTGCTCTTGACTGGTGTTTTAATTAGGTCTCCTGTGTTTTAATTAGGACTCCTGTGTCTTAATTAGGGTTCCTGTGTTTTAAATAGAGTTCCTGTCTTTTAATTAAGGCTTATGTGTTTTATTCATGCCTCATATTTTAACTATGGCTAATGTGTTTATTCATGGCTCCTGTTTATCTACCTAGCTATTGCCCCTGTATTTCAATTAAGACTCCTATGTTTTGGTGCTCTATTGTGAGTGCTGTAGAGATTCAATCAATCAATCAATCAATCAATCAATCAATCAATCAATCAATCAAATTCTTTATTTCATGAAGGTTACATGATAAGCAGTATGCTTTTCTTCCTCGAGGCCTTCTTTTAAAACAGAATATTACACATTTTTTCACACATAACAATAACAAATAGATTATCGTCAGGATCTTCTTTAAATCATTTGTGTCACACTTATACCCTCTGCCGTGTGGAGCTCATAAAAAAGTTTCCCGCGAGGGGTTTGACAGTAAGTGTTTTGAATATTTTCCCTGACATGGTTGCCATAGCACTTTTTTATATAGTCGAAACCACAGACAGTGCATGTATTCATTATATATTGTTTTCATTTCTGTGCATGAACATCGACGGCGGGTGCGGCTAGCCAACAGGGGATGCTTACTCCTCTAGGGCACCTGGTCCCACCTCTAGCTTGCAAGGGGTCCGTCGATGCTCAATTTTGTGCTCTATTGTGAGTGCTGTAGAGATTATCGTCAGGATCTTCTTTAACTCATTAGTTATGGCTCCTGTTAATTCATTTAACGATGGTCCCGATGTTTTAATATCCCCTTTTATACGTCACCTAACAATGCAAAAGTTATTTCATATGACAATTGTGCGTCTTTAGAATCCACTGTGTATCCTAATACGAGTAGATTTTATATAAATGCACTATCTGTAAAAAGCACGCAATTGTTAAGAATGTTGACATCTCTTTTTGTTTTATAAACTCAATAACTTTTTGCGCTATTCAAGTATGTAGTTACTTTCTTTCACTCAGAACATTAGGCATGGGTTGATATGATAAAAAAATCTGATGGAAAAGTTTAACAGTA
Source organism: Pinctada imbricata (assembly GCA_033119305.1). NCBI lineage: Eukaryota > Metazoa > Mollusca > Bivalvia > Pterioida > Pteriidae > Pinctada > Pinctada imbricata. The sequence continues at coordinate 36,261,473 of VSWD01000013.1, forward strand.
CTTTGAAAATACCGTATTTCACATGTCTTATATTCTTATCTAAATTTATTGGGGTTTTCACTTAACTGCTTTATTCCCTGGAAAATTTTTCTTGATCGTCTCTTCAACACATTCAAAAATTTCTGTTATCAAAATTTCCTGAAATGTCTGTAGCATCATATCCTTTCCATCCTGCTACGTATTTAGGTACATTTTTGGACATAATAATTTTCACACTCTTTGGCCATATTACATTGTTTATGGCGTTTTTGTTTCTCAGCTGATACGTTACGTCAGAGCATGTTCCAAATATGAAGGTTTCATCATTTAAGCCAGACGGCTTGCAAGCAAGCTACTTGTTCAGGGTTATATCACACAACGACTGAAATCACCATTGCGGAAGTTCTTCGGTCGCTACGGGGATATTATCAAAGCATATCAGATTCCCTTTCCAGAATGATCAGTGACATTCTACATTGTGATTCAATGGCTGTCGTCATAACCAAACATGACATAATTACCTGATCTTTACATCATAATGTACATCGAGACAATCACCGAATTTGACAGGTTTCCATGGAGCTGTTGCGACGGATGTTGCATGCAATCAGGAGACGCTGACTCTCCCCGGGCACCTGGTCTCACGTCGGAATAATGTTAATGACTGAGTTCGCAACCGTTTCGATGGGAATTCTCACGATTTGGCCTTGCCTTCTCGACTTTGAGACTTAATTACTGTCAGGTTCTTCTTTGATGTTTATTGTTTAAATTGAGGATCTCTGACGACGGTCAGTACCCGAAACGTGCATGTCTAGTCCATGCTGCAAATATATTTGTTCTTAAATGATGCTTTTGAATTTGAAGACGTTTAACATACCACTGAGTGTGAATTATCCAACACAACTAGTCTGCTCTTTTTCGACATATTGAAGAACGTCGACTTTTCTTTGTCATACATATGGTTCACTAACATTTTATTATAGAATTTACATCAAAGAAGTACCCAAAGTCGAGAAGGCAAGGCAAAATCGTGAGAATTCACATCGGAACGGTTGCGAACCTGGGAATAAACAACACTCCGAAGTGAGATCAGGTGCCCGGGGAAATTAAGCGTCTCCTGATTGCATACAACACCCGTCGCAACAGCTCAATGGAAACCTGTCAAATTCAGTGATTGTCTTGATGTACATTTTGATGTACAGATCAGGTAAGTATGTCTTGTTTGGTGATGACGACAGCCATTCAATCACAATGTAGAATGTCACTGATCATTCTGGAAAGAGGATCTGATATCTGCTTTGATATAAACATCAAAGAAGTACCTAACCATTATTCAGTCTCAAAATCGAGAAAGCAAAGTAAAATCGTGAGAATTCCTATCGAAACGGTTGCGAACCCCGGAATGAACAACATTCCGAAGTGAGACCAGGTGCCCGGGGAGAGTAGGCGTCTCCTGATTGCATACAACACCCGTGACGGCCTCGAGAATCACTGATGACATATAACTTGTCGAAATTCGCATAAGGTACACAACAATTTTATAATAGGACATATATTATGGGATTCTGTGTCTACCAGCAGTGACACTCACCAAGTAGAACAAATATTAAACGTCTTCAAATTCAATAGCATCATTTGCGAAGAGATAGATTGGTCAATTCCGATCACTTAAAAAGATAATATTTTGAAATATCTTTTTGGAATAATACCATATAAGTAACAAGAATTTCATACAAATAATGTTTATTCATACCTTAATATAGAGCAATTGACCATATTTAACGACATTTTCGTACATTTCATGTAAATCTCGATATTTCGAGGTCAATTCAATAAATTATTTTGCTAGAATATAATGTAATTTCATTCTCGATCGAAATACATGTACAAGAAAACAAATTCATTTTATTCTCTTCGTTGTTTTCTTTTCAAGCATGAAAATATTCAATTTCAAGGTTTTCTGGAGTTACCTAATTTCGCCGTTTTCGTTCATAAGTAGCATTTTTTGCGCAAAAAACCGATAAAAAATGTTACTTTGGGAATAGTGTTTCTTGCTCTTTAAAAATATTCTGAATTCCTAACAGGATGATTTAACAAATGGAAAACGCACACGAACACTTTATAAGCTTTTATTTCATATCAATATCAACTTTATAAGATTTGTAATAGCAAAGATAGGATACATCTTTATACAGAAAAAAGTAACGTAACGTCATGTGACGTAAATGATTTGAGATCACGGTTCATTTCTATCTCTGGATGATTAAAGATATCAGAGATATAGATTGTAGCATTTTCATGAATAATTTTTATTTGATCCTGTCATAAAAGTTCAAAATATTTTAGTTATCAAATGAATAATGAGAATTTTTTCTGAAAATGGCGGCTATCTTGGAAAAAGCGGTTATTTTGATTTCTCGAAGTGGGTCCATAGCTAATATAGTAAAGAATGAACTAAAGAACAATTGTGCCAAGTTTCTACTTTCCTGAAAATTTGCACAATTGTTTCACCATTCAGCTGGACTATATTCAATATTGACAATTTACCAGAACATAAAATGGGAATGTACATGTTGGACAGTCATAACTTTTTTTTCAAAGTATTTGTTTCTACTCTCCGCGCGGCTCACTTCGGAAACTGGAAAAACGCGACTTTGACCTCTTTATCATGCAAACATTTAAATGAAATTGTTACCATCCAATACATCTCGTTAAGTCATAAATTTTGGTACATTAATAGGATAGCCACTGCACGTAATAAAGATTTATAGACAAAACAAGTTTTCGAATGGCCATTTACCATGCAAATCTTTACCGTGACATCATGACGCTCTTTATAGGCTCAATGTTAAACTCGGCGACAGTAGTATTCTTTGAGTGAAATGGTGCTACCGTGCTCGTTAAATCTAACACGTCCC